>OX235272.1:56926419-57051653 GCA_944472155.2 Trichobilharzia szidati
CATGAGCTGCCATTAGTTAGAGAACCATTGAAAATCAGGGAGTACTGGACAGCTGTTTCATCCCAGTTTGGGACTCTTCATCGGTACGCACCCACCGGGGTTCGAACCCAGGACCTTCTGGCTACAAGGCGAGCTCGTATACCATTAAGCCACTGGGACCCGATCCAATGGCCCATGAATTCTAACTTCTGCCAATTGACGACATAGCGCGACCCCTAGTCAATGTCTCCGGCGAGTATTTGTCCTCACACCCGACCCGCTGCACACTACTAGTATTCTCTAACCTTTTTGGACAGGATGCTTGTCGAGTGACCTATGTGCCTGGCTGGCTCCACAGCAGCGCGTAAACTGATATATGCTGTATACTTAAAAAATATTTGAAAACGTAGTATCATTATGTTTAATGACAAAACTATAACTTCCTGTGTTTCTTTTCACTAGATTTTAACTATAAAATTTTATGACTAAATAGCCCATAGAAATGGATAATATCCTGCTGAATTGAAGATATAATCAAAATGAGTTAAATTGTTAATGTATTGAAAGCCAAATAAAACAAAATCTCCTATTGAGATATGTGCTCATTGCTGGAAAACCTGGGACTTCTATACACACACACACACAAACAAACAAACAACAACATCGCAATAATTAACTTAAATCCAGTGAAATATCAACAAAGTTGAAGTATTGTAATAATTTTAGAAAAAAGAAATCTGAATAGCCACCTTATGAATGACTGCCATAATAGGTGTTTGTCGTCGTCATAAATGGTACCTTTTATTTTTCTCTCTTATTTAACTCGACGTCTGGCAAAGCATAAAATTTTAGTTAATTTTTCACTTTATCTAACAAAAATAAACTTTGCTTCCTTTCCGTTTTCTAGCAAGCAATAAAACAAAAAATTGTCTCAATATTTAACTCAGAAATATAAAGTGACTTTTTCTTCTTTTTCTCTATACTATCACATTGTGTATGAGAGTATAGACGAAAGAAAGCTGAAAAGTGTTCAGTTTCATAAATATTTAACACTAACACTGGTATATTTTATTTTTACATTGGCCTAATATATATGTATAGATAAATGCATGACAATGAAGCAAACAGACTATTCTACTTGACTGCACAATGTTTAGTATCAGTGTTGTCAATCATAGTTCTGTATTGGATTGTGTTTCTTTTTTAAATGCACAACTGTAGATGCTAATTTACGCCTCAGTTGACAGACATTTCCAAGGAAAACTAAACAAATTTTTCAATTGTAGATGACTATCAGTCAATTTTTAATAAGGCATTTACAAGACAGATTTTGGCGAGATGATATCATTTCGTAGTTTGTTTACAACCACTTTACAACTAACATGGTTAACAATAATACAAAATAAAAGGTATGACAGTTACTCAGTTTCATTGGATGAAGGATTTCTTCATGAGCATTGGAAAACCAGCTGGGAGTACTGGATAGCTGTTTCGTCCTAGTTTGCATACTGATGACGAGTCCCGAACTAGGACGAAACTAAATCCCTACAAAAAACCGATACTTGAAAATTACTCAGTTATATAAAAATATAAATAGGCCAAGTAGTCAGTTCATGGCAGGCGAAGGTTGAAGTCTATTGCTTTTTGTACACACATAGCTTAGGATGTATGTGATTAATCTAAAGTGCTTCCACCACCTTCAATAACCAATCTTGAATAAGAGTTGTATGAATTAATTGTGAAGCAGTCATCAATGCTGACTTTGTTACTTGACATTATTAAGTGCTATGCAATGGGTGATGCTGGATTTCTATATGTTTTAATAGCCATTCTGGAAGATGTTGTTTTCGACGACATTGGAACATTAGATTGGTTCTACCTATATAGGTGTCATCACAACTGTCGGTGAATTTTTAACAAAGTCTACAAAAATTGTGTATTGTTGCTTCATTGGTAGAATACTTGCAAAACACTGATGTGGTCTCAGGTTCGACCCTTGACAAGCGCACTCCTAAAGCTCGCTGCTTATTCTGTTAGTCAGTAGTCAGCCTCGAGAGAAGGGAAGGTGGGGCGTGAGACTAGTAACCCTAAGCCGTATAAAGAACACTACTGCTAATGATACTTTAAAACTGAAGCTTGAAGCCCTATGTTGCTCACGGAAAATAAAGGAATGAACGATAATGATGAATCTAATAGTAACATCTATAAAACCTAATTAAGACGTGCTTTAACTCGAATGATCCAAATGAAGATGGTTATCAGTTTATGTTTTTATCAGTGAAAAAATACTAAGAAAATGAAAGAAAATTCATTATATAAATAACTGTATTGAATAAACTAATTCCCTCAGATAGAGATAGAGAGGGAGTTTGTGAATTCATATGCACACACCTCTAAGACTTTATCTAAAAGTTCAATCATATAAACGTGACTTTAGAGACATTTCAGTCTATAAAGCATATTAACATTGACAAAAATGTCAACCAGAAAAGAAGAAAATGGTTTATTTTTAACCGTAAGAATATGTAAATTAGTTATTTATTCTTGTTCTCTTTTTGTCAATAAAGTTGTTTGAATAGCATCATTAGTAGACAAGATTAATTTGAAATATGTGATTGATCTATGCAAGAAATTACAAATCGTCTAACTACGCATCTACTTGTCAAGTTAGTGTATATTAAAATATGAAGTGAGCAGACAGTTAAAGTGCATCAAATATTAAGTGACTTAAGAGTAGTCGGGATGATAGTATGTTCTACTCATTTGTAACATAATCAAACACACATTACCAAGGCTCATTAAGTGTCAAGTGTTGGTTTGCAAGGATCAGATTGATGACGATTTTGGTCACAAGCCGACATCGATTAGAGAACCACTGTGAAACTAGAGTGAACTTGACAGCCGTCTTGCCCAGGTTTCAGACTGTTCACCAGTCCTTTCTCATTAGGTCTTGAACCCACGACATTCTGTTTACAGAGCAAGTTCATAGACCATTCATCCGCTGTGACCTGCAAATTGGTAGAAGCTGGAATTTCTGTGGCGCTGGATGAGGTCTCAGTGGCTGAATGGACTATGAGGTAGCCTTGTAGCCAGAAGCTTCTGGGTTGGAATGCCAGTGGATGAGTCCTGCTGGAAAGTTCCAGACTTGAGAAAAACAGCTCTCCAGTACTCCCTGGTTTTCTAACGGTTCTTTTAATGATACATCAAGAGTACCAAGGAAGTACATTTTACACCAAATGGAGCTTAATTGTAAAAATTGCGATTGCTTTTCACTCGGATTTTTTTTTCGAAATCGCGAAGGCTATTTTAACAAAAGTCTTGTCATTCGTCTTTATGGATGACAATGAGTAACTGACAATTTATGATACAAAGAGGTTTGTTAGCCATTTAGGTACACATAACATACTGCAACCTACGAAGCATGATAACTTCTTGAGTATGAGTGACTTTACACATACATAAACTGATATACACGTCTTATTCTCTACACGATCGATGGTGATTCCTCGAGTGAAAGATGAAGTACTTAGACTAGCCACTTCATATTGCATCTACCAGTTCAAATACACTTCTGGAGCGAGCTATATTGGCCGTTGCTCTAAGAACTTGATTTTTCGTGCTCGAGAACACCTCCCAGTATGGCTAAGTAAACGTGTAGTAAAAACCATCAACAGTTCGATATTAGACCATCTAGTCCAAATCGGCCACAAAGCCAGCGTTGAAGAATCCTTTTGTATATATTGTATATTTTGTATCTACAGTAATGAAAGTCGAGGCGAAAAGCTTTATGTGACGATAAATTTCTTATTTTTTGTCTCAAAGTCTTTCTGTTTGTGTCAACTTAAGACTAATCAGTGTAAACATTCTATTCAGAATAGAACAAACTTCACTGTTTATAACTGTCTTACACATCAGTTCATAAAAACCCAAGGGATGTTTGTTTTCTACATGTGTGTCGGCCAATATCCATCTCATCAACTGTACAAATATGCTTTTGAATTTCTTAAAAGTCTAATAACTCTTAAAAATACACTTTATCTCATATTAATTCTTTCCAAATTTATCATGAAAGGTAAATCGTCTGAAAATCCCAAAAATAAAATTTGATAACCAAAGTATGGATGCTTTAAATGACTTTTTTAAAAATTTCGGAACGCAAACCAATGGCAGGAAGGTGTATCAGTGTGAACCGAAACAGAAATGACTGTTTTTTATGCTAACTTTATTGTGTTTCGGATTTTATGCATTTATGAAGAATTTGCAGAACTCTTGCTCAAAGAATGATACCATTCATCTTTTATAATTGTATTAAATGAACCACGTGAAACCAAGTGATATGTAACGCGACCGGAAGTAAGTTGTACGTCTTATCATTACCAAAAATGAAGTATAAAACCACATAGAAAAACTACAGTTTTACTGATAATTTTTTTTTATTAATCACTCTAAATATATACAACAAAACGTATAAAATAAGTGAAACTATGTTACTGAGAGTTGCAAAATCAGTTAGATCGAAATAAAATTTGGTGTTGTAATTACACTGAAGAAAACGGATGTGGATAGGGCATACACAAAGGTGACATCGCACACCGGGCTACTGTTTGAGCGGAAGCCATATGGGAAACTTCGAGTTGAGCGTCCAAGGTTGACATGGAAGAGACTGTGTCGGGAGGAGATGAAAAATAGTGGGCCGTCGTGGTGTCAACTAAAGAGGACTGAAGAGAACATGACAAAATGAAGATGTACTCTTGAAAACTTATGTTCCAAATTGTACCCAAAGAAATATTAATAAATTGGATATACTCTCAGTAGTATAGCAGGACAAACTTTTTTTTCTTTTTGGAAAATAAAAGGATTGAGGGAAGAAATATTTATTTGGTTACTGGATTTAATCATGAGCTGACGTCACTTAGAGAACCAATGGAAAATCTGAGAAAACTGGACGGCTGTTTCGTCCTAGTTTGAAACTCTTCATAAACCTGCACACACAGGGGTACAAACCCAGGACCTTCTGGTTACAAGGTGAGCTAATGAGCTCATGATGAAATCCTGTAACCAATCAATCAAATCCATTCATACCAATACTTAAATAATAATTTTTCAATTAGATCCTCATCTCTGGCTCTACTCTAATATATGTAGCGTTTTTATTACAATACATAGCAATTTATCAATCAAGTGGCAATATATTTGTTAGCAATAAATAGTCAGTATCAACATGTCAAGGGGGTGATAATTAATGAAGAAAATTAATACAAACAATTAAAAGGTAGAAATGGTTACAACACGTGGATTGCAAAATGCATAATTTTGGAAAAATGAAGAGTAATTAAGGAATAATCGAGTGCTCAAGCTGATCACATTACAGATTATTTAAGAAAAATAAAACGATCTGGAAAATGGTAACTTGTAATTAAAGATGAATTATTTAGAAAAATAAAAGAATTTGGACAATTATAATTTTTAAAGGTTCTGGGAGAGGGGGAGACGAAGTAGTCCGATTTATGTATTCATGTAACGATGCCCGAGGTAAGGAAAGTGGCTGTACGAATTTCTTCTGAACACACAGGTTTAGCTTCTGCAGGTGGATTCTTCTGACTGCAGATGTATCTAAAAGATGAACTCGTAAAGCAAAATTAGTAGGAATAT
The DNA here is from genome assembly GCA_944472155.2 of Trichobilharzia szidati. Taxonomy (NCBI): domain Eukaryota; kingdom Metazoa; phylum Platyhelminthes; class Trematoda; order Strigeidida; family Schistosomatidae; genus Trichobilharzia; species Trichobilharzia szidati. The sequence continues at coordinate 56,932,051 of OX235272.1, forward strand.
AATAAATAATTTTAAATGCTACATTAACATCAATTTTATTTTTTTATTTTTTTATTCCTTACTTTCCCAGTGGAACATACGGCTTCAAGCTAGAGGCTTGAAATTTCTGCAGCATTGGTGATTATTTTTACAGGATGGGGTTGCTAGGCTCATGCTCAACCTTTCTTCTTTAACAGATTGATTACTGGCTGGGGATCGGGGATCGAACCATCTGCATGGTTGGCGAGCACTCTACCTCTGTGCCAATGACGCACTGCGTCAACTTTATGCCCATTATTTACAATAACATCATTAGGTATTTAACAGCAACATAGTGAGCAAAATACGCTGGTGCCTGTACTGTATAATACGTAGTGTGTAATAGCATACAGAATTTAGCACCCTCCATAAAGTGATTGGAATCTCAAACTTCCTTATTCGGATCTACCAGCTAGTCATCTGTCATTACTATTTAGCAGAAATTAATTTACGAAGCAATGCACTCCCTTGAGACAAACACATGACAACGAAGTCAGTTTTCATGAATCCACATATTTACTTATTTCTCCGGTTTGTATTCAGAACATTTCTTAAATGTAGCCATTCATTGTCTTGATTGCTTTGAATAATAATTTTTAAATATTCATTAACTTTATTTTTATTTATGTTTAAGCTAATTTATTGACAACCAAACACATGAATTTGCATAAAACACTTTATTCAACATTTCTTAAATGAAGTCATTGTTTCGATTACTCTAAATAAGAATGCTGTTCACTTATTCTATTCTGCTGTTAATTTATTTGCAACAAATGCATGAATTTACATATAACAACTTATTCAGTGTACATTGATGGTTCAGTTCACCAACCACGTATGGAGCCAGGAGTTCAATTCCCAGCTTAGACAATCACTTAGCTGGTAGTAAATACAGTAAAGAGGAAAGGTCGGGCATGAAAGTAGCAACATAAAAAGACAAAGCCCAAACTACTGAAACCTCAAGATTCAGGCTTGAAGCCTTTTGTCTGACTCAGAACGCACTGAAATTGTATGCACGCAATCTTTTCACCATTATGTAGTCAGCAGCGTAGATAATATAGATGTAAACATTCATCAGCCCAATTTATATCCATAGGAGCCACCGTATTTTATTCACAAAGCAGACTTCAACTTCTTTATCTTATTCTGAGTGTAAGATTAATTACATAAGTTCAGAGGCTCTTGTTTTCCATTCAAAACAAGGCTTTTTATTCCTGAAAATAATTTGGTGGGTAAAGACTAGCAGTAGAATCCAGGATGCTCACTGGGGAGTTAGGGCACATCCAGATGATGAGTCCAAAATAGTACGAAGTTCTCATTCTGGACTTTATTTGTAATCATTACCCATCAGCCTACTTTATATCAAACCTCAGATATCGTCGAAGCATCCATACTTCGTGCCAGCATGACAACAGAGACCAGTCCGTCCGGTCAATGGGAAAGAAAGAAATATTTCACACATTGAAGATGAATACTAACAAGCTTCACCCCGCTGTGACTCATCAAAAGGTCACATAATCTTCCAATTTACATGGTATTCAAAGGTGAAACTTATGAGACTGTTACCTTAGCAATATTTTATATACTTCAGATGTTAAGAGGTTTTTCTACTATTCATTCAAGCTTTCTACATTTTTGCTTTCGTGGGAAACATACTAAGTTAATGGTTTTGTTTACGTAGAATTTTTTACAAATATCAAAGATATTTTCATGACATTTACTCTTATTAATAATCTTTGCTTACATTCCACCTTATGGTCAGGTTTATTTCATTTCACACATATTACCTTTTGCCTCAGTTCTCTTACCTCAAGATCTAGATTGACTGTAAACTTTATTATTGTTATTAATATTAGTGTTGTGAATTCTCACCTACAAGAATATATTCACACGTACGGTCGTTATATCATTATGCTTTGTAATATTATACACCTACTTTTTGATTGACTGCTACAACTTACTTTAAAAATTCAGCTGATGAAAGAAAAGTCACAATATTGGTATGTAGATATGAAAAAATCTTCTAATTCGTTCAGTTATACAATTAAAAGAGGCACAAACAGATCGACAGCTTGCTTAAAACTTGTGCCATCAAAAACCTTCGTCATGCATATAATTCCTCTTCTTCAGTTTGTTTCATTGTATCAGAATATGACCTTAAATGGCATTATTTACACTCGAGTTTATTTAAAGTGCCCATAGCCTGCTGTTTTGAAAGTTTCTACTGAAGGTGAAAAAATTATAGTCGTGGTTAGCAATAAACTTCAGTAAGTGATATAATCATTCCTAATTTATGCCCTTGGATCTCAAAATGTTCTCTTGAAAACTTTATAATTGGCATTTCCTGAAGGAGATAAAGAAGAAATATTGGTGTCTTTAAACTATAGCAGCCCAAAATGAAATTACCCAATGAACGTATTGATGACCATGAGTTATGGTTTAGATGCATCCGTAGTATATAGGCGGAATTATGGATGCTGTATAGGAACAGCGAAGCAAATTTCATCCAAGTCTAGTATTTTAAGCACTTCTCAGACAGTAGGCTCACTGGAAGGGAGAAAACGTATGGCTAGCTGTCATCCTTGGGCTATGTTTTTTAACGTGGTCAGTTATACGGATGATTTCCTTAAGCCCTCCGATGGCAGCCACACAAATTCCATTGAAAGCTTCTAGAGTCACCTAAAAAGAGGATCAGATCGGTGAATAAGTCAAGAAACAGAGTGATCTATAGCTATCTTGACAAATTTACGTACAGAAATTGGATTAACCTACCTATGAGGACACCTGTAAGAATTCGGGAGGTTTTGTTGCGACATATTCAAGGAAGGTATCCTATGTAACTACCTTTAACATTGCATAACTTATATGCAAAGGTCTCTTTCAAATTACTTACTTCCGTTTCGGACACATTTGATCGGTAGGTAGAGATTTGTCAAGGTCTTTATTGGGCAGTTTCATTTTTGGCTGCTATAGTTTAGAGTCAGCGAAATATCATAAAGGATTAGTTTTTGCTTCAGGTCAGATAGCATTGTCTTCCACGAACTATTGTTAGTGAATATTTTATTTCAAGATCCTGAACGAAGAAAAAATATCATACAACAAACTCCACTGAAACTCTTTACATTATGTAAACATTGTTCAGAATACAACTATGTTTGTTTTTATTAGAATAGACATTCAGCGAAGGGTTACTCTTTTTGGCGATGTCATCCTCAATCTGTACAACCACATTTTTATAGTAAATTGTCTTAGCAACGAAGGAATATTTCTAAAGATGTGTCAATAGAAATATAAATTTTAGATAACAAATTACGTAAGTAGAAAGCATTAATCGAACAGAAACCAAAATAAAATTAATTCAGTTGAGTGACGTAATATAAATGACGGGGTTGAGTAGGATTCAACTAACACAAGAGTCAAGTTATCAACAGTGGTAATAAGGGGGGTTGAGGGGGAGTAAATACCATACATTTAAGAAACAAAAAACAAATATTACATTTTTGGGGTTCAGACAGATCAGGTCCATCTTAGATTTAATGACTGAACGAACTTCTCTTGTATTCAGAGTTCAAGATTTAACATAAAGAATCGCCACTGTTTCTGAGGTTTGAAGAAGTTTGGTTCGTACTCTTTTAGTGAGATTCCTCCTTATTCCGTAAATGACTTCGAAGTTCCTTTTTTGGATCAGCTTTGTGTCCAGATCAGGTGTTCCAGGATAGAGCAGCAGCGAGCGGGAGTTTTTTTATAAGACAGTCACAAATGAGCCACTTTTAGTTTATACGTAATCACACTCTTACTTATTTGTGTGATTTTATGGAAATTTTAATTTAATATACAGAGTTTGAAACAATGATAAAATGTCAGTCGAAAGTACAAACATTTTAATAGCCCCGTATACTATATATGAAAATAGTACACTAATTCCAGTGGGGAAAATATTAATCTTAACTGGCTGAACTAGGGATGTCAAAAAGTAAAAATAGGTAAAATAAAGCATGGAAATGACAACGCGTTTAACAATATGGTGTGGTACCATACTGACTTGATTTGTCTTTTATCGTTCATGCAAAAGGATTTTTAGATAAAGATGCCTACAGTTCACTAATTGTATAAGTTGTTTCATGAATACATGTATCACTTAAATCATTTAATATAGTAAAATTATTCATTCAGACATCTAGAAAATCTCTACTATGTAACAGAGTTCGGCCTAATGATAAGACACTCAAACGCAATGCATGTAATCAGATTGACTCAATTCAAACATGTATTACTGAGTTGTGGAAGGATGTCACAGAAAGGTTCTATGCTGTCGATGAACTACGAGAATACTTAAAGAAACTTTTTTTAGATTGTATGGATGATATTGTGTGTAAAAGGAAAGAAAAAAAGCGTGAGAAGATGTTACAGAGTCCGGAGAACAAGGCACCTGAAACAATATTTCCTCCGAATCCAAGTCGTTTTGTGTATAATTTTCCGGAAGTAGCCCTTGGGGAAGTGGATCTGTAAGTTTTATCTCTTGGCCCTAAATGCCATGTGAGAATTATTAAAATGGATGTACAAGTTCAATTTGAAAGTCTCTACACTCAAACAGAAGGCCTAATACCCTCATCAGTTGAAGTTGTTGAAAGACTTAAATCACCTCTGGTCGATTGTTGCTATAATTATATGAATAGTAAACACAACTCGGATAGTATTTTGATCAAAAGACATAGAGAAGCCCCAGATGTTCTTCTAAAAAACGATAACATAGTAATAGCAAGACTAGATACGGGTTCACGAGAAATTATCATCAAGAAAACGGATTACTCCGACAAGATGAATACCATTCTTAATGACAATCATAAATTCCAAAAAATATCTTCTCTGGATCCGATTGAAAAGACAGAAGAGCACTTAGCCGAAACATTGAGAATAATGGAACAACAAGGCTTTAACTCACGAAGTCAGTATACTTCACTGAAACCCACTTGAACGTCCACACCAAGATTATGTGGTTCGCCAAAAGTGCACAAAATGGTTTGCCAATTTGACCATTAATAAGTATGTTAAATTCACCATACCATCCCATAGCCAAATGGTTAGTCAAACTCTTACGACAACTACATACCGAATGAATGAAACAGAGAGTAAAAGACAACTCTGGATTTGTTGAAGGATAAAAGATTTAAATGTTGACAATAAAATCATGATATCATTTGACGTATCTTTCTTATTTACCGACGTACCATTTATGGGAACAACAGAATTTGCATCTGAAGAACTCATAAGAGGAAAGACCGATGCTGGCTCTCTTGTACTTTTTATAAAAGGGCTTCTCTTAAAATGCACAATGAATGTTCACTTTTTATTTAATAAGGAACTATACAGACAAATCGATGAAGTGGTAACGGGGGTGCCAATACGATCCCTTCTGGCCGACATTTTCCTTCCGAAACTAGAGAATGGGCCTTAGAAAAATGTATTTGATGGACTAGAATTCTACTGTCAGTACATGGATGATACATTTTTGATTATGAAAAGTGAGGATGAAGCAAAAAAATCCTGAATAAAATTAACGAGGTTCATCCGGCAATAAGTTTCACCATCGAGAAAGAAAAAGACTCTATTATTTCATTTTTAGCCGTGTTTACAACCAGAAAAGAGGACTATATAAAGAAAACCTACATCAACTGGTCAGTATACTCATTTTTTCAGCTTCGTGCCCTTAAAACACAAATGCAATCTGATAAAGTGCGTGGTTCACAGAGCAAGAGCAATCTGATCAGATGAATGTCTTTATGAGTAACTTAATAATATTAAACAGTTGCTGAGTGAAAATGGTTATTCAGAAAAGTTTATTGATGAGAATATGAATCAAAAGTCAAGGTGGGCAACCCAAGGTGGCAACAGTTCCTAAAAAGGCCTTATTCTTACAAATGCAGTTCCTCGGGGAAAACATCAGCGAGATACTAACAAAACCCCTTATAAATGCGGTAAAATAGGCATTCAGTGCTGCTGAATTACACTGTGTCTTCAAAGTTACTACTCTTTTGCTTTCGGGAGTAAGAGATAAACTACCTAGTTTGACCTCTTCTGTGTGTATCTACCAATTTGACTGTTCCTGTGGAGCCAGTTGCATAGGCCACACAATCAGGCATGTTTCTCATCGGATATCTGAACATCATTCTGGGCGGTTAAGTAAACGACAAAAAAATCTATTTATAGCGCTATTCTATCTCACCTCGTGGATACAGAACACAAGATTGATGTAAACCAGGCTTTCGAGGTCATTTACCGCATACCAACAAGTTTTATATTTACCCTACAGAGTTCGAATACTAAATATTGCTGGGGTTGTTGCGATCCCCACTTTACTTAATATTCTATTCGCTATTATATCTTTATTATTATAATTTGAGCATATTTAATGAACTGTAATTCCACTGATCTTAGTTTAAAAATCGATATTATTTACAAAACACCAGTATTGTTATTAATGACTATTCTAGAATATTCTTTGTATATAAAAATATATATGTATAATTGTAGAGCCAGAAGATGAAATTATCGCAAAGGATGTTCTTTGCTCAATTATATTGTGTTTTGTAGATGTCTGAATGAGCATTTAATTTATACAAAGTACTCAAAGTTTTTAACAGTGTTATAATTAATCCCTTTCTCTCTCTCTCTTGAAACAATGAAAAAGTTCATATAACGCGTGAATACACACCCAAATAATTTACCTAGGATTTTCAAAATTTTCATTTTTTGTACTTACCACATTTTTGTTTAGCTATTTCAATGCAAAAGAATTTTAGTGAAATACTGCTGTAAAAACATTCGAATTCGAAAATTTCGCCATTTATTTCTCAAACTGACCTGACATTGTGGTATACTTCATTTGAATTATTCTAATCTAGATAAATTTAGTTAGAGTGTATACACGCTTTTCTATATAACAACTGCTTCACTAAATCAATGATAAAAACAAGAATGACAGATAGCGTTACAGTGGATTACCACAGTTTTTCAGTAGTTCCCACCATTTACAGAGGGACTTGGGATGATAAATGATTTTGCTGTGTGAATAAAAACGACTACGTTCACCAAATAAATCCTTGTCTTGACTGAACACATTATACACTGAAAACTAGTGGAGATAATGTAAGAAGATCTTTGTTTTAAACATGTCGCCTAGTGATGGCATTATTTTTCTTTAGTGAGTGTGATATGCTTTAGAAAGTGCGGACTGTTTTATCTTGTTGAGAAAGAATTAAAAATTCTATGAAACATTATTGAATGTTTGATAAAGACTTATTTGTTTTTGTATTTCGTTCATTTGAGTTCCCAGTAGAACATAGGGATTCATGCTTCAGTTATGAAGTTTCTGTAGCTGAAGTGTTGAGATTTTACGGAATACGGTTGCTATATTCTGCGTCAGCCTTTCCTCTTTGTTGGTCTTTTAACCGTCTGAGCGATGTAAATTTGTGCCATAACCGGAAATTGAACCCGGAACCACATTTAATTTGGTTGGCAGGCATTCAGATTATGAACCACTGACGCAACCAGTCAGATAATCCCTGTGTGCCATCAGAAGGAGCTAGTTCAGACATGATCCTTACCTTGGCCATCTAGGTTTGAATGATCCTCAATTTTCCTAATTTTAGTGAATATTCTATTTTGCCACTATATCTTTATTATTATTACTATTATTATTATTTAAGCATTTCTTTCATGAACTGTAATTCCACTGATCTTACTTTACAAATTGATGTTATTTGAAAAACAGTAATATTGTTATTGACGACTATTCTGAAGTATTCTATGTATATACAGATATATATATATATATATAAGTGAAGAGCCAGATGAGGGAATTATCGAAAAGGATATTCTTTGCTCAATTGATATTTTCTCTTGATCATTTAAGTTCAAACTTAGATGAATGGCTCAAATACTGACAGGAAAACCAGCAATAATATTTTTTCTATTGTGTATGGGTCAGAAATTTACGCTCATCAAAAAGCATTCTCAACAGTCAGCTGCAGCAGCTGCTAAAGACCGAATAGCCACAAAGAATCGGCAACAAGAAACTCCGGAAACCAACCAATCAAGAAGCCGAAGGAAATTTATACGGATAGAGTACACGCTGAAGAAAGCCAGTGAGCAACATCACGCGCCAGACCGTCGCCTGAATGAAGCCCAAATGGGAATCGACGAGCTGAGCGTTCGTCCAAGGATGACACAGAGGGGATAGTGTGTGTAGAAGATGAAAGTCGGTCGATAATTGTGAAGGCAGATAAAGAGGACTGTGGAGAAAATGGTAAAGTGCAGAATGCTGTTAAATGCCTACGTTTCATCTGTAATTCAAGGGAATAATAATAATTTTGACCACAGAGATTTCTGAATTGTGCTAAAGCAGGAGTGCCGGAGCTGTAGAAAACTGAAGGCGAATATATATACCAATCAACTATATATCTGGTGGAATCCTCATGACAGCTGTTTCATTTATATTCCACTTATCAGTGAATGATATTCTGAAGACTACGCGCAGGTAAAGAACTTACTTTATTGAGAATTCTGTAAATAAACACATGAAATATGTATCATTCCAATGATTATTACTGATCAATGTCATTGTAATTTATTCATACTGATATTATTATCTTAATAATTACTATTATAGCCATTCATTTCACAATTCTTTATATTAATAATCTCACTCCCAATAGGGACGTAAATGAACTCTAATCAGTACAGTTTTACATGTGAATTTCGTTGACTCCTTCTTTCCTTGTATACATGGACTTGAGTCACAGTTGTTTACCCTTATGTCATCGCGGTTGCTTCATTATGACTCCTACGTCATATATTTCCCTTTAGTGAAGTGTGTGTTCACTTGTAGAATGTTAGTCAGCCATGGACGTGAATTGGGTTCGATTCCCAACAGATGCACTCCTAAACCTCACTAAGCCAGTTGTAAGCCAGATTGGACATGAGGCTAGCACAGCCAACGCCTAAAGGAAAACATCACCTTAACTGAAACTTCAAAGCTGTAACTTGAAACCCTATGTTCCATACTCGGAATGCAAGGGAATGAAGGAAATGTTTTTGTTTTAATTTTAGGCATAGTAAATTCAACAGGTATGCAGGTATTCAGTTGGCAAGTTCTACTGAAATGTATGGAATTCATTGAGTCTTGACTGTTAGAAAAGTATTAATGAATAATGTGAAAAATGTTTGAATATTTACCGAAACAAAACTCACAACTTTCTCTAATGAAAAGGGGGGTTGATGGTGTTGTATTTTGTTTTAAGGGAACTTTTACTCGTCAATATAGATATTTTACACTGTAGAATCTCACACAAGATAAACTAAATTAATGAAAACTAGAAACATCAGCGAAGTTCCACAAAAAACCCATTTTCACAGATAACCTAAATTTTTAAATTATAGCTTGACTCAGCACAGTATTTTTGATACAAGTATGGAATTTTCAGTTTGTGATATCGGTAGCCCAAATTTAGCAGGCCGACCATTGATATCAGGTTTTTCATCGACCGGGGATCGAACCCTGGACAATGTGCATAATCAGCGAGCGTCCTAACCGCTGTGCCATCGTCGCACACTTGTTTCATCTGAATGATAAACTTCATTCTATACCTGAGGTTTTCATTCACTTTTTACAGCTTTCTCCATAAACACAACAGATTTCTTGAAGTTGATATTGATAGATTTAATAGCCTTACAATAATTTTCAGTGAAACTGAAAAACAAGAAGAGGAATGACTTGATTTCTAAGCGTGTAAATTCGGTAAAGTTCAGAATGAGCTCTTATGTAGGTATATTTATCGACTAAAGTAAGAATATAATGAATATTATCTTGTTGGACTAGGAGCATTCTCTTTTATACATAAGTCTCTCCTTTAATCCAATCAGCTACAACCAGCGTCAACTAAAGAAGACTTTGTACTCAGACAGTGAAGTATAAAAACTCTACGATGTCTCATTTGGGCATATATTTTATATGATGAGAAAAGTGTAAGGCAAGATACCAGGAACTTACTGAGAAACACTATGTCGACGAAGCTTTTTATTCTTCCATTCATTATTATTATTATATTGTCGTAATAAGTTCAATTATATTTAAGTCTTATATTCCTATTCCGATTTGACATTATTATCAGTATAAATGGCCTGTTTAATTATTACCCTCGTATTATTTAATGAGAAAATTAGATGCAATATGTTTTCTATGCTGAAAATTCCAAATTTGTATCAAAATTATTAGTTAGAATAAAGCTATTATTATTAATATAATGATCATTTGTACATAATTAAATAATGTCATCCGGTGAATTTTAAAGCAACATTCCAACTGTTAGTAAAAAATAGGCAGATTTCATACATGAATTCTGCTGCTTTATAAAACTGAAAACTATTGATTAGTCTGAGGGGAAGATGGAAAGTTTCTGATGGATTAAAGCAGAAAAATATGATAGATTGAATTTGATCAAGTGTAATAATCGTTAGCATTTAGATATCAGTGAACAAAAAACAGTATCCTGTCTGTGGAAAAAAAGGTTTGAAAAAAAACGCCTCTATCAAAGATAGTAAAGTTACAGTTGAATTGCTTTGTGCGCCAGAATCGCATTTACAAAGTACGTATCAGAATATATAATTGCATTTTAATTAAAGCATAAATGCTTTTAATAATAAAATCCCATGTCTTAATCAGGCCTGAGGGGCCGAATGGTCGACTAAGTTGGCCTCGTAATTTGAAAGTCTCGAGCTCGATCGGTAGTGGAATCGATGATGTGCTCCTTGGATTTTAGGCATTATCTGACTGATTGCGTCAGTAGTTCATAATTTGAATGCCCACCAACCAAATTAAAAATGGGTCAAGATTGGATTCCCAGTTATGGCACAAATTTACATTGCTTACCCCGTTGAAAGACCAACAAAGAAGAAAGGCTGGCGGTGAATATAGCAGCCGTACCCCGCAAAATCTCAGCACCACAGCTACAGAAACTTCAGAATTGAAGCATGAATCACTATGCTCTACTAAGAACTCAAAGGAATAAAACACAAAAATAAATAAGTCTTTATCAAACATTCAATAAAGTTTTATAGAACTTTTAATTCTATCTCAGCAACATAAAACAATTCGTACTTTCTAAAGGATATCGCTACCACTGAAGAAAAATAATGCCATTACTAGGCGACATGTTCTAAAAAAGGTCTTCTTAACTTATCTCCAGTAGTTTTCAGTGCAAAGTGTGTTTAGTCAAGACAAGGATTTGTTTAGTGAACGTGGTCATTTTATTACTCAGCAAAATCATTTATCATCTAAAGTCCCTCTTTAAATGGTGTGAACTACTGAAAAACTGTGGTAATCTACTGTAACGCTATCTGTTATTCTTGTTTCTATGATTGATTTAGTGAAGCAGTTGTTATGTAGAAAATCGTGTATACACTCTAACTAGTTTACCTAGATTAGAATAATTCGAATGAAGTACACCACAATGTCAGGTCAGTTTGAGAAATAAATGGCGAAATTTTCGAATTTGAATGTTTTTACAGCAGTTTTTGACTAAAATTCTTTTGCATTGAAATAGCTAAACAGAAATGTGGTAAGTAAAAAAATGAAAATTGTGTAAAATCTTAGGTAAATGATTTGGGTGTGTATTCACTCGTTATATGAACTTTTTTATTGTTTCAAGAGGGAGAGAAAGGGATTAATTATAACAATGTTTAAAACTTTGAGTACTTTGTATAAATTAAATGCTCATTCAGACATCTATAAAACACAAAACAATTGAGGAAAGAATATCCTTTTCGATAATTTCATCTTCTGGCCCTACAATTATGTATATACATATATTTATATACGAAGAATATTCTAGAATAGTCGTTACTATCAATACTGGTGTTTTTTAAATAATATCGATTTGTTAAGTAAGATTAGTGGAATTACAGTTCATTAAAGATGCTTGAATTATAATAAGAATAATAATAATATTAAATATATAATACTAAATGGAATATCAACTAATATTAGGATAATTCCACGACGATTGGGGATCTTTCACACCTAGATGGCCAAGGTAACCATCAATCTTGTGTTCTGTATCCACGGGGCGAGATAGAATAGCGCAATGAATGAATTTTGTTTGTCCTTTACTCAACCACTTAGAGTGATTTTCAGAAATCCTATGAGAAACATGCCTAATTGTACGGCCTATGTAACTGGCTCCACGGGAGCAGTCAAACTGGTAGGCACAAATTAAAAAGGAGAAACTGTGTAGTTTGTCTTATACTGCCAATAGCAAATTAAGGGTGGTTTTGAAGCCACAATGTAATTTAGCAGCACTGAATACTTTTTTACCACATTTCTAAGGCGTTTTGTTAGTATCTTGCTGATGTTGTCCCTGAGGAACCACATTTGAAAGAATAAGGCCTGTTCACGGACTGTTGTCACCTTGGTCTGCATTGATTTTAGATTCATATTCTCATCAATAAACTTTTCTGGATAACCATTTTCACTCAGCAACCGTTTAATATTAATAAGTTCCTTATAAAGACATTCATCCGAGCAGATTTCTTTTGCTCTGTGAACCACGCACTTTATCAGACTGTATTTGTCTTTTAAGGACACGATGCTGAAAAATGAGTAAACTGATCCGTTGATGTAGGTTTTCTATATACAGTTCATTTTATTGTGCCATCCTCCTCTGTTGAGTGAGTTCGTCAAAAATACTTTTGCAACAATAGAAAAGTTAAAATTGGTAAATGTTTACTGTCATCTTGATATATGAAAAGTATCAGTGAAGAATATAAAATAAATGACAGTAGCTTTAATGACTGTATATGTTCTTTCTTCCAGCGTCCTGAACATGTATTCATATATGTATATTCATTCAATAATAACTGTCTGAATATCATTTTACAACATAAGGTATTCTCAGTGGTCACGTGTCATCTGTCAGGTATTGAATATATCAAATAAGGAAAATTAATGAACTGTGTAATATGCAATATATGTACAACATTAATTAAATTTTTCAATTACTCCTGGAGTCATACCATATTCATTTATCTGTTACCATGACCATATACATTTCTCTCAGTATTTCTACTCTTTTTTATTCATATTTTTATACTTACTGGCTGGCTTCTATTCATTGTTTTTTGTTTAATTAGTGAGAACCATATACATGTTACCTAGATTACGTAATGCTTAATATTGTGCTTTAGTGTTCTAATTTATATCCGGAATGTTCTTCCTGATAACGTTATAAATTGTCTTTTTTCTTTTCATATCAACGTTCTTACTTCTCCTAAAATTAATTTAGACATGTTAACGTTTTCATCTTCTTTTTTATTAAAAATTTATTGTAGACTACAAGTGGATGTTAAATTGGATAAAATAAAAGATTATACTTTCTTCCCCTTAATCTACTAATTTTGCCCCCTCTCAATTATCATTATTATCTTATTGTTTCCTTTATTTTCTAAAGGAACATAAGGATACAGCCGTACGTCTCCATTGCTGTCGGTTCTCTGCCAACGTTTTCACCCGGCTCCACATCTGCGCACATTCTTTCATCTCCTCTTTACATCACCTCCTCCTTCATATCACTCTCGCACTAGAGACCAACTCGCCGCTTCCCATTTGAATTCCACTCAAACAATGGCCTACTGGGTGATGCCACTTTATGGTTTTCTCAGATTTTGACGGTAAATCCACCTCCATATCTTCCTGCAGATTTGTTGCACAATCGGTTCCTGTTACGTAAGTTCTTTCGCAGAAACCCTTACTGTCGATCTTTTCTGGTCATCTGACCTTGAGTAGTACTAAGCGAAGATAACTGTTAATGAAAGTCTGTATTTTGTTCGAAGTGCCCTTCGTGACACGCAGTGCAAGTCTCTGATCCGTATAGTAGCACTGACTTCACATTGGATTTGAGAATCCACATCTTGTTTTTCATGCTGAGTGCTGTTGACCTCCACACAGACTTAAGTGTTATGTAAGCTTGTCTTGCTTTCCCGAACCTCGCTTTGATATCCTCTTCAGTTAAGTCGGCCTGTAGTTGAAACGATGCCTCCTAGGTAGGTAGGTAGGTAAAGGAGGTTGCTCCTTTCCGATTTCTCTTATTTATGCTGATTGTTGTCTGTTGATGTTGTTGTTGCTGTTAGCCAGGAATCTTCATCACCTCTGTTTTCTCTATATTCACCTGAAGTAAAGTCCTACCTTTGATGCTTATTCTGCCAACTTGTTGCTTTTCACTTGCATATCTTCCAGACATATTATGTCATCGGCGAAATCCAGATCCTTCAAGTTTTGTGTGGGTCCATTCTATGCCTGTCTCCTCGTTGCCCGCCACTGTCTGTCACATTATCTGCCCCATCTCAATACAGTAAATCAATTTCAATGAAAGAAATTAGATTATTTGGTGGATTTCTAACTCCTTCCTGAAGTTATCTGTCAGAAGAATTGTATGCATTGGTAAACTAAAAACATTTTTCAGTTTCTGTAAATTTTGTAAGAGTCTACATTATTAGTCCAATCATTGTAACACAGAATATATCTTCAACAAAATACACGTCTGTCCTATTGTCGATTTCTAATTTTCTGAGAACTTGAAATATTCATCTTATTCAACAATATCCTTTATGGAAAATGTTTCTGTACGAGATAGTTTAATGTAAACAATGACAGATGAATCGTTTCAATGAAAATTTATTCATCATAGTTTGATATTTAATGTTACAGTCCTTATCAGACTAAAATTAAGAAAGTGCATTGATCATTAGAGTGAATACAGGGAATTACACCTTGGAGTACAGATAACTGGCATCATTCTGAAATACCAATCACAAACACAGCACCTCCAGCATATTAAAAAACTTATGAGTGTATCGACCAAAACTGACGTATTGTGGTTTGAATGCAGGAAACCAATCTTTGCGTTCTACTGTAGAGCTGTCCAAGACTTCCTTGAATAACTCATAGTCGAAAAAAGCCCAGCGACAGCAGTAATAGAGTAATTTGCAATGGAATTTGAGATACTGTTTAACCATAATTAACATACCGAATAGTCAAAATTACCTTAACAATGTCGTCAGGCAGCTATACAGATCTAAGGGATTCTCCTGTACAAAACAAGCAGTATACAACAAAATTATTGAAGCAAATGAACCGTAAGAATTATCACAAGATCAAGTAGAATTTTCCGAACAAGGTCGGATCTAAACTCTCTCCATCAGAATCGCACATCAAACGCTCTCTCCAGGTAGTCCAAGCTCACAACGACCTTGATTCAATCAAAGATTATTGCAGTCGTAAAGCAACACGTCAATAATGTCTCACACAACCACAATGAGAAACATTAGCATTACAGATTAAACAGGAAGGAAGACAAATAATGAGGATTAAGTCAAAATATGTAACATGCAAATTTGAGAACTTTGATATACAGTCCAGGAGAAAAAAAGATAATAATTACAAAGTTAATCAAAGCATCCTAATAATTATAAACATTGTAATTATGTTGTTCAGGAAGGATTTTTCAAACAATTATTCCGTTAAAACCAGAGTTTTCAATTTTACTAAACAAATGTGATTTAATTTCAAAACATGTGTTCTCATTCAATGTCTTAATGTTAATAATCATAATGAAGATATACATAAATAACAACAGAAGTTACTTATTCAATTCACTTCGGACTTTCTTGATGATTGATTTGATCGAAGTGTTTGGCCTCGGGTTGATATATTATTTCTTTGTGTAGGTGCCTCGACGATGTCTGATTATTTAGCTTGAAATAAAGCGGCAGATGGTGACCAGCAGTGAAATGCAGGATGCACATTTCGCCCTATCTGGGACTCTTCATCAGGATATAACTGCAAACCTAATGAGTGATTGTGTCCCTAGGACCCATCGTTTCAAACGCCAGAACGTTATCCACTATACCATTTGGGCTAGGAGATTCACCTCTTGTGCAAGGGGTATCAGTAATTCATGAATTCGATTGGGACTTTTCTGTTGATTGACTGGACTGAAGTGCTAAGCCTCAGGTTGATACGTCGGCTTCCTGAATGGATGCTTCGAAGATGTCTGATTATACAACTGACAAGTGGTGGCTATCGTGGCCTAAGTGGTCTAGTGGATAACGCTTTGGCTTTTGAAACGATGAATACTGGTAACACCATAATTCACAGTGGTTAAAGGTTCATCCAGATGACGAGTCGCAAGAAGGACGAAATCCACATCCTTCAATTTACTTTATTTAGTTACTTATATCTACACCGATTTGACTGTCTTCATTTTAATTAATGAGCTTGAGCGGATGTTTCGATATTACTATGATTGCTGACCCAAAATAATTGGTTGAATGATGACTAACTTTGGAATCCAGACGCGAAGCATCAAAGTTGTGATAAGCAAGTTGACTATTTTTCAAATGGTTGCTAGTTTAGCGAACTATCTCAGAATGCTAATTGATTAGATATAGTAAATGTTTCTATTGGGTTAGTTGCACAGTATTAAGATGTGCTACACTCAATAATAGATGCTAAGATCTATTAATCAGTGAAAGGTAATACCGATTAAAATTCTGGAGTACAAATCAGTTTTCTTAAAAACGCTGGAACGGAAGATAAAAATCAAAACTAAGGATCACTAAAGAGCCTTATAGGTCTACTTGAGACCAGTTAGCATTGTACAGTCAAAAAATTTCCGACTACTGCATTCAGAACTGAGTCTTAAAACGATATTGGTGTCGTCCAATTGTGGCGACTGCTATTGATAAGATTTATCAGTACTGTATGAAGAGATGTTCACCCGCATAAAAACAGCAAATAGCAGGGAAATATATTTGATTTCACAGCTTCTGTCCATTACAGTATAAGAGAGGCTTGGTGAAGCGTCTATTTAAGACGATTCAGATTATTTGCACGGCTGATGTTATAGACAAAGAAAACGAAATATTGAGGGATACTCTTGTTGAAAGCGGATATCCTTTGAAATTTGTAAACAGGTGTAGAAGTCAATTAGCCTCTAAACCTACAATCCATACCGTCCCTAAGAGAAAGCTTTTCATCAAATTACCATATAACGGGGAAATAAACAGTAGGATTTTGAAACAAAGGTTGAATTCAATCATGCGTAGAACCTACTATGCAGCCCAGCTTGTAATTGTGGAAAAAAGGTAAAAATATGCTCCACTAGGAACCTCGAAATTGCATAAGTGATTAAATCACATCTCACACAATTTACCAATTTTCGTGTGTATGTGGACATACATACATAGGGAGGAGTAATCGTGCGTTGCAGGTGACGGTGGGAGAGCATATCCCAAAATGGTTAGAAAAACAGATGAATTGTGACAAGCCAATGGATGCAGGTGTCAGACTAACAACTTCGTCTATAGCTAAACATTTAATCGAGATGAACCATAAGATTGATGTTAACTCATCCTTTAAGGTCATCTATAAAAACGGTCAAGGACGATTACTGAAATACGCTGAGGTTATAGCCATTCATAAACTTAAGCCCCCCTTGTGTATTCAAAAGCAATTTGTAATAACTCTTCACCTACCTTGGTAATCCTTATTTGATTGGATTACCAAAACGTTTGTGTTAATTATTCTTAATTCTTTTTGTCACTTTGTTTAATTTAACTTTTCCAAATATATTGACTTGACAAGTATATGAGTAATCAGATTGTTCAAAGTGTATAGCGCAAATACATCACATTGTTCAGATAATCTCCGTCTTCTAATAACGCTATCAAAATCTATAAAAGGGACTAACTGTTTTAAACATTTAAGAGAAGGCAAATGATACAGCGTTGTTGAGATGTACGGGAGACATGAAAGGAACGCAGAGAAACACAACATAAAGTCCAGAAAAACCACAACACGAAGATGTGTGCAAATGGTACTTTGAAGATAAGGTATACGTAATTTGGCTATATATAGAGATACCAGTTTCTTAATAAACATTCCTTTACGAAGGTTTACGTCTTCTACCGTTTCACAATGACCATGCGTTCAGTTCTTAATATGGCTTTAGTTTCAGGCTGTTGAATAACAACTTTCCATTGTAACTAGCTATTAAACAGCTGTTGTCTGTTTGAGGTAAACTCTGAAGCTTATCAGACTGTTAGATTATGAATTTAATTGACGAAAAATATACGCGTAAATTAAGATTAGATAAGCTCATGAGAGAGAAATCACAGTTCACGTTTATCTGGTGCATAACGGTATTATTAGTTGAGCTATGAACTCTTCGTGAGTGACATTTCTTGTCCTTCTTCAACATTTGACATTCAGTAGACTAGGAAGACACCACACACGACAGATAGTTTATTGGAAGTACTGCTCAAACTGCTTGCAGTCCTTAGTTTCTCAATATCTATATAAAGTCAAGCTTGGAATGCGAAAAACGTCCAAACTACACTGATCATTGTGCCAAAAAGCAGCATTTTCCTAGGCTTAAGTGAATACAAAAAAAATATGTTTCTCACAGTTCAATCTTCTCATATACAGAAATACTATTACATATAATTCTGTCAAATGAATTTCTTGATTTCACAAAACATCAATTAAGACATCAATTGACTGAATCTAGGAATGATTTATGCATCTCTGTTAAGAATTACCTTTAAATGTTGCTCTTTCAACAAATATTAATTTGAACAAACAATGTATTGCTAAGTAGATCAATATTTGATAGTTGTAGCATGCGTGTGTATACCTATTCACTACATAAAGTTATGTATATATATCACTTTAAGTCTACTTTATTTAAGCAATTGAATTGATGAGGTTTGGTTGAAGAATGAATCCTTCACTTGAAATGATGATTTATGATATCGTGATTCAACGGATGACAGTATAACTGACTTACAGTTAGTTATGACTGAATCACTTGCATAAACAATTTCAACCTATTAACCAGACAGTAGTATATATGTATACATATATATATATATTCACAATGAAATCGTGTAATTAACTAATGGAGTGGAGTGAAATCACATTGTACGAAGTACGCGAATTATACCACTGAAATAGAGAGGTTGAAATTTTCACTTAAGATAGGAAATTTTAAAATATTCACGGACCATTTAATTACTGTTGATTACTGCCCGATTTCTGACCAATAATAGTTTCGGCAGCACTGTGGCCCGCTTTCTTCAGTGCCTAATATTTCAGGATAAATCATATTTCAATTTCAACTCTATCAATTCAATTTCAGAATTTAGATGAAGAATAAGACATTTGTGCAAATGTTACCAAGTATAAACCTAATAAATGCTATTAGTTGTAAAATTAGCAACAGTCAAAGTAATAGTAAAAGTTAAATTCACTCCAGAGTGAAGAAATGAAATTGAAATAGTATCAGTAAGAAGTATCAGAGCTGCAATAGTAATAATAGAAATCGTGAAAACATACATAACCTAGATAGTACAAATAGAAGTATTACTAGAAGGGTTATTGGTTAATAAAGCTGAGGTAATAGTAAGTGACAGGAAAACAGTTATGCTAAATTGCGTTATTAAACCACTTTTGTGAACTCCTTTTATGTTCGATAAGACATATCTAACTTAACTCAAACTTAAGCCTTATATTATAGGAGTCGATGTGCATTTAACATACTTCGACGGCAAGATTTTGCCTCAGAATTTGCAGAACAACAGGTAGTAACTGCACGTACGATAAACGGAGTGCATGTATATCTTATTATTATTCCTTTGGATACCATATGGGACATATGACTTCAAAACCACACCTCTATTTCACATTGTCTTCTGTCATCTCTTCCTCATAAAATCTCCTCTGTCACCCTCAGATGCAAAACTCGTAGTTATACAATAGCGTTCCATTCGAGCAATGGCCTGGTGCGCGATGTCTTCTGAGCGTGTGTCTGAAAAGAGAGTGCGTAGAATACGAAATTTGCATCGTTATCATAAGCAATTAATACCCAGTAACAGTTAATAGATCTCTATGGAATTATTACATAAGTATGTAACAAAGAGATCAATAACCAAATATGGAGTAATAACAGAACTCAAAATTGGTTAGAAGCACACATTAAGCACAAATCAAAACTTGAAAATCACCCGCGAGATCCATTACAATCTATGCAACTTTCTCATCCTCTAATAAATTGTTAGTAATACTATTAATATTAATATTAAAGGCCAGAGACATTCCTGGAACGTAATGATTCGCCTGTTGAAATCTTCAAGATGTCCCTTATGAATGATAACAAAGTACTTCTGTTAGCTTATGCACACATTATAATCAATAAAATGAATATTGTTGAACAGCTTTTAACAAATAGTACGAAAACATTTTATTCCTTTGCAGTACAAAGAGTATTATTAAAGTTATGTATGTCCGAACCACCTTCACTTTTAATACTTTGCAAAAATTTGGGCATTGGGTATATGATATCAATGATACCATTTTAATTTATCAGAAAACTAATACAGCTACCAAAACCATCATCACTTTACTACCACCTGTACTTATTTGTCTTTGATTTTAACAACTCGTAAAAACAAAACTAATCCTTACAAGCCAACTATCGAAAATTAATCTGATGCTCGCTAGTGATTTGCTACAGGATAGAGTTTCCTGAAGTTACAGTGAGAAGTCGTGACCAGTGAGGTCCATCCAGTCACGTGTGAGGATGGATGTCCCACAGACCACATTGGTCGGGGTCGCGCTAAATCACGAATTTATAGAAGTTAAAATTCATGGGCTAGCCATTGAATCGCTTCCCAGCTGCTGAATTCTATACAAGCTTGCGTTGTAACCGGAAGGTCCTGGATGCCTACTGCCGATGATTATCGAAATAGAATGAGACAACTGGCTGTCCAGTACTCCATGGTTTTCAAATGTAGAATAAAAACTAATGAAAATGTTATTCCTATAACTTATTTCATTCTATTACTAGAGTACAACTTCTGTATTACTTATAAGATTAGCATATCTCTGGTAATTCTCCTTCCATTATACCCAGTATTAACAGTAGTGCTCTCGCAGTCAAAAATACTACTACTGTCTTTATTATTCCTACCAGTAATTATTTCATATAACTCCAAAAACATCTGATAATTTCTCCTCTTATTCACTGCCTACAACCAAAGTCGCTACTTGTACTACGCCTGTTACTATCACTACTACTCAGCCTAATGCCACCGATAATTAGACCAATTTTCATTACTCAAATACCTATAATTAATCGCATTATTAAAAAGGATTCTGTCTCAACCATTTATAGGAAAAACTTTTACTATTAGTCTTACTACTGTTGTAGCTGATCTCATTTTCATTCTTTCCATTAGTCATGTCATAACTATAGTAAATCATTACGAGAGTTGCTTCTCCTATTTCTGCCCATGTTGATCGAATGGTATTATAACTAACTTATAGTATAGACAACGTTAATAATATTCATTATAAAGTTTTTTTGTATTTCCCAGTGAATGAAAAACAAAACGATATTGTTTTTACTGACGTTTCACTATTTAATGCTGCCAATAGCTTTATCAAAGTATTATTAAACCAGAATTTACAAAATCTCAGCTTATATAGGTAACAACTTAATCATCGTTCCTCAGCATGGGGTCATTTTTGCGTTGTCAAGTTGGCCAATCGGTAGAGATAACAAAACCAGGTGTAGATTGTTGGATTTGATAAGTGTGTAAAATTATGAAAACTGTGTGTTTACATAATGAAATTGCTTATCATATTCGTGTTAGTTTTGTCATTTCATGGCGGAGGGGAGGGGTGTTGTGACCAGGTCAAATTCTGTTTTAGTCCATCATTCCTATTCAGACAATTTGGATTCCATTTGATATGAAGTGCTTCTAATGATGCTAGACGTTCTTTGTGATTTCTGAAATATTTTCTGGATTATTTCAATATTGTCAAAATCAATTTTGTGGCCGGATTCTATAGCGTGTAGACCTTCGGTTGATGATTTTTCAAGCTTTTCTAGTTCAGCTGGATTTCTCGGTGGTCGAACAGATTCTCTACTGTATTCATTTCTTCTTATTCTGATTTCTTTCTGGCGATGTCTGTCCGCTGTATATCGCATCACATTCCAAGCACTTTATTTTATAGATACAATTAGAGAATCTTTAGGGATTTGGTCTTTTATATGGACAAGGTTGTTTCGCAGTGTGTCTGATGTTCAGAAAAAAGCTTTAAGTGAACATGGAGAAGACTGAAGTGATGAAGATAACCTATCAGCACCCATCACTATCACTGATAAAAATTTACTGAAGGTGTTATCTTTCACTCATCTAGGGAGAATCAATTCAACTGCAGGGGATGGCATGAATTAGGATGCCCAATTCAGAGATTATCCGAAAAGCATGACAGACCTTTATCACTGCGAAATCAGTGTGTAAAGTCTGACGCAGTAAGCATAAGGAACAAGATCCAGATTTTCAACACTAATGTGAAATTCTATATGGTTAAGAAACTTGGCGCGTCACCCAAAGCATTTCTGACAAGTTGTTGTACACCTTTAATCATACTGAGTATCAAATGGCTGGCCAGAAAGTATTAACAACAAGAAACTCTGGAAAAAAACAACCAAGAATCAATCGCCTTAAAACTATATGGAGGTAAATGAAGATTGATTGAATGCCCTCTGAAAGGACAGTTGAGTGATATCGGAAGCAAGACTCTTGTGTGGAACATAAATAGGAAACAGTGAGTCGGGCCTACGGAACTCTATGTTTCAATAATGACTATATAAGTTATGTCAGAGCTAACTGATAATAGAAGAAGTAATCCTGTCACTAACATCAGAATGTATAGTGGGTAGTATGGTGAACTGTTGTTGATTTAACAGTGTTACGGATAGAATTTTGAATACAAAGACGATATATTTCACAGAGAATATTTTTTGTCACTGCAAGCCGAATCCGGGAAAAGAAATTAAAAACAAACAAACAAGTCAACACTTGAAAAACAAACAAAGGAACACATTACAAAATGAATTCTGTCAGTTTAATTAAAAAAGTAAGAAAAATGCGAGTATAAGAATGAAAAAGTGTTTCTCCTTCTTATTTATTGTTTCTCTGTAGATGGATTACTTAATTTGATGGTAAAGACAAAAGAATCTTCTGCCTTTTCTTCTTTTGTTAAAAAAAGAACAGAGTAAGCAGTTGTTTGTTATCGGTTAACTCAAAGATCAACAGGATGGTACAATGAACTTGTTATTTTTTGTTGTTTACTCTAGCTTGATGTAATACTTCTTAACTAATGTTATTTTCCTTTAGAAAAAACATTTTGATTGACACTGGTATTGCGTATTCCATTGACATACATTTCAGAAATATGGGAAAAAAAGGTGTTTAACTTTAATTTTAATAAAATATCTGAAAGTGAAGTTTAATTTGAGTATTGCTCAAACAATGAAACAAACCAACCGACAATCTACTGCTGAATAATTTCGCTGAAGAAAAATGGAGATGAATCGGACACACGATGAGGAGACTATCAAATGACATCATGCGCTAAGTCATGCCTTCAAGTGGAACCCGAATGGGAAACGACGAGTTATGTATCCGAGGCTGACATAGGGGAAATCGTTAGAGAAGGAAACAAGAGACTATGGGCGACCGTAAGACCATCAAAGCAGGACCAAAGAGAAAAGAAAGAAACTCATATGTCCAGTTGAAGCCTTATGTTCTACTGGAAAGTCAAGAGAATAACAATAATAATATACACAAAATCATTCTTTTGAATATCATTGATATAATAATAAAACTTGTGCACTGTGGTAAAATTTATTTTGACAAAGTCTCACAATGTTATACAGTAATATTTACTGACGACAACGTTTCGAGCATAATTTATTACTGCTCATAATCATATCAAGGTACTCACTCACATAACTTTCTAACTTCATTTATGTAATTCCATTATTTCCCATCGCTTGACTTGATTGGTAGTAGTATTTTCCCTATTCCCGGTATGAGTGACAAGTCATTCCTGTTGCATGTGTTGGGTGTAGACTCGATGAATAAGGATTCAGTAATCAACTTCTCTCTCCACCTACCCAAATTACTTCTTGGAATTTAAATCTTCTCTCCTTTGTCAAACAGAAGCAAGATTCACAAACCATCGGATTTTTTACAGTCGATATTTAAAAAATTATATAATTCCAAAATATGTAAGCCTACGTACTCCAATTACTTCAAGAAAAATAACATCAGTAGCCGAACATTTCAGTAGATTATGTCTCAGAGAAGAACCATATCGAATTACTATGAAACTAAATAATATACGAAATGAAAATGAAAAACTTAAACACAAACTCAAATTTATGGTCAATGACAAAGATTATGTAATTGTTGTTGAAAAAATTCAAAAAAATTACAGAATCAGCTTTAAGAAAATCAAAAACCACACAGATCAAAAAATTCAACATACTAATGGAAGAAAAGAACACAAAAACTGAAACTGACACCAACGTTTCATCCTCTATTGACAGAACAAAATGAGTGATCAACCTCTCATCAAGAGAACTAAACTCCAGTGAGATAAAAGTACTTGAGACAGAGCCAAATTTCAGCGTAAAAGTTAATACATTAAAACCAGAGGATGTCATTCCTAATATTGAAGTAGCATTGGGCTGGAAGAAGGCTAAAATTCCAAGAAGTAATCTGTGTAGGTAGAGAGAGAAGTTGATTACTGAATCCTTATTCATCGAGTTCACACCCGACACAGGCAACAAGAATGACTTGTCACTCATACCGGGAATATGGAAAATACTACTACCAATCAAGTCAAGCCATGGAAAGTAATGAAATTACATAAACGAAGTTAGAAAGTTGTGTGAGTGAGTACCTTGATATGATTATGAGCAGTAATAAATTGTGCTCGAAACGTTGTCATTAGGAAATATTACTGTATAACATTGTGAAACTGTATCAAAATAAATTATGTCCATGATGGAATTCTTTTGAATAATAATATTTTGACAACTGCCATGACTATGAGGAACTTTCCCAGCAAAAATCATTTGTATTAAATGAATTTACACATTTAAAATTTAATTTTTGAAGGTATGAATAACTTTAAATATAGTGGATGTTTATTTTTTGCTTTTAGGGACTAGATGTCACATTCAAAATGTCGGTTATACGTTTTTAAATATCCGTCTCGCTTGTCATTCTCATATCAAACATCATTATTTCTATTTGATGCAGAGAATGACAACTTTTCTCTTCATTTTTATGATAAATATATATATATAATTTTGAAATGTATGCATAATTACTCCCGCTTTCTTGTCAAAATAATAGCTGTATGTTTGTTATAATTCTACTTTGTTTAGAACAGTTTAATTTTTAAGTGTCAATTTGCAGTTGTTTGACTGGTTACAATGTTTGATCATAAACTGAAATCAGATGAAGAATCATTAGAACACCAGGAAGTACTGGATATTTGTTTCGTCTTGGTTTAAGACTCTTCAACGGAGTCCACTTACTGGGGTTCAAACCAAGGATCTCCCGCTTTCAAAGTGAGCTCATAGAGCCATAAACCCCTGGGACACGATCCAATGGCCTATGAATGCCGACTTCTGCCAACCGATGGTACACAACATAATCCCTAGGATTTTGAGCTAGTGAAGTATCATATGTTGCATGTAGGCATCTACATTTATGATGTGAAATTCATTTATTTTTTCTTGAATATAGCCTTCATGTGATCGTTGCATACATATTTTGGAGAAAAATTCCAGACTCATTGATCGATTTTTCCCCTAGATGAATTTACATCTATTAAAATCTATTTTGAAGGTAGACTATGGCACGAAGTTGTTGAAAAACTCTTTCTTGAAATCTGTCAAGTCACAAAAGCTCAACACAGAAAAGAAGGTTTTTCTCTTCGCTAGAGTAATGTGGTTTTTTCAAAAAACTAGCTGCCGGTGAGCTTAGCAAAAACAACCGACTCATCTCATCTGTAATCTGTATAATTTTTCTTCTAATTCATTATTCCACATCGCTAAAATGCACACTTCAACATATTATAGCAGAGAAATAATTGATTGTATACATGATGTCTAATGCTTCATAGCACCTAGTTGGCTAATATATCTCCCAAGAGCAAAGAAGAGCATTGCTTTTTAAGGTTTTCCGCATAATGCAAAAAAACAAATGTTGATTATTAAAGACATGAAATAGAATTTTTGAATATACATATATTATTCTGTTGCTAATGCTGTATTGAACTGTGGGAATATGTGAAAATAATATTCCGTTGGAACACATTGTCTGTATCACACCACCACACTCGTCCCCTGTGTGCGTCGGTGGCACAGTGGTTAGGACTCTCGCCGACCATGCACATGGTCCGGGGTTCGAACCCCTGCCGGCGCACACCCGATTTCTATGGTATGCCTGAATTTGGGCAACCGATATCCATGCTGAAAGTTCCACACTTGTACTGAAAATACGGTGTGGAAATCAAGCTGTAAATCAAAAAAAAAAAAAAAAAATACTTTCAACTGAAGGTGGTTCGGTCTTCTTCATGCTGGTGGCTTTGTCAGCTTTTCTTGCTGTATCACGTTCCGGAGCTCGCTGACGTTCACCTGTTTCTTTTTGTTTGCATTTCTGATCGTTTATACGTAACCCCGTCTCACGGTGACCATGTATGGTCTTTCCTACTTTGGAAGCAGTTTGCATGTTCCTAGCGCGTATTCGCCAGTGTTTCGCCTCACACTATCATATGCTACTTTCATCTAACCTCTCAGCAGCGTTCCAAGTAACAGCCTCATCGCTGACGGATCTTGAACGTCACTCAACTGCGCTAAAGCTTCGAAGTTCTATCTGAAGATCCATATGTCCCTATCAAAAACTCTAGGGTATAGAGTTTCCATTTGTTGGCAGGCAGCGACACCAAATGTATCAGTAGAAGGCAAGACACGGAAGCCAAAGTATTTTTTCATTAATCAAACCACTGTTTATATATCTACAGTTTATATTCGTTAACCAGTCACTGATTGTGTGATTTTGGTTTACATCAGATGACAAGAAATCGAATATTCAAATATATATAGTATTCTGTTGCCAATGCAGTAGTGAACCTTGATCTCATACCGTATTCTGACCAAGATTTTAAGTTTTTCAAATCAAACATTATTGATTCCTGCAATCAGTGCCTTAAGGCTAAACCAAAAGTGCGTAGTCTTCTGACAAAACCGCACACAGAAGAGCTTAAATTATTGACACACAATGATAACATACTATCAAAACGCCTTGATAAAGGTGTATAGGTTGTTATCATGAATTGTAAAGCTTAAATCGATAAAATGTCACATCTACTTTTTGAAACTTAACGAGGAAATCGAAGTGGAATCAGTCGAAAAGCGACTTACAGAAGCCTTAAAAAACATTATGAAAAATTATCTTATTCTTGATGAAGCTTACGAAAAGATTAAACCAACAGGGTTTTTAATACCAAGACTCCATGGTCTACCAAATATACACAAAGCTGACCTACCACTCCACCGTATCTTGGTAAATGTGGATTCCCTTACCATTTAATTGCGAAGTGGTTAGCTGAAATCCCTGAACCCATCAGGGGACACCTTACAATTTGTTGAATGTATATAGGATACAAATGCTTCGAATAAACATATGTTGTCTTTGGATTTAGCATCCCTATTTACAAACGTTCCATTAACAGAATCCATTTGTTTCATATGGAAATATATTGAAGATAGCAAGTTGAATATAGGGATACCCACTACAGATTTGATGGAACTGCTTTTGAAACGTACATTGAATGTACAATTTTCTTTCAGTGACACAGGCTACTGACAAACGGATGGTATTGCAATGAGTTCTCTATTGGGTCCTCTCACTGAAGACTGTTTTATATGACCAGTCTAGAAAACTGTCAACTGAAGTGAACAATCAAAAGTTTTCACCTTTATAAAAGGCATGTAGATGACACCTTTGTTATTTGTGATAGTGATTTGAATAATATAATAGGTGCATTTATTATTTGCAGCACAGCGATGACATTCACAATCAAAATGGAGAACGAATCTAACAGTGATTCTCTCATTGTAAACATATCAAGGAGAACTAACGAAAGTCTGAAGACATGAATTTATAAGAAGCTGTCATGGAATGGTCAACTGACAAGTTTTTACAGCTGGGTACCAATTGGCCGAAAATGAAACCTGATCCGGTCAGCATTCAGCGTTTATGTAGTTGTGATGCTGTAGAAGAAGAGTTGAATCTTCGAAGAAAAATCCTAACGCGAAATAGATTTCCACCACGTTTCACAGACAAGAATATGCAGTCAAAACCTATGAAATGAGACTTAACTTCTGTAAGCGAGAAAATGATCTACATGAACTTGGAATTCAAAGGCGACTTGGCTGAGGACATCAATAATAAAAGAATTTTACACTCCTTGAATAGGACATTTCTTGCTGTATCGTTGGGAATAGTGTTTTCAAGCCAACCATTACTGTCCAGTAACCTGAAAGACAAGAGCCCACAGTTGATCAATTCTATGTGGGTTTATGAATTTACCTGCCAGTGGGGAGCTGGGTGTATTAGTTCATTGAGTTAGATTTCGCCTAAGAGGGTGCATGGTTATGAATAGGTGGAAGTGGAGCTATAGGAATCGCGATTATTGAACATTTGGTGGGCACTGATAACCCTGTCTCTACAGCATCAACCTTTAAAGTCATCTACAAGTCGAAAAATAATTTGCTAAAATCATTAAGTATCCAACTCACCTGCATTCTTGAAGCTTTGGCCATTGAAACACTGGCCATTGGCAAGATCTCTGTATACTGAATAAGCTTGTTCAACCTATCCAACTTTCGTAGTCTTCATCCCTCTATGCTAAAGTATGAACTATCTCCGGTATTATTTCACCCGTCCCACTTGTCAATCTTAAGTAATTTTGTTTTGCAATGTTGAATTCTATACTACCAAACTTCACACAACCTTACGCAACGTTTAAAAAAATTTTATTTGCCTACTAATCCTATAATTTTACAACCCTCTCCAACATCTATACATTCTATGAATTTTTCTGCATATGACATTAATTGTTTTGCCACCTCACATTGCACTATGATATAATCACAAACATTTTAACTTTAATTGCATTTCATACTATTATTATTTTATGTATTCAGACCTATGATCCAGTTCCCTCACCGGATATAATTTCTTAAAAAACACCATATATATGTATATATGATTTTACAGCTTAATAATCAATTCGTTGAAAAAGTCGCTTCGTTTAATCACCTGTTTTGATTTTCTCAATTTCCCAAAAGATATTTTCCACGAAATGTACTTAATGTAAAGGATTTAGTTGTAAAACCTTAAAATCCTTTACTTGTGAATAATGAACCTTGATATGTAGAAATAATTAAATGTCAAATATGGTGTGCTCAAATTTCTAATTATCCTTTTTTTATCCTAGACTGTATTTCAAAGTTTTCAAATTTGCATATCACATTTTGACTTAATCTTCATTATTTGTCTTCCTTCCTGTTTAGTCGCTAATGCGAATGTTTCTCTTTGTGGTTGTGTGAGACATTATTGATGTGTTGTTTTGCGACTGCAATATTTTTTGATTGAATCAAGGTCGTTGTGAGCTTGGACTGTCTGCAGAAAGCATTTGATGTGTGATTCTTATGGAGAGAGTTTTGATCTCACCTTGTGGGGAATATTCTAATTGATCTTACGGTATTTCTTATGGTTGATTTAGTTAAGTACCTTTTTGATATTATTTATTTTGATGTGTATAGCTGCATGGTGGCATTGTTGAGGTATTTTGCGTCTAGATAACTTATGATTTTTGAATGGTACCTCAGGTTTCATGAGAATTTACTGTCTTTTTTCTATCGTTGGGACATTTTTTGACTGCGCGTAACTCACTGAAGTCCTGGTTAGCAATGTGGTAGGACGCAAAGATTGGGTCCTACATTCAGACTACAACATGTCGGTTTAATTCGTTACACTAGCTTTATAAAGCCTGCGGTGGCACAGTTTTTATTGCAAGAGAATTCAAAAATGAACAATGAAATAATCAGAAACATTTTTCTTTGAAATTATTTAGAAATTGCTCGTGATAAATATAAATAAGCAGTATTTCGTGACCTGCTTAATTTGTTCATAGCTTGTATAAGAGTATTAATAATGCGCAAGAAGATTTTGATAATGATATGAAAGATTAAAAAATTCTCACATCTAATTTTCACATGAAATGCTAATAAGCTACTAAACTTACTGTTCCTATATGGTTTCATCCTTATACGATTCTTATCTGTTATTTATTATAATATTATTATTCCCCTGGGTTTTGAGTGGAACATAGGGCTTCAACAAAACATCTCCACTTTTTCTATTTTCTGCCATCCTCTTCAGCTGGGTCCACGATTGCCCATAATCTCTCATCTACACCAATTCACACGATCTCCTCTATGTCACTCTCTCACTGACGACCCACTCGTTGCTTCCCATTGCGATTCGACTTGAGCAATGGCCTGCATTGAGTGCAGTGTCATTCGATGGCCTCCTCAAAGTATGCCAGATCCATTTCCATCTTCTACTACATATTTGTTGACCAGTCGGCTCTCGCCTTTTGGTTTGTTGCCAGCCAAACAGCCAGAGTTTCTTGTTAGTAGTTCTTTCTAGCCGGCCAGCTGGCAGTTTGATCTTCAGTCTGCAGTCAGTGAAGGTGGCAGCTGTTGATAAAAGTTTGTGGTAGTTTGTTGGAAATGCTTTTCATGATGCCCAGTGAAAGTTTTTGACACGTAAAGAAGAAGTGACTGACTGACTTCACAGTTGTGTTGAACAAAATCCGAATCTTATTGTTTATGCTGACTGAGTGAGTGTAAAGGATTTCAAAACTGGTTTCAAGTTGATGGAGACGTATATTGCCTTTCGGATTCTATCTGGCTGGCTTTGACATCTTCATCCGTGCTGTTCGACTGCCTGTCGTTGAAACCATGCTTCCTAGCCGGATAAGTGAAGGGGATTACCTCACTCAAATCTCCTTCGTTGATGTTGATTGGTGCTGGTTGTTGTTGCTGTCTGTTAGCTGGTTATCTTCATTACTTCCGTCTCCACCTTCTCTAAGTTCCCTTGGAGTCCTGTCTTCACTGCTTGCCTGCTTATCCTGCCAGTTTGTTGGTTTTCGCCTGCGAGTCTTCAAGTTTGTATCACATCAAACATAAGTCATCCACTCGCGAAATCCAGATCTTCTAGAGTCTTCTTATCGGTGTTCCAAAGTATTGCCATCTTCTCACTCCCGACCCACACTCTGACGCATAATGCAGTCCACCATAATCACGAGAACCACCAGTGATAATAGGCAGGCAGCTTTGTCTTACTCTTGTCTGCACTTCAAGCAGCGCTCTGAGTTTCGCTTTGTGGATCACTTGACAAGTGCCACTGTCATGTAGCTAGCTGTCGAATGAGGTTGATAAAGACTTTGGCACCACATGCCGTAGTTTTGAAGTAGTTTCCAAATTACTTCTCGGTCGACGCTGTCTGTCAAAGGCCTTTTCGAATTCGACGAAGTTGAGGTAGAGGTTTGACTGCCATTCTAGGCTTTGTTCTGTGATGACGATGAGTAGAGTTGCTATTTGATCAGTACATGACTTGCCTTTCCTAAATCCAGCTTGTTCTGAGTAAGTGGCGTTCTGTATCCAGTGCATCTTTTAACTCCTCCGGGATGATGCGACTGAGTATTTTACTTGGCATGTACGACAGCATTATTCCTTACCAGTTCCTTCACAGGTATAAGTCGAACTTCTTTGGTAGCTTGACAAGGTAGTCTTTCTTCTGATCGGTAGGAACTTTTCCCTCCTTCCAAACCTTTTGCAATAATGGCCTGCGCACATCTGCCGTGATCTATCGGTCCATCTTCAGCGCTCTGGGGCGGGAGAATTTTATCTCATCCCACTGCCTCCCCGGCAGGCGTTCGCATTCAGGATTTCTGCTTTCGTTGGAGGGTTGGTGTCCCCTGTCACGCAGTTCTGTGCTCGCTGTTGGTGGTGGTGTTTTTCTTGCCGATTTGCTGGTGATGGTTGAATCAAGAGTCTTTCGAAGAGATCACCTCATTGTTTTACTTGTTCCTCCTCCCTGGTAATTAGTTTCCCTCAAGCATCTTTTATTGGTTTCATCATCTGTGTTGATCTCTTCCCGGATGGAAACATGTTTATCTGATATAATTTTCTGAAGAATGTTTTACCTGCGGCCTGCCTGCCTGTTCTGCTTCAGTTGCCAGTGTGTCGTAGAACTGTCTTTTTTCCCTCCTAGCACTCTTCTTCACTTCTTTATTCAGTTCAGTGTACACTGGACTCAGCTTCTCCTTCTGTTGTGCATCTCTGCACTGAGTAGTCATCCTCTCTTTCACCATCCTCCTCTCTTCTATTAGTTGCTCATTGCATTTCGAATAATCTCAATTTAGCTTTGTGAGTTCATCTTCTACATACATTTGAAGCCAATGGAATCCGTCTGAAGAAGTCAGACCAGTGTGTTTAGAAGAAATTCGTACAGCTACTTTCCTTATATTGGCCATTGTTGCATGAATGTAAACATCTGACTATTTCGGCCTCCCTCTAAGCCTTTTTAAAATTATCATTATTCACATAATTTTGTTCTTATGAGTTCTTCCCCTATAAGGGCCTATTACGTAATCAACTTGAACACTCACTTATTCCCTAATTATTCTGTATGTTACAAAATTTATGAAATATGCAATCAAACTACAGCAACCATTATTACCCTTTAATCGTCTGTATTGATTTTCTTGGTTAATTGTCACTCTCGTGACAAGTTTATAGTGACTAATTATTGTTAGCAAACTTATCGCCACTAAACTAGTAAATATATATAGGAGTATAACCAGAGATGATGATCTAATTGAATAGTACACATTTCTTCATACAATCTTTTTGCCTTCTAAATGTCTAAATAGGGATTTTTGTCATGGTGATTCTCATCCGTTGGATCGAAATCTACTGGAGTATTCGTTCCAGTTTCACCCAATTAATGATAAACGTGGCTTTTACCACACTTTTCATTTCTTACGTCAATTTTCTCAGCTTCTGACTGAAACTTCTAAAAATCTAGTGAATGTCTGTATGCCTTACTTTTAGATTGTTAAACTTAAACTTTATGTTACAAAAATGATTACCAACAACTTAACTGCTTTTCTGAAAACTTTCATCGACTTCTTGACTCTAACGTTTTCCTCCAAATATAAGTAATATTGTGCATTGATGGCTCTGCAGTAGAACGCTCGCCAACCAAGCACATGATCTGGGGTTCGATAACCAACCGATGAATTCCTTTACCTGGCTAAGTCGATAGTATGGCAGGTAAAGAGGGAAAGTTGGACGTGAAGCCAGCAACCACACCTTGTTAACATAGGACCACTGTTACCAAAATTTTAAAGCTCTAGCTTGAAGCTGTATATTCCACTTAGAACATAAAGGAATAAAATAATAATAGTAATTAATAATATTAAGATTGCAAAGTATTCCTCATAGTCGCATTTTATTTTTTACTTATCGTAGAATAAGGATATATATATATTATAATTACATGATAGCCATGCCCTCAGTGTGCATGTGGTTATCCTCTGGGTGACCGGAGTAGACCACTGACTCACCCATTGACAATTTGGTGAGTCCATTCCCGTTTCATCTGCTTTCACATATCCCCAGTACTTGAATTCCGTATCTTTCCATTTAGTTTGCGATCTGGGCAATCTCGTGCTTTGGCAACTACTTCGCTACTACGGGATGCCACCGACAATTGTACATCTCATCCAACAGCTGTACGACAATGCTGCATGCCAAGTAATCCACAACGGGAAACTCACAGAATCATTCGAAGTGAGGACTATCGTCAGTGATTTTCCTGATTGCAGTAGATTGGATACTGTGACAGACAGCGGGCAATGACGAAACAGGCATAAAATGGACTCACACAAAAAACTTGGAGGATCTGGACTTCGCCGATGATACATGTCTGATTTCCCACAAACTGGAAGATATGCAGGTGAAAAGCAACAAGTTGGCAGAAGAAACATCCAGAGGAGATAGGACTTCAGGTGAACATAGAGAAAACAGAGGTGATGAAGATTCCTGGGCAACACTACCACCAGCAACAACAACAACAGACAACAATCAGCATAAATGAAAGGAACCTGAAAGATACAGCCTCTTTTACCTACCTGGGAAGCATCGTTTCAACTACAGGCAGACGGAAATGACGAGGATATCAAAGCAAGAATCGGAAAAGCAAGACAAGCTTTCACTACTCTCAAGTCTGTGTGGACGTCAACAGCATTCAGCGTCAAAAATAAGATCCGGATTTTCAACTCCAATGTGAAGTCAGTGCTACTATGTGGATCAGATACTTCCACTGCGCGTCCTAAAGAGCACCTCAAACAATCAACAGACCTGCATTAACAGTTGTCTTCGCTCAATACTCAAGATCAGATGGCCGGCCAGAAAAGATCAGCAACAGAGATCTCTGGCAATGAGCGAACCAACCCAGCAGGAACCGATTGTGAAACAAATAGGCAGGAAGAAATGGAGATGTTTTGGCCATACTCTTAGGAAACCATCAAGTAACATCACTAGACAAGCCATTGCTCGAGTGGAACCCGAAAGGGAAGCGGTGAGTTGGTTGTCAGTGCGAGGGTGACTTGGAGGAGGTCATGTGAAGAGGAGATGAAAGCGTGTGGGAAGACTTGGAGCCAGGTGAAGACTCTAGCAGAGAACCAAACGCATTGGAGAGGCACGGCTGAAGCCCTATGTTCCTCTAGGAATTGAAAAAAAATAATAATTACATAAGTGTCGGTGGCTTAGTGGTAGAATACTGGAGAACCACACAAGTGGTCCTAAGTTTGATCCCCGGACAACGCATACCTATACGCTGTTCAGCCGGTAATAATGCAGTGGACAGGAAAGTTTGGGCCTGTGACTAGCAACCCCATCCTGTAAAAAAACATTACTGCTACTGAAACTTCGAAGCACTAACTTGAGGACATATGTTCCACTGGGAAGGAAAAATAATTTTTTTAAATAATAACAAATGTATACAAAATGATCATTGTACATTGAAGTAGGTATCTTTTTTAATAGACATACTGTAACAAAATTTATACCACTTTAGGCAGTCTACATCAACAGCCATAAATAGAATATTCTATCGTATATTGTAAATTCAGTCGGACTACTGGCATACTATATATCATTGCTGTTATGATTAATAAACATAATGTTGGTAAGATTTATTTTTATTTTGAAGGTAAGGCACAGTAGCGACAAACTAAGAAAAAAACGACAAACGTCCCAAAAACAATTGACAGTAAACATCAAAATTTGTGAAATGAAAACTACCTACAGTAACACTAAGCGATGACTTATAAACGAATGTAATTTATTCAGAATATTACCAAAAAGACAGAAAAGCCTACAAAAGTGGTCATATTTAAAAGGTTAGTAATTATGTCATAAACAGAGTTTAGATGTTCAGTTTTACCAGTATCGTTTTTTATAACCTTTCTTCTGTGTTTTATGCTTTAAATGTAGTCTTTATTTTAACACATGGCGTGTCATTCATTTCGCCATAATTATGGTTTTGTACACTATCTGTAGTATTTTAATGGTGACTGATAATGTATTATAACGGACAAACCTATGCGTTTTTGATTTAAGAAAAAGTTATGAAAGAATCCCTGATATCTTATCTTCTGGTTCTTATTTTGTATAAAAGGGGTATCACCACATGTTAACTCATGTCTGTGGGGGAATTTAAACGTTGTGTGTGCTATTGTCTGTTTAACAAAGTGATACCAACGAAAAACCAAGTGTGCTTTTTCGGAATATCTCAGTGGTATACTCTATAAGAGTAGCGCCGGGTGACGCTCAAACTGCGCCTAAGAAGTTGCAGATATGGCTTGCCCACGAATGCTAATAGGCGAGAAACCTGTGTCCCTGGTTTCTTCCTGACTGCCTGTAACCACATTAAACAAAAGTTCAGTATTTCATACATCAGAACATGGTAGTGCACAACCCTTGCTAAACTCACATAAACACATAACACTGACTGTAGCCTCCAAAACCTACGTATTATGGTCTAAACGTGGGAAAACAATCTTCACGTTCTGCTGTATAGATAACCGGAAATTCGCTGACTTATGAACAGTGCGAAAATATCCCAACGACAGTAAGGATACAGTTATTCTCAGTAAAATCTGAGATACTATTCAACAGTAATAACATACGAAATAATCAAAATAACCTCAACAGTGACGCTGAATAGCTAGACAGAACCAAGTGCTTTTTGAATACAAAACAAGAACACTACACAACAAAACTGTTTAACCAAAATTAGGCATATGAGGTACCTGAGAATCAAGAAGAATATTCCTAACAAGGTGCAGTTAGAACTCTGTCCACTAGAATCACACACCAGCAATTCCCCTCAGATATTTCAAGGTCAGAATTAAATTGTAAAACAACACATCTTCAATGTCTAGCACAACCACAAAGAAAGAAATTAAAGTGTTAGCTTGCAGTGATTTGATTGGTTTCAGGGTTTTATCATGAACTGTCATCGGTTAGAAGACCATTAAAAACCCGGGAGTACTGAACAGCTGCTTCGTCCTAGTTTGGGACTCTTCATCAGTACGCACCCACTGAGGTTTGAACCCACGACCTTCTGGTCAAAATGCTAGCTCGTAGACTATTAAGCCACTGTGACCCTTTCCAATGGTCCATGTATCCCGACTTCTGCTTATTCATGATATCCCGTGACCACCAGCGCATGTTATCAAGTAATTAGTCACCTGAGTACTAGTGGAATACAGTAGGACGGCTGTGGGGACAAATACTCTCCGATGACATTCGCTAGTGGTTGCGCCATATCATGAATAAGTAGAAGTTGGGATTCATGTACCACTGGAAAGGTTCACAGTGGCTTAATAGTCTACGAGCTCGCATTGTCACCAGAAGGTCGTGGGTTCAAACCTCATTTATTATTTTTTTATTTTGATTACAGCTTGATTCCACACCGTATTTTCAGTACAAGTATGGAATTTTCAGAATGGATATCGGTAGCCCAAATATACAGCCCGACCATAGATATCGGGTGTGCGCCGGCAGCGGATCGAACCCCGGACCATGTGCATGGTCGGCGAGAGTCCTAACCACTGTGCCACCGACGCACGTTGGGTGCGTACTGCTGAAGAGTCCCAAACTAGGACGAAGCAGCTGTTCAGTACTTCAGGGTTTTCCTCTGGTTCTCTAACCGATGTTAGTTCATGATGAAGTCCAAAACATGATAATTACAGGCTAAAGGGGAATGAAAACAAATAATGGGGATCACGTCAACATATCATATGATATACGGGCGTCAGAAAAATGATATACGGTCTGGGAGAAAAAAAAGGATAATAACTGCAAAGTATGCTGAAACACCCATATAAGTATCTATATTGTAATTAGTTCACTGAGGAGGGATTTCTAAAACAATTCTCCCCTTACACTGACGTCATATATCTTTATCGCAGCTTAAATGAGTGTTAAAGCTATCACTAACAAACTCACATAAACTGAAGATGAAATTACTGATTTGAATAAAGCATTAGTGCTTGAGCAATGCTGTGGGTACTTATATACGTATACATCTTATTATATATGTACACGCACGTGAAAACCCATTGTCTGAATGACATCACACACATGTCTTTATACAGCGTAAGTGACACCCGCATTTCTGATCACAAGTTTTCATTTTTCCCCTTGAATCTAATGCAGGCTTATAAAGTACCTCAATACCTGAAAGTAGCTGCTAGTAACAGTACATTTAATTTAAATCGTGGAACAGAAACCTTATTAAATACCCGCTACAGTTCATAAAGTTTCAGTTTTGAAAATGAAAAGAAATAGAATCACCTTTAAATCCCAAGCAGAGAATTTTCGTAGGCTGCATACAAGTAAACTATGTTAGCAAGTTCTATTCACTGGACCATTAACTCACGCATAGAAAATACCACACAACTTTTTTTAAAACCTTTTTACTACCTAAAGCAATTTGTTACCTTATTGAAAAATTTTTATTCAACAGCTTCTAATTTGATTTTGTTCCCACATTAGAATACCACTGTGAACATCAGTTTTTCAAAGTTTCTATGGGGGAGAAGAAACCATCTTACACTTTATAACCTACTGTTTAGAAGTGACAGCATTAGCTGGTCATCAAATGTCACTTTATATTTCACAACTTATAGTATTCTGACAGACAGACGTTCAGTTGAACTAACCGGAAACAATACATTTTTTAAAAATTTCTTTACAATGTCACTATTATTGTTAAATCTAAAATACTTGATTTAAAAATTAATCAGGTGTCAAATGCATAGATACTTTCTATTATTCAGAATACACATTTATTATAAAACTATTTAAAAACACATTGACAAGTGGTAAGTGTCATAAATTTCACACATTTACAACTGACATCAGTGAATCACTAATCAGTAGTTTGTCATTTTCAATATAATCAACCTCCTTTATTTATAAATACTTTATTTGTCCGTTCTGTGCAATAACAGCGAGTATTGCCAATTCATACGCGTTGCTGTTAGTGGTTAAAACAGTAAATACGTTGAGTTATTAGCCCTTTTAAGATATAGAATTTATTTGGTCTGAAAATTCATGTCATAAAATGCTTTCCACTTGTTTGCTTTGTTGTTGCTTTAGTGTTATTTTCTCAACTGCATGGTTTGATAGCAAAACTTTCATTGTCTTTCTAGGTATCATCCTAAGGGTTTATTTTAAGATGCATTAGGGATTCGAGATTCTCTAGGAATGAAATGAGCATGTTGTCTTTGACTGTTTGTGAGAAAATTGTAAATCACTATAATTTTCCATCCTATAATTTACCTAAATATAAGCATAAAGAGCCGTAAGGTCAACATTATTCCCTCAATAGTTGGAGCCTAATTGACCGCCTCCTGGTCAATGAATTGGAGTCAGCTAGGATAAGCTATCAGTCGATTTCACAACAGAGACATATGTTTATAAAGAGAGTGGTGGTAAGATTAGAACTTCTAGTTAAGATAACGAAAAAATGAGTCCAAGGTCTTTACAACACTTTTCAGAGTAATTCAAGGGTATTTTCATGGCATTACACCAATTAATGTTGGTATCACCTGCTTAGCTGACATCATATTTGACCTCTTACTAGTATGATCAATAAACTTGATCCATTAAAACGTGATAGGTAATTGCGAACTCATCTGAGCACCAAGCTTCCAGAAATTCTCTAGCATTCCTCCTGTTTCCTTCGTTTACGACTCTTAAATTAACGTTCATAGTTCTTCACGATCATTATTATGAAGAGCTTAATGATAGATTTTCCTGATAGATAGGATGTCCGCTTCGGACAGTATGGGGGTTCTTCTTCAGCTGTTGCAATCTCACCTATAGATAGTCTTGGCTTCGTTTCGTTTGATATTTTTTAATTTGCGAAATTTGGAGTAGAGCGACTTTTCCAGTTTATGGGCAGCACCTATTTAAGATGTTTTCAAAGGTTCAGTGGTGATTTCAAAAAATATTATTCATATGCGGCTGGAAGAATTTAATTTAATTTTGGAAGAATGAGTTTTATCTTGTCGGTTGGTTTAGCGGTCGTCTGGAGTTATTCAGTTTTAAAACATGAATTACTACACTAACTCTTAAACATATTTCATGGGCTGTCACCTTCTTGACTTCTCACGAACAGAAGTACCCTGTTGAATGTAAACCTCTACTAACATCTTCATTATGTGTGGAAGTTAAACAAATTTTGAAAAAAAACTGTTTCAGTCAGGTCGATGCTGTAAATCCCCGACTTTCTCGGTAAAACATTATTTGCCTGAGCTAAGGTGCAGCTTAAAACGCTTTACTGAGTCTTAACATAAATCCTATACTTGAAAAAGTGATAGAATCCCGATTATGAAGCGCTGGGGAAAGGAAATTATCAGAATTTATTTAATTTTAATCTTGTAGGAATAGAGTTTATTTTTATAACATTGGAACAAAATATAAGTACAGTCTACAAACGACTATAAACTCTTAAGCATTTTAGATTTAAATTAATTTCAGCTGTCAAAATAGCTTTAAGCTAGTGGATTAATGCAGTCATTTTTAAGTTACTTAATGAGAAAAGTTTTTTCATTTGAAAATATTGGTCTGTATCATTTTCAGACTGAAATGAAAGATTTTTAGGATTTTTATCTCCCACACATAGGATTAAGATGAGTATTTGTCGCAATCGTAAAAGATAATTGTAGGATGGCAGTATTCCATAGTTCAAAGGATATGATGGCCTAAAAGTCAATTGTACAAAGACAAAATTAAGTTTTAAATGTATTGTAGTTCTTGTTGAAAATAAATTCGGAAGATCATCGTGCCTTCGAAGCAGGTTTACAACACTGTTGCTTTATAATAAACGCCTAGTACTTGAAAGTTGAATGGTTTTGTATTTCATGACTATAAATTCATGGGCTTAAAGCAGCCTATGATAACAGTCTTCGGCCATATTCGCCTTCAGGCTGAAAACTCTCATTGACAGGACTCAAAGCAGTGATATTTATAATTAAGGAAGAAGATTAGTATACTGAACTTAGCAGGTCAGAATCAGAAATGACCAAATTAAATCCTACTCTTCATGCATATACGGAACGGATAGTTGGGCATCTTCTCCAGAATGATATGGAGAAGATCACCTGAACATTGCTGGTGAACACTGAATCGTCTGTTTGTTCGAACTCGTCTGCATCAGATGAGAAACTGGTTAACAAAAGACAGGAGAAACACTATCAGAAGTATAATTGTACCTCCTATTAACGTTTATTTACAAACTTTGTTGACAGTAACCTCTATTTCTGTCTCGTTATCGACGGAAGAATAAACAATCGTATTTCCTTTCCGTTTTCCGTTGTTTTGCGTTGGTTATTGTGCATAGTATTCTGCATACCAGATGTAGTCTTCTGAAACTAGTGATAGGTCCAAGATCTTTGCGAGCTGGATATTTGAGATCAGTCATGGTGAGATTTAGAATGAACTGCACACTACTGACTTAGATGGAAATGTGCTGGTGGAGCCCTGTGTTCGGTAAATAACAAGACAGAAAATGGCAATAACCAGTTAAGTAATGAAGCACTCATGCCTTCTTCAATAATTACTGAAATACATATGATACCATGTAATGATTGTTTCACTGAATTATATATATAATTTGATAACATATTTTAAAGCCGTTAAGTTCACCTAGTACACAGCAACTGATCGTATCTACAGGCAAATGAATTCCCCATTATAAATAATCAATAGCACAGAATTGGCTAAAAATGGTCTAAATATATATCACTGCCCTTTTCTTTTTTCATGCTTCAGTGAAATATTACTATTTTTAAAGTAATTCTTCCGCATAAAACAAAGATGGATTCAAGATAAACTCCTGTTGAATATTCTGCCTTTTTGTTTACCTTATAGATACATGAATAGTAATATATATTTTTAATGCTCCAACTGTACACAGTTTTTTTTAAAAACACCATATGGAAGATTTAGAGCATACAAAATGAAATGATTTCACTTCACCAATCAATGTTTGTTGTTCTTCCTTTCACAATAAACAAAGGATACACGTTTTCTTTTAGGAAGTTAATGAACGGAAGACTGAAAGTTCTACAGCACAATCATAAATTGTAAAATGGCCAACAATTGGACTATTTCATTTCAAATTAAGGAAATTTTGTTCACCGAAAAATCAAAATATTGGACAACTAACTACTGCAGAGATTGAATATTAATAAACAAAATAGAACTAAGCTTTAAACTGTACAAAATAGATGATGTATGCAAGAAGTAAATGGCTAAATAAAGCCTTTGATGAACTTCTAGAAAAAGGCGGAACGGTAGATCATCAGAGATATATAGATATATAAACTGTTGTTTTGAATAATTAATAAAGTACCAATTTACGTAAAACAAACGTGACCAGGATATTATAGTTTGAAACCATTTATCGGAAAGGGATGAGTTATTCATAAAAAATATGTCATCAGGCAATCAACACAATTTATATTACTGTGACAACACGAAATTTAGTCAAAAACATTTGTCAAATATCCATATCTCTGAGATCCTGGACCTGTCGCTGATTTCAGAAAGTTAAGCTTTAATACGCAGAACACTATGCATTGTAACTGACATGGAACAACACAAAACGGTTGGACAACACGATTATTTAAGATAAAGAAACGCATTTACAATGGTTAATCAGTGCTAACGTCTGTATAATATAATATACAATAATACTTCTGATAGTATTTCTCCAATCTTCTGCCAACAAGTACATGATTAAGTAATGACAGCCTTCTTGTCATTCGTCAAATGCGGACCAGTTCGAATTAACAAACAATTCAGTGTTCACCAACACTGACAACATCTGTAAAAGCCAGCCACCTCGATGGTTGTAATACTGATACTTTTACTTGGTATGGAGTATTTTCATCCTTTTTGGATTAACCTATCAGAGTTAAATTGCTAATCTAGAAGACTACTAACATAATGGTTTTTCGACGAAACCATATAATTGGATATAAATTGTGAAAATATCTCAAGGAAATGATAATTAGCTTAATTCCAAAGAGATATTAACTAAGAATTTATAAGTTTAAAGGATATAAAGTCTTATTTAATAAATTATTTTCATTATAATTTTCACTTTATAAAATGGTATAAGTATTCTTTACAAGCAGTCATATCTATCAAAGTGTACCATTAAAAATAAACTCATTGAAAATGATGAAATATGTAAAATAAAGAAACAAATATTTGAAAGGGATACCTTTAGCTGATTGGGTTTAGCTGTAATCAAGTAATAAAGAAAACGAATTGCCTTCTAAGAGTCTGTAAGAAAAAACATCTGGGACAAAATACTGTATTCTATAATGCAGTTATACGGAGTACTCCAAAAGTATTCATCCATTCATAAGAAATCACTCCACGACTAATCTACAGAATAGTATTATAATAATCTGTGATCTCTCTAATGGAGTTATTGTTTGAAAAACCCCTCCTGAATGATTCAACTACAATACTTATACGTATTCTTATGTTTAGACTCACTTTGTAATTATTATCCTTCTTTCTACTAGACTGGATATCATTGTTCAGACGTTCACATAGTATATGTTGACTTAATCCTTATTATTTGCCTTCCTACCTGTTTAATCTCTAGTTTAAACACTTCTCTTTGTAGCTGTGTGATGACATTCAAAATGTGTTGTCTTATGATGTGATTTTGTCCGAGGGAATGAAATTCATTGTGACCTTGAACTGTCTATGGGAATTGTTTGGTGTTTGATTCTTGCTGACAGAGGTTTAATAGTTTCATGT
Source organism: Trichobilharzia szidati (assembly GCA_944472155.2). Lineage (NCBI taxonomy): Eukaryota > Metazoa > Platyhelminthes > Trematoda > Strigeidida > Schistosomatidae > Trichobilharzia > Trichobilharzia szidati. Next base: position 56,975,553 of record OX235272.1, read on the forward strand.
TATATTCAATATTCTGCCTTATTCTTAGGTACTCTTTACAGTTGATTTCTTGTTATCTAATTTTGTTCTCTTGACCATATAGTTGCCCAACGTCATTGTTGAGGTAATTTTGAGCTTTTGATGTTATTGCTGCCGAATAGAACAATAGATCTATTGACGATTAATCTTCCTTTGCTGTCTTTTGGGCGTTTCTTGACTGTATGTGTCTCAAGAAAACTTTGAAAAGACATTTATTAGGAAGCAAAAATTGTTTCTCTTTGTTTAGACCACAAACAGGTGGTTTGGTCGTCACAGTCTGTTCGGGATGATCTTTATTTGTTTACCCTTTTAGGTTTCCAGTGGAAGAAAGAGCTTCGAAGTTTTGGTAATGGTGGCATTTATTTTTACTCGATGGGGTTGTTAGCCTCATGCCCAACCTTCCTTCTTTGCCGTTCTTATTACTGGCTAAGCGAGGTGAAGGAGTACGTCGGCCGGGTCTCAAACTCCAGAAAACTTGCGTGGTTGGTGAGCATTCTACCTTTGGGCCACCAACGAGAATGATATCTAAGGGTCACTGAAATTTTCACAATGGACGAACATATTAACTGTTCATTGTTACAATAAATATACCGACCACAGCTGTTCTATATAATTGTTTGAATGAAAATGAACATGAATTCAAGATAAACTGCTGTTGAATATCATGCCTTTTTGTTTTCCTTGTAGATTCATGAATAGTGATATATTCAGCTGTTCAACTGTTCACAAATTTTGAAAACACCATGTGCGAGATTTGGCGTCGGTGGCTTAGTGGTAGAATGCTCGCCAACCACGCAGGTGGTTCGGGATTCAACTCCCCGCCAACGCACTCCTTTACCTCGCTAAGCCGGGAATAAGACAGGTAAGGAGGAAAGGTTAGGCATGGGGTTAGTAACCCCATCCTGTAAAAATAAACACCACTGCTACCGAAACTTGATAGCTCTAGCTTGAAGCCCCATGTTCCACTGGGAACGTAAAGGAATACAATTATTTTAAAATATGGAAGATTTAGAGCATAGGAAATGAAATGAAGCGTTCTTCCTTCACAACAAACAAAATATGTACGACTTTTTAAGTAAGTCAATGAACAGAAGACTAGAACTTCAGCACAGATTCGTAAATTGTTAAATGGCTATTAGTTTAGCTACATCATTTTAAAATTAGGTAGTGTTGTTTACTAGAGGTCAAAATACTGAACAACCATTTACAAGGCCAAATATTATTGAACAAAGTGGAATTAATCGCTTGACTGTGCAGAGAAATATTTTGTTGAAAAAAATGGTCTGTAGCAAGAAATGAACTAGCAGAAGTCGTTTGATGAAGCTTTGGCTGATACGGCGAAGATTTCAAAAAATATTGTATTGCTGTTTAAAAGAGCTTGGGATTATTTTCAGTGGATTTATACTATTTAATTTAATGTTAGCGTGAAATGAAGCTTTACGCCCACAAAATGTAATGATACAGTCAACCGTGTTACCTTTTTGATTAATGTATAACCAAACTACAAATATACTATGTACAGTATGATCCATAATAGTGTCACTAAAGTTGAGATATTCTTAGCTAAATATGCCAAGGTTACTGGTTATAGAAATTTGAAGAACTTTTGTTAAGAGTAATTATGAAAATTTATAAGAATTATCTATTGTAAATTCATGAACTGAAAAATATGACAGCAGGAATCCTGTGGATATCCTCGGTCAGGATATCATGTTTGAAAGACCTCCTTTCAATTAACCTTCAAATCGAAATAAGAAACCGTTTGATATCTGGATAGAAGTGAAATGAAAGTATGTCTTCGTTTCGTATATTTTTTGGATTTTATTTTATTTAAATGCCCTCGTGCTACAAATAAGACTGATCGAATCTATTCATTTGGTGAATGCGATTGCGTCTAAAATTATTAATTCATAATATAAATTTACAAATGGTCATCTCAACGGTTTGTGTCTAGTGAATTACGAGGAAAAACTCAGAAAAGACTTTGAAATGAAGACAGGAGTAAGACAAGGCTGTCTATTATCAATCAATCTAATCATGAAGGACTGGATTATATGGTGAATCTTAGGGAAGGCGAAGAATGGAATACTTTCAATCGATAAGAAGACTGTAGAAGATCAGGACTTTGTAGACGATTTATGTTTCTTATCACACAAACTTCAGGACCTGCAAGTGAAAACCAACAAGCTGTCAAAAGCGGCAGCCAAAGAAGGTAGAATTTCAAATAAACACAGGAAAGACAAAGGTAATGAAGTTATTAACCAACGAAAACAGGCGCTAGTCATTATCCGTAGAAGAAGTGTAAATGGGGTCACTTCGTTCACTTATAGAGGAAGCACCGTTTCAACTACAGGCAGTTGGCACAAATGAGGATGCCAGATAAAGCCAGCTAGGATAGGAATGGCTCGACAGGCCTTCGTCACTCTAAATCAGTGCGAAGGTCTGTTGGATTAGGCATAAAGATCAAGATTTGAATTTACAACGCCAGTGACATATCAGTTGTTTTACATGGGTCAGAAACTTGGTGAGCGGGTCAAGGAAGGCATTTTCCACAAGGTAATGAAGGCTTTTATCTAACGCCACCTTGGCTCTATACTGGAGATTATTAGATGGTCAAAAAGAATGAGCAACAAGAACTAACCAAGAACCTATTGCTTAACAAATAAACTGAAAAATATGGAGATGAATCGGAAAGACGCTTAGGAGACAGCTGATTGACATAGCGTGACAGGCAACTCATCAAGCAGTCCCGGAGTGGAAAATGATAAGTTGGGCATGAGTCCAAAGTTGATACAGATGTCGTCTGAGGAGATGGCAGAGAACGGACAATCGTGGGATCAACTAAAGACGACTACAGAGAACAAAATGAAATACTGATGTTCTATTTATTCCCTATATTCCACTCGGAACACAAAGCAATGATAATAAGTCTTATTTTCTACGCGACCGGTGGTGACTCCTCGACTGGAAGATGAAGTACCTAGACTAGACACCTCCAAATGTATCGACCAATTCAACTGAGCTCGTGGAACAAGTTATATTGGCCGTTGCTCTAGGAACTTGATTTTTCGTGCTAGCTCGGAAACATCTCCCAGTATGGTTAAGTAAAGCTGTAGTAAAACCATCAACATTTCGATATTAGACCACCTGGTACAAACGGGCCACAAAGCCAGAGCATGGAAGAGTCCTTCTCTATTATCTACCGGGTGCCAAATAAACTGTTAAAAACATCGAGGTACCTCATGCTTCAAACTGTAGAAGCTTTTGCAATTCGCGTGAAACAACCAGTGCTTTGTGTTCAAAAGAATCGAGTTCAGCCACTACTACTGCCCTGGCCGGCCTTCAATAGAGACTACAAATTCATGAATTTGTATTATTATCTTTCCCAATTTTTCTGACATTCAGTTTATTGTTATGCTGATACTATTGAACTGTAATATATTGATATTATTCATTCGATGTTATTTAAACAACAATAATGTTCTTAATAACACTAATTCATTCATTCACTATTCTGTATATATAACTGTAGAACCTGATGAATAGCAGGTTATCGAAAATGGTATTCTTTGTTCAGTAACCATTCTTTGATCAACAAAATAAAGTTCATACCTGATTCAGAAGAGGGAAATTTATCCTACGCGCAAAATTACTTATTGATTATATATTTTACTTTCACTCAACTATCTTGATCTGTATTTCTTACTAGACTACGAGAGTCCATGCTGTAAAAAATCTTCTGTCTAATATTCTGTTGGTCTCAATAATCATCTAAACAGTGATGGTTTATGATGAGGTCTACACTTAAGTTAATCGAATTTACTGTATCAAAATTATTAAAACAAAATCCAGATGACTGTTCACTTAAGTAGATAGGATTTGAACATTTCTTACCACTGAACGAAATAAGCTTTCTCTTGTGTTAGAGAGTATTATGTTTTTGTTTATTTCTGAAATTCTTCTACTTCCAGTGAATACTTCTCCTCAGAACCACTATTCACAAATCTCCTAAATAACTGGTCAATTATCTCAAACAACTGCTAGTGAAATAAAGATCCCAGAAGAAGTGTTTCCTCCCCGGCATTTCAACTATGGAAATAAAAATAGTCAAATCTAATCAGTCATTCGAAGTTAACTTGACAGAAAAATGTACTATCGTGGCTAGTAAAAAAGAAGTCATTATTATTATATTATTGTTTCCTTTAATTCCTAGAGGAACATAGGGCTTCAGCCATGCGTCTCCATTGCGTTTGGTTCTCTGCTAGAGTCTTCACCTCGCTCCATGTCTGCCCACACGTTTTCATCTCCTCTTCACATGACCTCCTCCAAGTCACCCTTGCACTGACGACCAACTCGCCGCTTCCCTTCCGGGTTCCACTCGAGCAATGGCTTGTCTAGTGATGTCACTTGATGGTTTCCCCAGGATATGACCAATCTATCTCCATTTCTTCCTGCCTATTTGTTCCACAATCGGTTCCTGCTGTGTTGGTTCGCTCCCAGAGATCTATGTTGCTGATTTTTTCTCGCCAGCCATCTGATCTTGAGTATTGAGCGAAGACAACTGTTAATGAAGGTCTGTAGTTTGTTTGAGATGCTCTTTATGACGCGCCAAGTCTCTGATCCATCCGTATAGTAGCACTGACTTCACATTGGAGTTGAAAATCCGGATCTTATTTTTGATGCTGAGTGCTAAAGTTATATCTTGAATGTAGTGATTCTGAACAAAATTCCATAGAAAAAAACCAAACTTATTCCATATATGACATTTTATTACACTTGTATTCTTTCTTTCTGGGGACTTTCGTTCTTCCATAAAGATACTTTGATAAATGTCTATGGCGTCAGACAGTATTAAGTTTTGAATTCTACGAAGTAATGTTTTCAGATCTGACAGTAAACTTCTATAAAAACAATGGAACTTCAAACAATCAACATTTTGTGACTTTCTAGTAGTTTTTGAAGAGCTGTTTGATTGAAAATTAATTCATAAGGAATGATATTTTCTCATTTATTTCATGAGAAGTTTAGTCACTAACGTGCACTATTTTTTCTAATTTCGTATTCCCGATTTTCCGAGCTTCAACTACTAATCAATAGTAAACCGATAAATGTTATAGTCGGAGGGAGAAGGGGCCATCTTGGATCTATTCATTTCCCATGATTGCTTGCTTAAATCTGCGGTACTGCATAACTGCAATGAAACAAACACTGATCTTGAATATATCTGACTGGTTATCAAATTTTGACGATACATTTAAATACCAAGTTCTCACTAGTGCCAGCAAGCACAAAACGTAGGTCCAAGGCTTCTTGGTGACCTCCTGCAAACCTCTAACAACAATTAAAACTGCATCTAACGCGGTGGTCACATTGCAAACTTGAATGCTAAAATCTATTCTGTATCAAAGGAAGAGAAATACCTGGTTTAAATCTTAGAAGGTACATGAATTTCTTCAAGACTGCAGATACGCCCTACTGAAGAGTATCAGCAGTTACGAGGCTTACATCCAAGGCTTCTTAATGATAACCTCCAGTTATCTCACAACAGTTCAGATAAACTATTCAGAAAATAATTAGATGTATAGATGTAAATTAGATGTATATAACTAACCAGAAATATAGAGGTTAATTGGTAGTTGATGAATAGCAGTGGAATCCAGGATAACGCGCATTTCGTCCTATTTGAGACTCGTCATCTGGATGTACCTGCATTCTGCAGTGAGTGGTGATGTTCTCACCGAGGCTGAAACCCAGTGCCCATAGTTTCATCGTCGAAGCATCTGTAAAAGAAGCCAACATGTCAACCTGGGACCGAGCACTTCAGTCCAATCAATCGACGGGAAAATCTAAAATTCAATTAACCAGAAATATATCCTAAAACTTAAAAATCTAAACTGAAGTCAAAGTTATGCATCTTTTCTAAATGACAAAGAATATTCTCTGGACAAATACCCCTCACCTGTTAACAACTCCTTAAACCAATAATGCTAAAATACTATCAATAAAGACTAGTGAATATTAAAAGTAATTAAATTAGAAAAGATAATATTGATGGGAAATTTTCTCGGGGAACAAATGCACCATCTAACATTGTATTCATTGATTTCTCTCAGTAAATTATAATTAAATATGTAATCTATATATACAAATATATTCCGCCCATTGCTTGATGTTAATCACAAATATTATCAGGTAATTTTAGGTCAACGGGGAGGGAATTAGTTCATTTTAAATCTAAGTTAATATATTAAACACGCAGCCTACAACTTTATAACTGACAAAGATTTAATTTCTTTTTTTTAAATATTAGATGAAAAAGGTCATATATTGTATGAAGTGAAAATAAACTCTGCTTCACAATACAAAAGTAAAGTGAACAAACAAAAATAAATTGAAAGTTTACGCTTTGATCAATAACACTTGAATTTATGCATTCAGTTTTACTAATAATAATAAGAATAATATACACACTAAAGTGAAATTATCAGTTGTTCAAAGTGTTTAAAACAAAAAAAATGCTAGTCAAATGCAATCTATCCTTCGTAAGTGTATTATTTCATCGGCATAAATTTCTAAGGCGTCATCTAATATATTTGACGCCAAAAGGTAAACTTTTATTAGTATGTCTCGAATTCCCCTTTCATTTCATTTTTTTTCTTTTCCTCACTCTTTCCATAATGAAAATGTTATTCAAATAGGTTGTTTTTTTTTAACATACTTTCTTGTAAAGCTTGGACAGTGTGTTGTGTTGTGATGGCATTCATAGCCTTCTGTCTACAAATCTCGCTGAGAGGTTATCACTCTGGGAAGTTAAGGATTCTCTGTAATTTAACAAAAAAACCTTCACTTCAATGTTTGTGCAACACTTCGTAATTATTTTCGCAACTGTTAGATGACGGTGATTTAGAGGGATAGCACAAAATCCACGTCTGATAGAATGCTTGATTTAACCTTATGCTAAGCATTTAAAAATTCTTTCTCACCTATTATTTATCATTTTCATGGAAACATAATTTATAACGTTAGGAAAACTGAAATGATGGCAGACTAAAAATGTTGATAAAAACACAAAGATGAATCGCTTTTAAAATGAATATAAACATACATATATATAAATATATTGTTATTTTTTGTCTTATTTGCAAACAATGGTTACCATTAATCAACCCAATTTTATTACGTAACCGGTTTATCTGCTTGCTTCCCATTAATCCTCTCACTAAAGGTGATGTAATCTCTGTAGGTAAATTTTCTAGAGAGAGAAAAAAATACCTGAACAGTTTACAGTGTAGGTACACTATCATATGACTTTCAAGTTTAGTGATTGTAAAGCACAAACAGGGAATTCTTAAATTATAGTCCTATTTTAGAAAATGTTATATACGTGACGAATAATGATTTGGAAATTCTCTCCTAAGAACAATCTAACTACAATACTGATACTTGATTGAATGTTTCAGCCGACATTTTAATTACTATCGTTTTATCTCCGATAACGTATGCCATTGTTCCCACATTTGCATATGATCAGTTGACTTAGTTCTTTATCATTTATCTTCGTTTTTGTCTCATCTTTAATTTTAACGCTTATCTTTATGATTGTGATGATATTGAAAACATGCTGTTTTGCAATGCGTTTCTCTTTGAGTGAGTCAAGGTGTCAAGGGATAAATATTAAAGAACGAAATGTTAAATTATGCATTCCCACGTTGCTTGTATGTTGACTTTAAACCAAAAGAAGTTGGGAAATATGAAAAGACAGAGATGCTTTCAACTTTTTAGAATGGTAAATTTATAACAACTGTACATCAAAGACTATTTATTAATTATGCACACGAGTGATCAAAAGAAACACAGTATTAATTGGTTGTAGGAAATCTGCAAGAAGCCTGGAACCTAGATTTCCTGCTAGTTGACACTCACCAGTCAGTCAGCAAGGTGTATCTGCAACCTTGAAGGAACTCATATCTCTTCTGAGACTCGAACCCGTGTCACTTAGTGCTGCAGTCGGAGACGTTACTGTTGAGCTATTCTGGCTCGTGATTGACCTCCTATAGGACTGTATTGGATACTTTTGATTGGATACTGGTAACTAACTAGTGCCCAATCAAAACAAACATAATATACTTTCAGCTGTAGCAATGTGTACATATATATAGTGCTTCTGTGGATTAATTTTACTTCTGTAAACATTTTTTTTATTTTGAAGAGAGAAAGAACGAACATATTTGCAGGATAATACGAGCTCGTTTTATTTCGTGGATTCTCATCAACTGCATACATCCTAAACAAAATCAAATTATAGGTTTCAAGAAAGTTGTGGAACATACTTTTTCATAAATACTTTGAGTTATAGATAGAAGGCATAAGGAACATAATTCCAGAAAATGATGTAGGTAGACAGATTATTCGGTGTCAAAAAACAACTAATTATATATAGTGGAATTGGATAAGAGGGGTAGGAATTCAGATTTCTATTGGAAAACAACACAGATTGGTTAGAGGCATATTACAGGGTCAGGGTCAGAGAACAAAGTAAATTTACACATCTTGTGGTGGAGAGTTTAAGAGGGTGGGGGTGAATAGTGAAGTAACATTTATAACTTAAACACACAAACAATTAAGTAGATTTAGGAACTTGAAGGTCAAAATTGAATAGAATGTTACGTAACAAGACAAACACACAGGCATACTGACAGAAAGGTAAAACAAAAATAAAATAAAATAGAGTTAGGGTTACCAAGGTAGTGAAAGATTAATCACACTATCTTTCTGTATACAAAGGTCTGGTCGAAATCTCTTGATAGCAATGGCTTCTGCGAAGCGAAGTAGCCGTGGGTTTCTTTGTGTATTGAAACCCACGGCTGCTTCGCTTCGCAGAAGCCATTGCTATCAAGAGATTTCGACCAGACCTTTGTATACAGAAAGATAGTGTGATTAATCTTTCACTACCTTGGTAACCCTAACTCTATTTTATTTTATTTTTGTTTTACCTTTCTGTCAGTATGCCTGTGTGTTTGTCTTGTTACGTAACATTCTATTCAATTTTGACCTTCAAGTTCCTAAATCTACTTAATTGTTTGTGTGTTTAAGTTATAAATGTTACTTCACTATTCACCCCCACCCTCTTAAACTCTCCACCACAAGATGTGTAAATTTACTTTGTTCTCTGACCCTGACCCTGTAATATGCCTCTAACCAATCTGTGTTGTTTTCCAATAGAAATCTGAATTCCTACCCCTCTTATCCAATTCCACTATATATAATTAGTTGTTTTTTGACACCGAATAATCTGTCTACCTACATCATTTTCTGGAATTATGTTCCTTATGCCTTCTATCTATAACTCAAAGTATTTATGAAAAAGTATGTTCCACAACTTTCTTGAAACCTATAATTTGATTTTGTTTAGGATGTATGCAGTTGATGAGAATCCACGAAATAAAACGAGCTCGTATTATCCTGCAAATATGTTCGTTCTTTCTCTCTTCAAACTAATAAAGGGAACCGGTTGCATGAAATTTTTTTTATTATTTGTATACGTATATTATGTAAGGAACAAAATAATTGCTTGGAAAATTCCTCCTGAACAATCCAGTTGCAATATTGATACTTATTTCGATGTTTCAATCAATACTTGAATATCAATGAGATGCTCACTGGTGACTGGCCCTATTCAGGTAGCTAGTTACCTGGGGTTCCAGTGAGAAGTCGTGACCAGTAGAGTGCAGCAGGTCGGGTGTGAGGACGAATACTCGCCGAAGACATTGGCTAGGGGTCGCGCTATATCGTGAATTGGCAGAAGTTAGAATTCATGGGCCATTGGATCGGGTCCCAGTAGCCTAATGGTATGCGAACTCGCCTTGTAACCAGAAGGTCCTGAGTTCGAACCACGGTGGGTGCGTACTGATGAAGAGTCCCAAATTAGACCGAAACAGCTATTCAGTACTGACAGTTTTTCCAATGGTTCTCTAACTAATGTCAGCTAATGATGAAATCCTGTGACCAATCAACCAAATCCCTACAAATCAATACTTGAATAAGTGTGTAATCATTATCCTAAATTCTTCTAGACTGTAGATTATTGTTCTCACATTTGCAAATCATCTGTTTACTTAATTCTTTATTATTTATCTTCGTTCCTGTTTCAAATTTAATTTTAACGCTTATCTTTGTCATTGTGATCATATTGTCAATATGCTACTTTACGATGTGATTCTGTTTGGGTGAGTCAAGGTAATTTTTATCTCGGACTGTCGGTGTGATGTACTGCTATGTGTGATTCTTGTAGACAAAAGTTTAATCTCACCATTGTGCGTTTGTAACACAGTGGTTATGACTCTCGCCGACCATGTACATGGTCCGGGGTTCGATCCCCTGCCAACGCGCACCTGATATCTATGGTCAGCCTGCAAAATTTTGGCTCCCGATATCACATGCTGTAGATTCCATACCTGTACCAAACAATACCGTGTGGAATCAAGCTGTAATCAAAAATTTAAATTAAATTACTTCTTGATTCTCAGGTATTTCTTACGGTTGATTTTGGTTAAATAATTCTGTTTTATATTACTTGTTTTGTACTCTGTATATCTGCCTCACGGTATTGTGGAGGTAATCTTGACCATTTGATATGTTATTATTGTTGAATAGTACCACAAATTTTATCGGAAATAATCCTCTTTTAGATGTCTTTAGGGCATTTTTTGACTATAGGTAAATGTAGGAAATGTCGGTCACCTACACAGTTGAACTAAAAGATGGGTTTCCGGCATTCAGACTTGAACGCGTTGGTTTCTGTCGTTACAGTATATGTATATGCTGAATGTAAAAATATTTTGTATTTTTATTTTATTTTATTATTTGGAAGAATGTAATGCGCGAAGAGTCTTTACCTGGACTATGGAGTTGAATACTGAGTAAGTGAAAGTGTTTATAAAATAATTTAACAAAAAGCTGATTAGTTATAATATTTAAGATAAAGGTAACGATGCGGACAGCTTTCCGCTGTAGTTAGCGGTCACCATCACAACAAATTTTTCATTTATCCTTATAACAGAATTACCGTTTACCCAAAATTTTATTTACTTAATGATATTATAGGGCTGGTGTAAACATCGCAATTATACAAGCATTAGAAACTGTACCGGCAGAGATTTTAAGGCGTCATCAAGCGCATATTTAACTTGTGTACTGCAAAGCGAAACCTAATATCTTGTGAATCTCGATACGGATATGTGCAAATTACATTGAGATGGTGCGACTGCTACAATTTATGAGTGATGGAATAGCTATTAGATGGTGATATAACTGTAAGATCTCATGCCAAAATAAAGTACGAATATTCTGTAGTGATATTTTATGTTACACTGGTAAATTACTATCACAGGAGAAATTCACAACACTCTGCATTTAAAAGTAGTTACACACAAAAGTATGTGTCTTTGATAATGATCACATATGCTGTCATAAAGTTTTTATACCTTCCTCCTGAAGTACTTCTTTTGTAACTGTTGAAGACAGGGGACTGCACACAAAAATTAAGTATCTCTATATAGCAAAATTATTTGCACCTTATCTCCAACACACCATTTGCACAGATCTTCCGTGTTGTGCTACTACTGCCCTTCGTATCGTGTTTCTTTGTCTTCTTTCCGAGGCTCCCATGATTTTGTGCAAAGCTGGTTCATATGCTCTTTTTCTAATATCCAATGTATCTCCCGCTTTTCGTATTTTTTTGTTGATGAACGTCTCTTTATATAGTACTGATCCTTCTTATCAGTAGTATACACCACACTACACCACACAATATAGTAAGAAATAAATAAATAAATTCTGTATTCATACCATCTGCAATATTAAGAAGGTAGAAATAACTTAGAAGCTGATCTTCACGACATACGAAACAAAAACAAATATCAGGTATAGTTCACCTGAACATTCATGTTATTTCAGAGTGAATAATACAGTATAATCCTGTCAAAATATAATAAACACAAGACCTATAAAAGTTTTGAAATGAGAAATAAGGGCATCAAATATTGGATTAGGATACACGTAAGGTGGACTGCTTTAATTCAAGAGGTTTTGTTCTTGGAAGAAAAGAAGAAAGACATATTCTGACTGTCTTTCAGAAAAATGAATATCTAAGCCATGTTCCTCAAAAGATTATACATCCAAACAAACAAAGAATTTCATGAGATCGTCACAATTACCGGTTGTTTTAATTATATTGGTGGATATTTGGAAAAAAGTGGTTGTGAAACTACTAATCTCATAAAAAAGGAATCGTGGAGAAATTTCGGTGACTCATTCACCCCAATAAACCCTATAAACAAAATGAGGGAGATAATTAGTTCCAAAATGTGTTTACATTGTAGATAACACCAATTGTGACCTTAACAGCTTCTCAATAAACTGTGTGATTTTCATACCGAGTAATACAAATCTAATATTCAAAGAAAACGTAAGCCTTACCAGGAACTAAACGTATGTAAATTACTCTCTTCTGGTTGACTGGCAGCGTTAACTAATACAAAAATCTGGTCCCACCAAACACACGTGAGGGGAATTTTATTAAATTAATTATTGGTGGAAACATATTAATGGCTGCATTTCAGTCTTCTTTCCTTGAGCTACGAGCAGAACATAGGGCTATTAAATTTGGTAAGGCATACCAAGGAATAATGGACAGTTATTTCGCTCAAGTTTGGCACTCCTCAGTAGTACTCATTTACTGACTCAACGGCAGTCGATGATTTAGCAGCAGAATACTCGCCAACCACGTATGCGGTTAGATCCCCCCCGAACGCACTGCTAAACCCCGATAAGCTGACCGTAATGTCGATAAAAAGGGGAGCTTTGATCTGAGACTAGCAACCTCGCGCCGTAAAAATAAGAATCACTTCTACCGAAACTTCAAAGCTCAGTCTTGAGGTCCCATGTTCCACTTAGAACGTAAAAGAATAAAAACTTAGGGGTCGAACCCAGAAACTTCATCTTACAAGGACAGCCCTTTGACGATTTAACCATTCAGAAAACAAGTGATTTGATTTAGAAGCTTGAATTTTTGGTGCTTTCTTCAGCTTATCAATTTTATTTATTCCCTTTACATAACAGTAAACGCCATACAGCAAGAATTAGAAAAAATGGATAGATGGTGTGACACCTGGCAACTCCAATTTAATGTCGAAAAATGTGGCTGGCTCTGCATAGGTTGCAACAATTTAGAACTTGACGTGACAATTCAAGGCCATGCACTTCAACGACTGGAATCTGTACTAGACCTAGGGCTGAAATATTCACGTAACTTATCATTTTCTGAACATATCTCCAAACAAGTGTCAAAGTCACGCAGACTTATCGGCTTTCTACTCAGGAACTTCTACAGAAATGAGTCTAGAATTCCGTTGTACAGGGTTTGTATGCATCCTTTATTTGATTACTGTTCATTCATGTATAGTAGTATACGCATAGAGGACAAATTGAAAGTCGAGGGAGTGCAGAGGTACTTCACGTTAAAATTACTCAGAACCGAAAATGGTGCGAACTACTCCACTAGATGTGATACCCTAGGACTAGAAACACATTGGCTAAGACGCCTGAGACTAAACTTAACACTTTACTATAAGCTTCTAAACCACTTAGTTTTTACCTCTACTAATGGCACTCGACTTTCAGATGACAATGGCTACAAACTAAGACGCACTAAGGGTACAGTACCTATCGAGCAATGTAAAACAGCCACCAGGCAAAAGTTTTCCTTGATTAGGTATGCACAGATATGGAATAAACTACCAATGGAAATGCGTCAAGCAAGTACATTGGCCTCCTTCAAAAAGGTGCTTAATGACAAACTACAAGAGTTTGCAAGCGATAGTAGTTCTAGTTCCTATCTGAGAGCCTCCGAAATTATTATTATATTATTATTGTTCCCTTGGGTTCCTAGTGGAACATAGGGATTCAACTGCACGTCTCCACTTGCTTCTGTCTTCTGCTGTACTTTTCACTTGCGTCCATGTTATTCCATACTATTTCATCTCCTCCTCACACGATCTTCTCCATGTCACCCTAGCACTGACGTCCCACTCGCCGCTTCACTTTCGGGTTCCACTCGAGGGCTTGACGCGCGATGTCACACAACGGCCTCCTCAGCGAGTGTCCAATCCATCTCCACTTCCTCCTGCATATTTGTTGAGCGATTGGTTCCTGTTTCGTTTGTTCCCATAGCTTCTTGTTTGTGATTCTTTCTGGCCATCTAATCTTCAGTATGGAGCGAAGACAATTGTTGGTAAAGGTCTGCAACCTGTTGAAAATATTCTTGGTGACCCACCAAGTTTCTGATCCGTATAGAAGAACTGACTTGACATTTGTATTGAAAATTCGAATTTTGTTGTTGATGCTGAGTGACGAAGATTTCCAGATTGGTTTCAGGTTGAGGAATGCGTTTCTCGCCTTTCCGATTCTCGATTCGACATCCTCGTCCGTTCCTCCTGTGGTTGAGACAATGCTCCCTAGATAAGTGGATGAAGTAACCTCTTTCAAATCCCTCCCGTTGATGGTGATTGTCACTGGATGTTGCTGCTGTTGTTGGTTGGTTATTTTCATAACCTCCGTCTTGTCTATGTTCACCTGGAGTCCTGTCTTCTCCAGCTGCTTCTTCGACCAGTTTGTTGGTTTTTGCTTGTGAGTCTTCGATTTTGCGTGACATTAAACATAAATCATCCACGCGCGATATCCAGGTCTTCTAGGTTCTTCACGTCGGTCCAGGATATCCCTGTCTTCTCGTTTCCCACCGTCTGACGCATAATCCAGTCCACCACAATTAGGAATACCATTGGTAGTAATAAGCACCCTTGTCTGACTCCTGTGTTTACTCCAAACGCTTCTCTGAGTTTTCCGTTGTGGATCACTTGACATGTGCCGTTGTCGTACAGTTGTTGAATAAGGTTGATGAATATTTGGGGTACGCCGTAGTACTCGAGTAGTTTCCAAATTACTTCGCGGTCAACGCTGTCGAAGGCCTTCCCAAAGTCTATGAAGTTGAGGTAGAGGTTTGATTGCCATTCCATGCTTTGTTCGATGATGATGCGTAGAGTTGCAATTTGGTCAGGACATGATTTGCCTTTCCCGAATCCAGCTTGTTCTGGTCGGAGTTCTGTATCCAGTGCGTCCTTTATTCTCTCCAGGATAATGTGACTCAGGATTTTACTTGGCGTCGACAGGAGCATGATTCCTCGCCAGTTCTTGCAGAGTCCTAAGTCGCCTTTCTTTGGTAGTTTCACGAGGTAACCTTTCCTCCAGTCAGTAGGCACCTTTCCCTCCTTCCAGATCTTTTGCAATAATGGAGTCAGCATATCTGCCGTCGTTTCTGGGTCCGCTTTCAGTGCTTCCGGGGGTATTCCATCTGGTCCAGCTGCTTTTCCAGCTTTCAGAAGCTTGATCGCATTCATGACTTCAGTTTTCATTGGAGAATCGGTGTCAACTTGCAGTTGTGTACGTGCTGTTGTTGGTATTACTGGACGGGTTGTAGGTGGTGGTCGATTCAAGAGTCCTTTGAAGTGTTCCGCCCATTGTTTAATCTGTCTTTCTTCTTTGGTAATTGGGTTCCCTTGGCTGTCTTTTATAGGTTTCACTTGTGTTGATCTCTTCCCGGATAGAGACTTGGTTATCTGATATAGTGTCCTCAGGTCCCTTTTGCCTGCTGCCTTCTCAGCTTCAGTAGCCAGGTTGTCGTAGAATTGTCTTTTGTCCTTCCTGGCACTCTTCTTCACTTCTTTGTCCAGTGCTGTGTAAGTTGAGTTCAGCGTCTCTTTCTCTTGTCCATCTTTGCATTGAATCATTTTTTCTTTCACCTTTCTCCTCTCCTCTATTAGTTTCCAAGTGTCCGTTGAGAGCCATTCCTTGTCTTGTTTCTTCTTTCTTCCTAAAACCGTTGAACACGTTTCGTTGAAAATTACCTTCAGAGAGTTCCAATGGTCTTTCACGGATGATTCCTCAGTGGTGCCAGGTAGTGTTTCTTGCTTTGCTCTGACAGTTGCAGTGAAAGTGTCCCTTGTGGTTGTGTCTTTCAGTTTGTGAGTGTTGAACTTGCATTGTGGCCTATCCCCAGGTATCCTCGAGGCTTTCAGCTTCACCTTGAAAGTCTCTTGTACTAGATAGTGGTCTGAACCCACATCTTCTCCTCTCCTCGATCTTGTGTCCAGTAGGCTCCGTCTCCACTTCCTTGAGATCAAAATGAAGTCTATCTGGTTTTTGGTGTGTCCATCTGGTGAAATCCATGTCGACTTGTGTATATCCCTGTGTTTGAACACACTGCCACCAATCACCAAATCATTGAAGGCGCAGAAGTCTGAGAAGAGTTCGCCATTTTCGTTCATTTCACCGAGGGCCTCATGACCCATGGTGAGTTCTCTTCCTGTATTGTCTCCTCCCAGTTTCGCATTCATGTCGCCCATCAGGATTTTGATATCGCTCTTTGGGACGTTGTCCATTACTGTTTGTAGTTGACTGTAGAAATCCTCCTTCTTCTCATGTTCTGAGGCGTTTGTAGGCGCGTAGCACTGAATGATTGTAACCTTTTTTCCTTTTGAGTTGAACCTGGCTGTCATTATCCTGGAGGAGATTGGTTCCCACTGCATGAGAGCTTTGGCTGCTGTTGGTGACATCATGATGGCTACTCCCTCGGTGTGCTCGTGATTGTCCTCTGGGTGACCGGAGTAGATTATTGTCTCTCAATTTGGTAGTTGGCTCCTTCCACATCCGTTCCATCTGCTCTCGTAGATTCTCAATGCTTTTATTCCATATTTTCTCATTTCTGCGGCTATCTGGGCAGCCTTTCCAGCTTCGTACATTGTCTGAACATTCAACGTCCTCATCCTTATTTTCGCTTTCATCGAAAGAAAGCACACCGGCTGACTAGCTTCCCGAAGGCTTTCACCAGCCCGCGTCATTTCACTTCCCCGATTCCAGCGAAAAATAAGGTCACTATTTGTAATTTTAGAATTTTGAATATATATTTGTGCGTTGAAGTTTTAGTAGCAATTTGGTCAAGTTTTGGGGGTGGAGTTGCTAGCACCACGCCCCAACCCTCCCTCTTTATCCGGGCTTGGGACCGGCTAGAATACTAGTGACCTAGTAATCTAGGCGAGGTTATAGGTCCGAAATTATAGGTCCATTTAATGTATAAGCTTAAATACTACACCTGTTGTGTTTGCCTATATTTACAATTCTAGATAAAACATTAACGTTTAAGATACGTATCCTCAAACAGACAAGAAATCTTGTTTGTAAAACTACTATCCAACACAATAAGTGGAATAAAATGGACATAAACCGACAACATGAAAAAGTTATGGCTCACCACAACATCACATAGACAGATGTACGCTCGTTGGGCACCATATATCCCTCACCAACTGCAACCCACCTTTCCTTGGATTATGTGATGAACTTATATCCATAATGTTGCTGAGCAGCTAATATTCTCAACTCCTGTCGGAACAGCTGAAATTCGTAAACCTTCCTCACACTAAGAAAATACCCACGAGCAGTAGAAATCCATTAATTAATGTGTCTAAAGCCTATGTATTTACTCCCAACAATGACATTGCAGATCAAATGAGATAAACAAATCAGTGATTTCAAAATAACACGTCAATGAACTATAATTCAAGGATTCTGCACACAACGAAGTTATGTATGAAAATTGACCTCAAGCTTTATTTTTTTCCCAGGCACTTATAATCCATCCACCAAAGACCTGGTTTTTTGTTAATGCGAAGACAATACTTCTGTATTTCCTGATGTGTTGCACTCACTGAGAATCTAGCAGATTTTTCCAACTGTGCACAGAAATGATTGTATATAAGTGAAAAAGCTGTTTTGAACTACTGGGATTAACATTTATCAAGTGTATGTATAATCTCCAGCGAACATGTAAAGCATATCTTGCTACTTACTGCCTGTAAATTTTGATTGAATTATATGGTTCTATTTCTGTAACAATTTGATGATGCCTGTAAACTGGCGTCCCTCATGTACTGTACTATGAGAATAAATTTATTTATTTATTTATAAATAGCCGAAAGTATTTCTTTCATAATATGCATTTATAATAACGTTTCTCAGACTGAACATAATTGCATTTCATCTTTTATTATCCTGTAGACATCTATTATTTATTCTTGGACAGTACTGCGGAATACTGTCCTTTTATAAATTTATCTTAATTGTCTCAGGAAAACAATAATTTATATAAATTTGTACATAACGCTAATGATCGCATATGTTATTTCCTATCCTAAAAACTAAATGTATGTAGCTTTTATCTATATCGACGTAGTTATACTTCTAAGTATTACGCCGATTGTTGAATTAATGTAAAAAATAATCCACGAAACAATAAAATATGAAGTAGGGGCACATAGTTGCTGTTTGGTTTATTGCATAGGATACAGATCATTCAATTATGGAAACTTATACATACGAAGTGTCTAGATATAGTTTATGATATCTCTGTATATAACTTTCTGGGTTATTATTCTTTCAAACGTGTCGGCTCCGAAGCGTATTTATGCTACTGCATATGAAAGTATGTTCGGCAAAGCCTATGGACACTAAAGAGTGCAGGAAAGTATATGTCTCAATATCACGGAGTATATTTTATGCTTATTTATTTTTTACTCATTTCATTATTTCATTGTTCCAATTTTATACTTCAGCGTCACAAAACAAAAATAATTGCTTACGACCAGAAGGTCACGGGTCCGAACTCTGGTGAGCGCATGCTGCTGAAAAGTCCGAAACAAGAATAAAAAAAGCCGTTCAGTCCTCCCTGGTTTTCACTGGTTGTCTAACTGACATTATTTCGTGATCAAAACTTAAATAAATTAAATCCCAACAGATTGTCTCTTGATGCTCGCTAGCCACCGGCTACATGCAAAGTTGTCTAGGATTCTGGACACAAGTCATGACTAGTCGGATCTATCTGGCCAGAGGTGAGGATAAATACTCGTCGATACCATTGGCTGGTGGTTGCGTTAAAATCACTGACTGGCAGAAGATATAATTTAAAACAAGCAATAAAGGTTAATAAAGCAGGATATAATGAATTCATCAAATTTCGGTAGAACTCGTCAGCCGAATACTCTACATACACGGATATATATACTTTTGAAATTACATTGGGAGATATAAGACTGATATCTCCCAATTTTGAATTCGTATTGGGTAATAAATGTTTTCAAGAAGATATAATTCATGGGTTGTTGCGTCAAGTCCCGGTGGCTGTTTGGTCTACAAACTTGCCTTGTAACCGGAAGGCGGCAGGTTTGAACCCTGGCGAGTATGCGCCGATGAAAAGTCCCGAACTGAGACGAAACAGCTCCCCAGCACTGATATCAATACATATTCAAACTTGAAACAAACTAAATCCCTTCAAAGTAACTCTTGAAAATAAAAGAACCCTTCATGTATTACGATATAAATTTATAATTACACATTTATATTATACGGCGTTATTTTCACTTTACATAGTTTACGAGACTTAATTAAACTATGTAATTCATTCTTCATTGATATTTCTAACTTGTTGAAATTATAGTAGAAAAACTGCTTACCTACGCAGTTTATTTTCTTGTTCTTTTATTCAACACGTGTTTAAAATGAAAGCAGACATGGGAAAGTTACACTCCTTAATGCTGAACCAAGATTGTCCTCGTGTTCACAGCACATCACTGTGTTATGTCTAATCATATAAACCAGTAAGATTTCTACCAAACTTTCTACCATATCAGCATGCAGATAAAACCTAAGATAATTTAGCATCACAGAGTAAACTACTTAAGATTTGAAAATTTAAAATATTCCCATATCATGAATTAAAAGTCAATCTGAACTGAGAATATTCTTTTTAATAATTTCTCTTCAGGTTCTTACAATTATAAAATATAATATTTGTTATCATTGCAATAAAGGCCAGTTATGCGGCAGATACATTTTTAACGTAGAATAACAGATTAGTTATGTGGTGTCAAAATAAATAGTCGTATTTGTGTGACAAACGTGCTAGGCTGAATTCGATTACAAAATATTGTAAAACGGGAGACAATGGTGATTAATCATAATAGATTTGTGTAGTGTGGGGTAGGAAAATTGACAAGTCAGTTCAAGGTTATAAAAGGTGTCAGGTGAGTGGCTAGTACAAAGTGGTATCTATTAGAAAGGAAATAGCAAGACTGCAATGAGAGGTTTATAATGAAATAGCGAATGTGTGAAATGAAACAGGTGGAGGCATATATTGAGAAAGGAGAAAATATCACTAATAATAAGTCCGGACTGTATAAATGGAAAATTCTATAGTATCGAGAGCATGTTTGCATGAAGGGCATAAATTATGACGAATAATAATAATAATTGTAATAAAAAGTAAAGGAAAAAAACCAAGAGGGTTAAGGGGAAGAAGCACTCTTGGTGATAAGAAGAATCATCAATCCAAGTTTGATCACGGTAGGAACAGCATCTGGACGTGTTCATTTCGGATACAAAGTTCCGGTTTAGTTGATCTTATTACAACAGCTTCAGCTATGTGTATCAGACGTAAGCGAACTGTACGTGATGACGACTTCGGAATTCGGTATATAAACCTGAAAGCTGTGTTGACATAGATATGATGTCCAGTATCAACCAAGTGTGACAGGATCGAGCTTTTTATGCACTTAATTTCCCCCCTGCTGAACCAAGCTGGTAAATGTTCTCGAACCCATAGACGAACCCTATATAACTTGAACCACAGGAACAGTTGAAATGGTATATGCATGAAGAAGAGCTAAAGTTAGGCAAGACATCTTTGAGTTGCTGGGTGAACATTGGACGGCTACTGAAGGATAGACACCGACGTGCAGAGTAGAAAGTTTTCTTGATCGCCCTGGTTAAACGTTGCGATAGAATCTCCGCAGCAGTATCTCCCTTGAATTGGACACGTTGCCAGTTCGTGTTTACGATTATTGTAACCTATGTTGGCTTTAATAAACTTCTCTGGATACCCGTTCTCGCTTAGAATGTCTCGGATGACCTGGAGTTCTTTCTCTACGCAGTCATCGAGATAAATGGACCTCGCTCTGAATGCTAATCACCTCATCAGATTACATTTGTATTTCATCGGTACGAAGCTAAGGAAGTATGTGTACTGAGCTTTGGTCTCTAGCTTTCTAAATATGGTTCTTTTGATGGAACCATCCTCTCATCTCGTTAGTAGGACGTCGAGGAAGTGTAGAGTCGTTGTATTCTTCATCGTAAATGAAATGGACCGCTGGGTGAGCATTATTTGTGCGTCGGTGGCACCGTGGTTAGGACTCTCGTCGACCATGCACATGGTCCGGGGTTCGATCCACTGCCGGCGCACACCCGATATCTATGGTCGGCCTGAATTTGGGCTACCGATATCCATGCTGAAAATTCCATAACTGTACTAATATGGTGTGGATTCAAGCTGTAAATCAAAATAAAATAAAAATTATTATTGTAACGACAGTAAATATTATATTTTATGATTGTAAGAACCTGCAGAGAAATTATTGAAAAGAATATTCTTCGTTCAGATTGACTTTTAAACTACTTAAACCCCAACTGGATTGCAACAATGAGATCATACTGTTAGCGAACTGAATTTGATAATCGAACGGTGTCTTTTTCACACATCCAGTAAGCAGTCTATATTACCCTGTCACTCCAGAAAATATGGTACTAAAACGTGCAAGAGCCAAATTTGTATGTCTAGAACTACTTTATTGTGCAGTTAGTAGGATTCTTCATTCGGATAAAAGACTAATTCAGCACTTAGTGAGAATGTGGCAAAAATTCAATGAAATTTTCTTGAACTCTGTGGTTGCACAATTCTAATTCATTTCCTCTTTCAGTTATCGAAGAAGCCATTTCATTCAATTTAGACGATTGAAGACAGTGAACTACCAGCAAACATCTTCCTATGCTTATTTTGTTTCTATCACCAACCACCTTTCACAATGATGTTTAAATTCTTATCTCTGTGAGAATAAGCATATACTGTCTGTTCCGTGGATTGTTTTTCATTCTAGTTAATGGAATAACCCAAATGGTCAGTCGAATCTCTACAGTGTAGTACACAACTATAATTTCAATGTTTGCACAGTCCACGAAGTTGGCTGACAGGCCTCATGACTAAAACCCATAGCATTAAGTTTAACAGTAACATTTATAAATCACATCTGGAACAACCTAGAATTAAGTAAAGTAAGTCGTGTTCTAATCAAATTGCAACGCTGCACATTATAATCAAACAGAGTACAGAATGGTAGTCAAAGTATCAGTATTAGGATATGAATTGTTCCTTCGATATTTTAGTGTTATAACAAATTATTTTTATCCGAAGGCTGACAGATTGGAATAACTCCATCGACTTTGAAAAGGCCTTCTGCAGCGTTGATCGTGAAGTGAATCGGAAATGGCTCATTCAAGAGCTATATGGCAATGCAACATGTCAAATGTTGCAAATGTTACGGAAAAATCACCGATGAGTTTCAAGTGAGAACAGGAGTAAGACAAGGCTGCCTATTATCATAGATAATATTCCTGATTGTGGTTGACTGATTAATACAACAGACCATGAGGGGGGCGAGAAGACAGGAATATGTTTGACAGACAAGAGAACCCTAGAAGATCTTGATTTCACGGACGATTAATTTTTATAATTTCATATATGCTCGAAGATCAGTGTGAGAAAACCAACCAAATTTCAGAAGAAACAAACAGCGAAGACAAGGCTTCAAATAAACACATAGAAGATAAATGTGATGGATATTTCATGCATTTATTCCCCTTGATGAATTTAAATAAAGCAAGAACAACAGCGGTTTGTGCAGAATAACATAGTACCATCATTTATTTCGTCGGCTTCTCATCATCTGCTTACAGCCTAAATAAATTGTGAGGTTTATGTACAGAAAAGTTTTAACATACTTGCAAATTTTTACATGTTGTCAGTTGACAGAAAGTTCCAAAGTAAGTGAACAGTGCTCAGAAAATTGCGCTTATATAGTTTTTACACAGGCAGTTTAAACAGAATAGATGTATGCATGCAATGGTAAAGGAGTTACGTAATAAAGACGAGGGGTGAGTAAGATGGTGAGTAACTAATAAATTTGGTAACGATGTACTGAGTTCAAATCACGTCATAGAAACAAGAGACAAACAAATTTCAGATTTAAAAAAAAAGGGAGGGGTGAGGTGATGGATATAATCAACCAACCACAACAAGCACCCTTCACTATCAACTGGAGAAATCTGACAGAGGTTACCACTTTAATTTATCTTGGCAGCATCGTTTCAACTACAGGTGACACGGATTAAAAAGTCAAAGGCAGGATCAGTCTAGAAATCTGCTGCACTCATGATAAAAGCAGGATTCGGATTTTTAGCACTAATATCAAGTCAAACAGTGCTACTTAATGGTTCAAAAACTTTGCGCATCATCAAATCAGAATTTACAACAGACTGAAGACTTTCATCAACAATTGCCCTCACTTGACAGTGAAGATCACATGGCCAGAAATCATAAACAGAATGAACTCTAGGACAAACCAACCAAGAATCTATTGACCAACAAAAATATTCTGAAGAACGTGGAGCTGAACTGGACACATGCTGAGGAGAGAATTGAGTGACATCGCACTTCATGCCATTATTCGGGAAAAATGTGAATAAAAAACGGTAAGTTGGGCGTAATTCCAACAGTTTCATGGAGGAGATTGTCTGACAATAAGACGACAGCTTACGAGCAATCATGGATTTAGTTAAAGAGGACTGCAGAGAAAAAAGTGAAATGGAGATGTACTGTTGAAGCCCTATTTTCCGCTCGGAACCCAAGGGAATAATATATATATATATGGTTTTTAAAGTCAGATATACAAAATCGGAACTCATTGAAGTTCATCTGACTACATTAATGGTACCACAGATTTCATACTTAAAATTCTCAGTAAAAATATAGTTTGCCGAAGTAGTGCTTCAAGGCTAGATTTAGCATTACGTTCTTTGACATAAAGCTCACTGCCTGACTTATTGCACTACATGAACTATTCAGTCAGTTGACACTTCTAAATCTTAGAATAATACCATTCAGCGTTTTTTTTCTAGTATCTAGCAATGCAATTGATAAACGTGGATCAAAGACGTCTACTTAGGCATGTCTTATCGACCAGAAAGGATAAATATTTCAATGTTACAGACAGAAAGCGTAATTCTGGATAGGAGTGGTAAGTACTTGATGTTCTCCTAGCTTCTACGGTGGGTATAGCAACACATACTTGAGTAAGATCTCCAGTACTAACTTCGTTAATAAGAAACACTTACAAATTTTATGAATCATTGTATATCACTAGATTTTGTATAAACTTTACTCAGCTACAACTGAAGAAATTTTCAAGTGTTGGTTTGTAGGGATTTGATTGGTTACAGGATTTTCATCATGAGCTCACATTAGTTAGAGAACCATTGGAAAACCGGGGAGTAATGGACTGGTTGAAGAAATTTCACCAGATATCCTTCTAACCTAAAGTTTTACTGAGTTACACAAAGATAAATTCCTTGTTGTCAACTGATGCCATTGCGTCCCACTACTGATACACTTGAATGAGTTTTAGCAGACTGAGTGGTAGTTGCTTTCCCAAGCATTCTAAAGGCTTATATCCACGTGTATGTCAACTGAAGCCTCATCTAAACGCAGGCTATCTAAATTCTCATTTGGCTCTAAGTTTTCAACTGGTAAAATAATGATTTTCTCTCCGTCAAATTTGTGATTGTAATTGTTTACATGTAGTGGAATCAGATGAAGCACAATGTCTTTTTATCACTAGTAATGTTTCGTCCTTAGTAAATTATCTTGATTGTATAACGGTCTAACGGCATTTTGAGATAATTTTGAGTTTTTGATTTTATCACTGTTGAATAGAACCGAGGATTTATCGACGAACAGCTGTCTTTTTTGCTGTTTTTTGGAAGTTCCACACAGATATTTAGTAGGACACAGATATCGGTTCCGTGTGTTCACACCAAAACGATTCTGCTTTGATCGTTACAGGTATAATCCAGCTTTTAAGGCTGAGGTAACTATGTTGCCCATTTTGGTGAAATAATCCTGGTACTTATTTCTTCAGAACATTGTTCACTGAACTTTATTAAAATAACTTTGTGTCTCAATACCCTAATTGGTCTGTCACTATGAATTAATGATTTTCACACACGAATTCACATCAGCTGTCATGTAGTTGCTTGTGCAGCATAAGATTTCTCCCGTTGAATAGCTTTGCCATACTAAATAGATAGAGGATTTTCCGACTTTTGATTTTATCTCAATTCATAAGTCCCTCAGAAAATTTTCAGTTAGTTTTCAAGCAAATAAACCATGCAATAATGAAATTAGTTGACAGGTGACAGGCGGGATAATTAAGTCATCCTAAAGTTAATTAAAGTTTAAAAAACACGTTACGTAAACGATCGGAGAATTGTGACAAACGAAATCAGGATGTGGTTAGATATTTTTGGGTTTAAAATATACTTAACTGAACTCTAACCTTTAAATATTCATGATGCTCACTAGTGACTGGCTAAAGGATGTTGTTGATTGAAGTTGTATTGAAAAGTCGTCACCAGAAGGGTACATCTGGTCTTGTCTGAGCACTAATACTCGCCGATGACATTGGCTGATGGCAGCGCTAAAATCACTAATTGGTAGAAGCTGTAATTTATGGGTAATTGCATCAGCTCCCAGTGACTAACTGTTCTATGAGCTTCACTTGTAACCGGAAGGTCCTGGATTCGAACCCCCGTAGGTGCGTTTTGCCAAAGAGTCTCAAATTAGGCTGAAACAGCTGTCCAGGAACTCTTTGCTGGTTCTCAATGTTTCTCTGACTGATATCAATCCATGAACCAACTTGAAACGTGAATTCCCAACTAACCGTATGTTCAGAATTGTTCTCAACATGATTAACTTGATGATAGTCGATATACTATATACTCCATTAGATTCAGTTACCTTGTTATTTAGAAGAGAAAAATCAATAATACACAAGTTTAAATTATACAAATGAAATTACGTTGATATCCAGTGGGCTTTTATTAAGTAATACGTAGAATCTATATAAAACAATATAAGAAACTTTCTAAAATGCAAAGAGGGATAAAAAAGATAAGAGTAACCAATAACAGGGGATATTGATAATAATATTTTGCTAGGAGAATAAACCAATTTAGGCGAAAAAGGTTTAGGATGAGAGAATTTTGTCATTTTTAGTATATTTCATTGAGTTTCATATGACATATTTCCTTATCATATTGCCTTCTGATTACTTGTCTTCTTGTAAAATTGTTTTCTAGGATGTTCCCTTTAATTGTATAAAAATGCATAAAGGAAAAGTATACCTTATTGACGTAAAAGAATTAACTACGTTTATTTGTATTACTGTCGCAGATAAGAGGGCAGAAATATCACACTTATTTTTGACCATACATTAATCAGCGCATTTCTATGGGGGTTTTAATTTATGTATAATTCTGCCTAAATAATGTTGATAGGGAACAGTGACAATAAGCCTGTTATAACTTAAGACTAATTAAGTAATATTCTATTAAAAGCACAAGTATTATTGTGGTGCTTTTTCTTTTTTTTTCCTTCACGTTCCCAGTGGAACATAGGGCTTCAAGCTAGTGGCTTGAAGTTTCTGTAGCAGTATTTATTTTACAGGATGGGGTTGCTAGCCTAATGCCCAGCCTTTCCTCTTCACCAGCATTATTTCTGGCTTAGCGAGGTAAAGGAGTGCGTCGACCGGGATCGAACCTGGACCATGTCATGGTCGGCTAGCGTCCTAATCACTATGCTATGGTGCTTGATACTGACAAATAGATATAAGCAGCTAATATAGTAAAGTCTTCAGAGCCAGTGAAAAAAAGCACATGAAATTAAGGTAACAGTTCAAAGAAGAACCTAAAGACAGACATCAAAGAACAAAATGCACTCAACACAGAATAAATGAGATTATTCACAAATACAGAAATCAGAGTTCCCCGTTTTCTTGACGCTGGTTACATTATCTACTAATTAGAGTTACACTTATCCACGCCAGTCTCGTATTCAACAGAAATAACTTTTTATGAAATGCATATGAAAATGAAAGCATCTGTTAATAAGATTACATTTATATGTTTAAAAAAATCACAACTTTAATAATTGAATGTTTAATGTTAAATAATCGGACATAGTCTAAAGGAAAAACCTGAGACCATGTGTTTCCGTTTACCGATGCTCATCAACGACCTGTGAACCAGTAGATAAATTGGCATCAGAAATTTGTTATGAAATTGCTACTTTTATATTTGAAAATAACCCTGGGATTGAAGTAGGGACACCGAGTTGGACACAGACTCTCTGAACACGAATATCACGCGCCTACGCCAACAATATTCTGTGATACCTACCTGTTCCTCAGCGCGCACTAGCCAAGCAAGAGCACGCAATGACATGAACCGAAAAGTATATCTTAGTATCAATCACAGTATATTTTACACAATAATTTATGATTCAAAAGTTCACCGTATCTATGTCAATTACTCCATAATCATGATCAATAAAATAGTGGGTGCTATTTCAAGTAGGCCATCTCTGACTGGTTGGTTTCTAGTTTGACTTTGATCACCCTATCACCAATAAAAGACAATCCATTGTTTATCTTTCAACACACTGAAATTGAAATTAGCAACAAAAATTTCTGAGTGAAGATAAAGGCTATCGTGAGGTGTTTTCGCGCATACTATAGCAGATGATACAAGAGATATCTTAGCTGAGTGAAAAAGTTGATAGAACACCTTAAAAACAGCCAAACATAGCATCTTATATAATTACAGGATTCCTCTAGGCCTGTAATTCAAAATCAACTATCTGAGGAAATCCAATTCTTAACTGACCTCCTTTGTGCTGAAACGAAAGCGCGGCAAGTTTGACATGTGATAGCGTTTACTTTCACCCAAGTTTCTCAAATTCATAATTTAACAGCTAAATTTACATGAAAGTCACACACACAGATGACAAAATGCGTCAAGAGTTTTTGGAATTTTCTTAATATTTTGCAAATATTCATGATGCCGCTTAAAATAACTCAGCAATCTTCACCTTTAATATCCATATAAAACAATGAACATCTGAAAACACATTCGACTATTGATAATCTATAAATACGATTTATATCATTGAAAAAGGCAAGTCTACTTAGACTTAAGAGTAGAAACATAACACTTATATTGCTCACAAGTAGAACTCTTAGCTATAGAATAATGATTCTATGTACAACTATGCTACATTCTTCTAATATAATCTATTTTCATAGAATGTTTTGTTCCAAAATATATTTCACTGTCACCACTTCATTGTTTATTCATTCGTTTTAACTCAATGCTCTGAAAAAAACTCCTGACACGTTTTTTCTCCCCTAAAAATTAAAAAGAATCAAACAACATGAAATTCAAAGCAGTAATTTTGACAAAAAGGACGAATACCTGTTGCACGTATGGTGTCTGTCATCGACCATTGACTTAGGGTATTGATTACTGACTGTACATGTTATGATTATTTATTGTTATTCCTATAGGTTCCACATGGAATACAGGTTTTCAACAGCACAAATTCATTCCACCCTCTTCTCTACAGTCCTCTTCAGCTGCCCCCGTTTTTGCTGCTTCCACTGTTTCTGGTTGGTTTTCGATTGTATGCTTGGAGAAATTTGATGGTTTGCAGGTTTGACCACGACGTGATATCAGTTAGCCACTGGAAAACCAAGGAGTACAGGAGAGTTGTTGGTTTTCATCTGCAGGTCTTCAAGTTTGTATGACATTAGACATAAATCATCCATAGAGTCCATATCTTCTGCAGTCTTCTTATCGGTGAAACGTATTCCAGTCTCCTCGCTCCCAAACACGGTGTGTTGCAGGATCCAGTCTATCACAATCAGAAATATGATAGGTGCTAGTAGACAGCTCCGTCTTACTCCTATCTTCACCTGAAAGGTATTGTTAATTTTTCCGTTGTGTACCACTTGTCACGTGTCATCATCATATCTCCAGCTTCAGAATGACGTTTATATGGATTTAGGACACTCGACAGTGTTGGGATTGTTTCCAAACCACTCCACCATCAACTCTGTGGAAGGCATTTTCAAAGTCCATGAAGCTGAAGCAGAGACTTTACTGATGTCCTAGTCTCTACTTGACTATAATGCGTAGCGTTGCCACTTGATTCGCACATGACTTTCTTAAATCCAGCTTGTTCCAGGTGGAATTCTGCATCCAGAACATCCTTTAGTCTCTCCAGGATGATACGACTTAATGGTTTGAAGGTGTGAATAACAGCATAATTCCGCGCTGGTTCCTGCAGAAGTTCTAGTCACCCCTCTTCGGTAGTTTGACAAGGTGACCTTTCTTCCAATCAGTAGGTACCATTTTTTCCTTCCAAATGTTTTGAAATAGTGGCTTCAGCTTATTCTCTATTGTCTATCGACCAATTTTCAGTGATTCAGAGGGAATTCCGTCCAGCCATGCTGACTTCCCGGCTGGCCTTCAGTAGCCTGACTGAATTCAAGGTTTCTCTTTCTTTTGAAGGATTGATATCCATTGGCAGTTCTGTGTGTGCTGTTGGTGGTATTTCTGGACAAGTTATGGGTGATGGTTGGTTAAAAAGTTCTCTGAAGTGATCCGCACTTTGTTTTATTTGTTACCCCCTCTTTGGTAATTAGGTTCCCTTCGATATGTTTCATTGGTTTATATATATATATATATAAACTTTATCCTCTCCAGTTTTATACAAGCAGTATTGCAAAGGTTGTAAACTTAACATTTTATAAATCAGATAAGGAGTTTAACTCATAAGCGTAAAACAGTAAAACAATCGAATAATTGAAAAAAACTAGTTAAATAGCCATTAGCTCTCGACGGTGGATAAATAAGTGCAGATCACGAAATGAATCCAGGCTGAAAAAAGCAGAATCCCACTGACATCCAACCAGTTAACATTGAAATAACAAGAAAATAAGACACACTGAATTCGATTCTATTTTAATTACGACACTCTAATACATACAAATAGGACCAAAAACATTCAATAAATCCGTTTTTGTCATAAATGAAAACAGCACGTATACGTGTCATACTTCTAAGCTTCAGTGCTCATAGATATATATTTACACATTTATTATGATAACAGTTTCATTTAAGATGTGAGAGAAGGCAATTTTCTTCATTAATCACAGTATAATAATCCTAATTAACTTCAAAAGATATTCACTATCACGCACAGTAAACACAAATTTTTTGTGTGTTTATATATCAGATATGTGGATGAGATCATCTGAGATTTAGTAAATACTGAATAACATTCGTTATAATATAAAATAACAATAAAGCATAATGGTTGCTGTAAGATTTTAACACAAAATTTTCAGTTTCAGTTCTCCTGAAATGCCGGACATTTTATAGCTCTAATCACTCATTCATTTCGAATCAGAAGGCGTCCAACTTATGAGAAAGAACCCCACCCGTTTACTGAAAAATATTATGTATGTCATTGATCGCATCAATGATTAACGCTGTTAGTATTTCAACGCTAATCTCTTGAATAATCTGTAGAATAGCTGTAATCGAACTGTTTTCCCCGGAAATATGCTGCGCTTAGAAGTATTATCGTTAGGATTCTCACAAAAAATACACTTATGACTTAGTTTTTTCATAGGGTTCTGAAAATCATTCACTGTTATATTCTATACCAAAGAAAGTGTTCGGATGATATGTCGAAGAAAGTATTTACAGGATAAGATGATTTCTTCTTGCCAGCTCGTCAGCTCTGACTAATCAATAATATAAAAACATGTAAGGTTTGCAATTAATTGTGTTCTCTGAGCTGGTTGATTTAATTCGTTGTCCTTCTAGACAACATCTTCAGCGCAAGTTATAGCATAAAACTGATTCAAATTCTCCATGAATGATAGAACTGTGTCTCCTGGTAACCATCTTTATTTTTTATTTACTTGCATTTTGAACTTCCTCATCATATGATTTACTTTTATCAATTAGTAGATTTGGTCTATATTAACATATTTGTTGATCACGAATTCACTTGAGTACCAGGCTTCTAGGAATTCTCTGGCACTTTTGGTGTTTCCTCTGTTTAAAATGTCGACATAATTTCACTCAAACTGATGTCCATAATTATCTACATGCATTGATATGAAAGAATATATTTCATGTCTTTTCACAGCTAATTTGTGTTCTTGGATTCTGATTCGAAAGGGATGCCCACTTTGGCCGATGTAATGTCTGTTACAGTTCATACAATTTATTTTGTAAATGGTATTAATTTTGTCTTCATTTTCTGTTGGATCTTTCGGTTTGCACAATATCAAATGAAGTGATTGTGCTAGCTGGCTTGTGTGCTATATCTATTTGAAACGGTTTCAATATTCTAGCTGTTATTTCAAAAATATATTTTCTATATACGGTGGGATGAATTGTCATGTAGTCTTTGATGATGGTTTCTTGTTGGTGTTGTGACTCGATTTTAAACACTTTTTGATGAAATTGTGTGAAGATATCCATTCTTTTTGAAGATAATTAGTAGGAAAAATACCTGCTAATAGAATAATGTCGACATTTTAAACAGAGGAAACACCAAAAGTGCCAGAGAATTTCTAGAAGCCTGGTACTCAAGTGAATTCATGATTAACAAACATGTTAATATAGACCAAATCTACCAACTGATAAAAAGTAAATCATATGATGAGGAAGTTCAAAATGCAAGTCAATAAAAAATGATCAGTACAGATGTAAATCGACTACCAGTCATGAAGATGGTTACCAGGAGACGCAGTTCTATCATTCATGGAGAATTTGAATCAGTTTTATGCTATAACTTGCGCTGAAGATGTTGTCCAGAAGGACGATGAAAGCTTTGCAATTAAACAAACCGGTTCAGAGAACACAACTAATTGCAAATCATCCCCTTGAGATACAAATTTTCTTTATTATTTCAAAATATGAAGGGTCTCAGTGGCTAGAGGTATTGTGTATTATGATGCTCACACCGATAATTTGACTTTTATATAGAGATGGTTTACTGATATGGCAAAACTGATAGGCAAGTTTATTGTGTTAGAACCTCTGCAAGATAAGTTTCGTGTTTACATTTACAAACGTTTCGCAATGCTGGCGAACGTAGAGTAAGTCGGTAGTTGAGTGACACCTATTCCTGAGGTCCAATTTCTATTCCCCGCTGACTCACTCTTAAACCTCGTCTAGCCGGTGGTAAGTCCCAGATTATATTATTATTATTTTTCCCTTGGGTTCCTAGTGGAACATAGGGCTTCAACTGCACGTCTCCACTTGCTTCTGTCTTCTGCTGTACTTTTCACCTGCATCCATGTTAGTCCATGCTGTTTCAACTCCTCTTCACACGATCTCCTCCATGTCAACCTTGAACGTCCCACTCGCCACTTCCCTTTCGGTTTCCACTCGAGCACTGGCCTGACGTGCGATGTCACCCAGCGGCCTCCTCAGCGAGTGTCCAATCCATCTCCACTTTCTCCTGCATATTTGTTGGGCGATTGGTTCTTGTTTTGTTTGTTCCCATAGTTTGTTTCTTGTTGGTGATTCTTTCCGGCCATCTGATCTTCAGTATGGAGCGAAGACAGTTGTTGATAAAGGTCTGCAACAGGCTGTTGGAAATATTCTTTGTGACCCGCCAAGTTTCTGATCCGTATAGAAGAACTGACTTGACGTTTGTATTGAAAATCCGAATTTTGTTGTTGATGCTGAGTGACGAAGATTTCCAGATTGGTTTCAGGTTGATGAATGCGTTTCTCGCCTTCCCGATTCTCCATTTGACATCCTCGTCCGTTCCTCCTGTAGTCGAGACAATGCTCCCTAGATAAGTGAAAGAAGTAACCTCTTTCAAATCCCTCCCGTTGATAGTGATTGGCGCTGGATGTTGCTGCTGTTGTTGTTGCTGGTTGGTTGGTTATTTTCATGACCTCCGTCTTGTCTATGTTCACCTGGAGTCAGTCCTGTCTTTGCTGCTTCTTCGACCAGTTTGTCGGTTTTCGCTTGTAAATCTTCAGAAGGCTGCGTGTTCGTATCACGTTGGGCTCAAGGCTTAACCTCGCCTAGATTACTAGCTCGCTAGTTTTCTAGCCAGTTCCAAGCCCGGATAAAGAGGGAGGGTTGGGGCGTGGTGTTAGGAACTCCACCTCCAAAACTTAACCAAATTGCTACAGAAACTTCAACGCATAAATATATTAAAAATACTAAAAATATCAACAATAGCCTTATTTTTCGCTGTAATCGGGGAAGTGAAATGACGCAGGCTGGTGAAAGCCTTCGGTAAGTCCCAGAAAACGACGAATATGTTAACGGCAACCCCACCTCTTGAAGGTGACAACACCGTCAATCAGACACCAAAAATTAAAATTTAAAGCCCTATGTTCCACTCAAAAAGACAAAGAAATGAAAACAATGACATAATCTAGATAAATAAGCAAATACATAAATGACAGCGGTTACTTTCCTAGCGTATTTAAAATAAGAGGTAAATTTACTGTCAAAGAACACAGTAAATACTCAGGATTGTATGCCGCTTCTGAATTTAGAGAATATATTATGGTTTGACTGGAAGTGATGACGTAATTCTAAGAATGAAATGGAAGCTTCTCAAACAAAATGGCACACCTGTTTACCTCGCTAAGCCAGAACTGAAAGTTGGTGAGGAGGAAAGGTTGGGCATGAAACTAGCAACCCCATCCTGAAAAAATGAACACTGCTACCGAAACTTCAAGCCTCTAGCTTGAAGCCCAATGTTCCACTGGGAACGTGAAGGAATGAAAAAATGATCATTGGTTACCATAAGGACACATAAAGACAAACATAAACTTGATCAAGGAGAATGAAAAGAATGCTAAAAGAAAACTCCTGAAGCTTTGTAACGATAACTAAAATGTCTAGGTAAAACATCATAGTGACAGTAAATAGCCACCCAGTAACTACCACACACCAAGTCCACGTAGGAAAATATCACAATGTGATTAATCGGCACCTAACGATTATTTGTAATAACTGAAACCATTGTAGATAGAACAAACTAAACAGTTACCAAATTATTATATCATAGCTAAGTACTGCTTTCATCATCTAACCTTTCCTAGAAGTATGTATCCAAGACCTTTTGGAATAACTTCAAAACATAAATTAATCTACCTTTCCTTGAAAATGCATTACTTACTGGTTATAAAAACTCAACAGGTACATGGTGGAGGATCCTCCAGTTTTGTAAAACCTGCCTTTACACTAAAATAACCAAAACCTTTTTATCAATGAACTGAATTTTAATTATTTGATTGAATTTAACAGACAAGTTTGCTGAAAACTTTTAAAGAAATGGCTCTGAAAGCGTTAGCCAAACTCAATGCAAATGGCTTCATTTCAAAGTAAATGTTTTCTACAAATTTCCAGCATAAGTGAAACATCTAGCTAAACTTTATATAATCTTTGCAATGCAAATTAAGGAATAAATAGACTTCAAAAGTTTGGTCACAAACTGATATCAGTTAGAGAACCTTGTGAATCCCAAGGAGTACTGGACAACTGTTTCGTTCCAGCCTGTGACACCTCAGTAGTGTGCACCCACGATTCCACTATGGATGCACAGAAGAACCTTCAAGTTACGAAACAAAGCTCATTGAGCATCCAGCCATTCCACCTACAACCCACCAACCCATGAATTCTATCTCCTGTCAGTCGGCGATTTTAGCGTGACCACCAGTATGCGTCATCAGCCAGTATTTGTCCCCATACCCGAAATGTTAGACGCCATTTGTCTCTAATCCTCACTACAATTAAAGTATACCTTGTCATTTCAGCCAGTCACTAACGAACATTAGAATAATTTTCAAGGGTTAGTCTGTAGGGATCTGATTTGTTTCAAGTATGTTCTACAACTGTTTTCAGTTAGAAAATATATATGACAAAACTTAGGATTCATGGGCTGTTTGATTCCACCTGAAGTATCTAAATGATCAGTGGGCTTGGCTCTGTTACCTGAAGGTCCTGCATTCCATCCCAGGTGGGGTCGCGGTTGTGTACTGCTGGAGTGTCCCAGGCTAGAACGAAACAGTTGTTCAGGACCTGCTGGATTTCAGTGGCTCTTACTAATATCAGTCTGTAATGAAACTGGAAACAGAAACAATTCCTATAAACCGACTCTTGAAAATAAACGCTGGCGACAAGATACAACAATTTTTTTGTTTTTTCACTAAAGTTAGCACAATTGAAAGAGTCAGGGGAAAAAGGAATAACAAGAAATGAAAATGTAGACCTGATACTTAAAGTACGACAACATACACTTGAGTCCTGGTATAAATGTCACAGAAAGCTCTACTCTAGAGAAAATCAGCTTACGGAAGAAACACTTCAACTGGAACATATTTCTTCTTAAGTGGATATGTACTCAATTTCTAAAAATATCTCCATCTTTACTTAAAAAATACGTTTTTATTCAACTTAATTCAACTTTAATATCTTGTTATCTGCTTTTACAGAAAGATATTGATGTAGACAAAAACTTGAAATTATTTATCATATATCAAGCAAGTATCAGGGAAAAAAGTAGCGAGACAATGAGAAAATGGAACAATTTAGGACAGCTGTCCATTCTATTATTATTATTCTTAAGTTAAGAATTCTGTCTACTCTTATGGAATTTAAGTGTAATTTTTTACCCAGTTCAAAATAATCTAACTCTTAGTAGCCAAAATGCTCAGTTTCTATTCGACAGGATGGAGTGGGAGCACCATCACTTACTAGAGAAACACATACATTAGGGCGGAATGACCATACCGGATTCGAATCTTAGACTTTGTCAAGCAAATAATATAATGCTGACCTCAAGTCTCGTGCGTAGCGTCCGTTTTATTGCCATGAAAACCTGTGGTTTGATGAAATAAGGTTGTTTTATATGAAACATGCCATGTGTTCGTATGATTTGAGGAAATAAGCATTACCTAATTCAGTTGTTATTATAATAACTATTGTTATCACTGTAATTGGGGGTAGGGTGAAGATTGTTAAGAGGGTAGTGTTGGTGTGTTGTCAAAAAACACATTTATTAATGTTAATCAACACATAAAAGAAATTGAAAAAGCGTAATACAGTTAAGTAGAAAGATGAACAGTTGCATGAGTTAGATTTGATTAGGACGACTATAGAAACACAAGAAAATCTGAAATTACGTAGGAGTTCTAAAAATTACAAATGTTATAAGGAATTAGAAAAAAAGGAAGCACACAAACCCCAAGTCAATAGAAGTCAACACGGTTGTTACCATGAAGTGGTCTTTTGCATACATAACTCTGGTTTCTCCAACTGAATGGCTAAGGCTGCAGCAATACAAAGGAGACGAAAGCGTATTGCCTTCGGTGGGTTATTCTTCACTTGTAGATAACTTTGAAGAAGGCGTTTGTTGAGATAACAGAATGACCAGTGTTGACGAGATGTTCGATTATCACACTCCTTATACAGCCACTATTGCCTTTTTGTAGCCATGCGGGATAGTGTTCTCGAACCCTTTTGGACAGGAAACGCGTCGAACGACCAATGTGCCTGGCTGGCTCCACAGCAACACGTAAACTGATGAATGCACATAAAAGTGGTCAGATGCGAGATCATACCTTTGAGGCTTCTGCAAATCAATGGACGACTAGAGAACGCTACTCCTAGCGTTGTTGCGAAGAATTTTCTTTTCAAAGATGATGAAATTCTTCTTTTAAGTATATCGTAGTTTAAGTCTCCCTTGAAATCCAGATTCATACAAAGAATCTTTTTTGAAACAAGTGACAATTCGTTCCTCTGAACCTTTGAGCTGACATCCTTGCTGATGAATCTTGGTGCTACCAGAGCGTCAGGACTGCAGAGCCTTCGGATCTGACAAGGTAAGTGATTTATCAGATTTCGTTACAGCTCAATAGATATTCAACTGTAGAAATTTGTTATTTGACTGTCCCACGTTGGTTTTCTATAGACAAACGTTCTTAAGGCGCCATCAGGCCGACTTTTTAGTTACACTTCAGGAAAGGGAATTTCGGATTCGCATTTCATTTCTAGAGTGAATTTTATTACCAGATGGCAATTGTTGAATATTTGTAGCAACTGATTTTGGTCGTAACTGTTGTCGCAAACGGTGAAAATGCCATCGTTTATACAAATGAAAATTGTCAATCGACGACTTCAGTAGGCAGTTCTCAAGGCCGGACATGAATCAGTCTGCTAGAAATAGACCCAAGGGAGATCCCACTGCAATACCGCCCCTTTGTCTGTAGATGGCTTCAATGAAAGTGAATTGCACATTGAGAATACACCTTAGTAGCACTTCTTTCAGACATGTGGTTGGTATTCCAATGTTGAGCTGCTTGTCGTCCAGGTGTTGACATATAAAACAGACAGTTTCTATGAGTGGGACATTGGTAAACAGTGATTCAGTACTGTGGTCTGAACGCTGGAAACGAATATTTTCGTTCTGCTCTACAGCTGACCGAAACTTCCTTCATTTGCTCAGACGACAGCAAAACTCATTTATTTGCTGTAAATTCCGAGGTACTATTTAACGATAATTACATATCAAATTGTCAAGATTACCTCTACAATACCGTGAGGTACTATAAAACAGAAGCTTACAACCAAAATCAACCATAGGAAATACCCGAGAATCAGGAAATATATTCACAACAATGGTGAGATCAAACCTCTGTCTGCAAAAATCACACACAGCAATACATCCCACCAACAGTCAAAAATAAAGATCACCTTGAATCACTAAAATAGAATCGCATCGTAAAGCAGCACATTGACAGTATCATCAGAACGACAAAGAAAAGCATTAAAATCAAAAATGAAACAGGGACAAAGACAAATGATAAAGGATAAAGTGAACAGGTTAGGGTTAGGGTTAGGGCTAGGAAGGATAATAATTGCAAAGTTAGTTGAAACATCCAAATAAGTAGTAATATTGTAATTAGATTGTTCTTAGGGGGGTAACGTCTCTGACTGCAGCACTAAGTGACACAGGTTCGAGTCTCAGAAGGGATATGAGTTCTTTCAAGGTTGCAGATACACCTTGCTGACTGACTGGTGAGTGCCAACTAGCACGAAATCTAGGTTCCAGTCATCCAGGAGATTGCCTCCAACTATCTAATACTGTGTTTCTTTTGATCAATCCTATGTATAATTATTAAATAGTCTTTGATGTGTAGTTCCACTAAATTTACCATTCTAAAAAGTTGAAAGCATCTCTTTCTTTTCATATTTCCCAACTTCTTATGGTTTAAAGTTAACATACAAGCAACGTGGGAATGCATAATTTAACATTTCTTTCTTTAATATTCATTTTTCTTTTTCGTTTTATTCTTGAAAAATCCCAACTAGTTTATGTATCGTGCATGAGTGTATAGCGTAATGTTGAAATTGTCTTCATGTTTGCGTTAAATCTAATAATAAATTCAATCGTAAACTTTATAATTAACCATTTCTGAATGCTAAAATAAAAAAAATAACGGTTGACTTGTAATTAGTAGTCACAGTGTAACAGAATTTTTTTCATTTCTGTTCATTTTGTTTTTCCCTATTTCTTTCCATAACGATATGAAAAATAATCTTCAGCTTTGCGAGAGGTGCATAAGTCACAGCTTTAGTTTAGCCTAACAGAAGTATGTGAAGGAAAATGGAACATCTCCTGTAGCAAACCAAGTGAATAAATCCAAACTTATTCGAGCGCAAACTTCAAAAATCATCTATTAAGACATTCATTATTTTGCAAAAAATGTGAAAGTTAAGAATTCTTTCTCCAAAATCATTATTATGATTAAAGCAGACTAAAATTCTATCAAAATTGAAATGATAAAAATCTCCAGTTGATAAATTACAAGAAGACATTCAAAATTAGCTTAAAAGTCAAAATCTGAGTGAAGAAAGAAAAAAGGGCATTGAATAAGTCTTAACTGATTCGTGCAAAACAGTTTTGCTCTTATGTGGTGAACTTTGCAGTGAAGCAACTGATAAATGTAGATTAAGTCTTCGAGGGAAGACTTAACGCGTGAAATGTGCAAAAACAGTTAAAACATATCTTAGTGTATAAACTGCTACAGAAACATCTAGGAACTTAGTACTGAAGATAAGTGGTGTTCCCTGACGTATGCATCAGTTAAAATATTGGACCGATAAGAAGACTCTAAAATATGTGGATTTCGCCGATGATCTATATTTAGTGTCACACAAACTCGAAGAATTACAGGCAAGGACCAACAAACTGGCAGAAGAAGAGGGGAAGACAGGACTTCAAGTAAACATAGAAAAGACAGCGGAGTTAAAGATAATTGACCAATAACAACAACAATTATGATAACAGACATCAGTCACTGCCAAAGGAGGCAATTTGAAAGAGGTCACTTCCTCCAACTATCCGACCAGGAAGCATCGAATCAACTCTAAATGTCACGGATAAGGACGTAAAAACCAGGACAGGAAAGACGCTATAGATCTTCATCACTCTAAAATCAGTTCGTAAATATTCTGCACTCAGCACAGATGACTAAATTCAAATTTTAAACACCAGTGTCAAACCAGTGAGATCTTCTATACGGGTCAGAAACTTCACTCGGCAAGAAAACATTTATATCAGGCCACTTCATACTTTCATAAAGAGCTGATCACTATGGCTTCATACTGAAGGCCAGAGGGTCATAACGCGTAAAACAACAAAAGGTTCTAGGAAAAAACCAATGAAGAATCTTTTGATGAAGAAATATCCCCACAGAAATAGAGGGGTATCGAATACATGCAGAAATCATCGGCTAGACTATCGCTGGAA
The DNA here is from genome assembly GCA_944472155.2 of Trichobilharzia szidati. Classification (NCBI taxonomy): domain Eukaryota; kingdom Metazoa; phylum Platyhelminthes; class Trematoda; order Strigeidida; family Schistosomatidae; genus Trichobilharzia; species Trichobilharzia szidati. The sequence goes on from OX235272.1 coordinate 57,015,547, forward strand.
AGAAAATCGAGTAGAAAATGAGTCTAAAAGTTACGTGGAAGAGATCATGTGAGCAGGGGGTGAAAGAATATGGGCATTAATGAGCCTAGAAAAAGAGGACTGCGTAGAACAGAAGCAAGTAAAGATGTGCTGTAAAGGCTCTATATTCCACTTAGGATACAAGAGAATAATAAAAATCTTTAAAAAATTTGTAAACAACTTTACGTTAATATCCGATTGTCTTTTCATTCAGCTTACAAATTATCAATTTAAAATGTATTTCCTTTTATCCAGTAACCTGTTGGTCATTTATCTTCAAACTCAATGTTATAAAGTGAGACGAAGAACGAACCTTAAAAGTGAAGAACAACTATTGGAAACTGATGACACTTGATAGATATACAGGTTGCGTGAGTCTTTCAAATGCACATATTTTTTCTACGATTCAAAAAATGTTTGACATTGTGACGTATATTACTTCTTATGCTTAATTTGTATTACAACACGACTAGAAATATGGCAGGCCTGACAAGATAGTGTACTCTGTGTGAATCCATTTCGGGCTATGCAAACACTATCACTGAACAACTATGGCACAGAGATGTCTGTGTGCATATTCTACCTTCTGTATACGCATTACTTGTCTCGACTTTTGTTGATAGATATTTTAAACGAAATATTTGTTCAAACGTATCATGAATATATTTAGTCGTTAAATGAAAGAAAGCGCTTCAAATAAATGTCAGCGAAACATGATAAGCATCCTTTCATATTCTTCTCTTGTTCTATATAGTCACGTTACGTGATGTAAGAACATCATATATTGTAACTGACACTTTTTTGAATCTCTATATATATTTAAAAAAGAAAAGAAGACACTGTATACTATCGACCTCATAAGATAAAGAGAGTGTTTCAAAAATTGGAAACTATTCAGCGTACAGCATAAAATGCATTCATCATAAATTCTATATTGAAATCAACACGAATATGCAAGAGTAGATGTTCAAACGTATACGTCAATATTCTACAACTGTAGAGACATAATTTTTTCGTTAACCTCTGTATCTTTCATAATTTTAATCTCTCTTTTTTTCCCTCATCTTTTCTAGCATTATTTTCATTATCTGATATTCACGTAAACTTATTTCGATAGAAGTATTTAGTCAAAGTTTACTCAGTATGACATTTTCATGATTTATTTATTGAATAAGAAATGTGGAGTTCAGTTTTGTTTAGTACGTAGATTTATGACTGTGATGTGAATCAAGTTTTGATCTATTCTAGAAAGGAATAAGTTCAACAGGTTGCTTCAGATGAAGAAGATAGAAATTTGAGTTATCCTACAACTAAGATTTTATTTCACTTCTTCAAAAATTAACCACTGATTACCATTCAAGGGTTATCTGCAATAGGAGAAGAAGAATTATTGTTTGACAATCTCTCTATTGAAGAGATTTGGGATATTACACCGTCTGATCTGTCAACATACAAATAGAACTTTTGACAATAACTGTTACCAACCATGTTATCAGAATACGTTTTCAGCATTTCACAGAATATATGCGTCGGTGGCACAGTGGTAGAATGTTCGCTAACCATGCAGGTGGTTTGGGGCTCAATCACCGACTGACGTACTCCCTAAATTCCTCAAGTCTGTAATAATACTGGTACAGAGGGAAGGTTAGTCATGAGGCTAGCAAAACCTGATAACCAATGCTACCGAAACTTTCAGCTTCTTGTCTGCAGCCCTATGTTCAACTGGGAACGTAAAGGAATTAGAAAAATAATACACAGGATGACATTCTTGAAAATTTGAATTCGCTTATTGTGGTTTTCAGCATCAACTGTCTGAAATCAACTGTCAGCATAAGTTGTAATGCTTCATTTTTATGAATACCAGCATAAATTACTGAGCCACCTAATTTCCCATCCATCAGAATTCGTTTCACTTACATTTTTCATGTGATTTCAACTATTCAGTTACATTTTTTCAATCGACATCTTTACTGTAGACCACTTTTGAATAGGCTACAACTTACTACTGTAACCCTTTTGAAAAAACCGATGTAAAACATGGGAGATTATAAAAGAATGCATTATACAGTATAATAGTACTAATCGACTCTTAAGTCACTTGAAGATTCTACACAAGACGGAAACATTTCACAATACAATTCGTACAATAATCAAGTCACAGTTCAACCATACGTCTCAGATCCAAGGGCAGATGGTTGAACGCAGTTACTGTTGTTAACCTTTCGTGTGATTTAGAAGTTACAAAACAGTATATGGCATGATTAGTAATCACATGTTTGGTATTAGATTATATCAGACTGTCCTAAAGATATTCAAAAATAACAATAGTTTGTAAAATCAAATAAAAAATTATTCCCACCTCAAACATGATTCCGTAGAGCAAAAATTTACTTCAGCTTCGGTTCGTACTTCACTCGACTGAACTCATAAGGGTGTCTGCATTCTTTTTTGTCCATTTTAAATAGGCGCAAACGCTTTTTCCATATAAAAAGTTTGTAAAAATCCAACTTCGAGGTGCATGAGAAGAGGAAAAACCTTCCTCAACTGTTTCTCAATGTCAATCCTCTTTATCTTGAGTACTGTAGCGTCTCATTTATTCAAGCATCATACAAAATTTCGTCTGTGTTTGTTTCACTAAATTTCACTCTCAAAGGACTTTTGAAGCGCCTGTCGAATTCACATTCAAGTATTCATAGAATCACTCTCGTTGCTTTTTGTTCAGATGCTCTAGGCTTTATTTAATCCCTTGTACATTGATTGTGTTGAATATCTCTGTTTCGAAAAGTATCTGCGGAATATGAATTTGGTGTAAAAAGTTCTCGAACAAAACTTGCTAATCGCTTTTTTGGATGCTTATGTGTTGATTGGTAGACATGTAAATTGTTTTTTATTAATTCACTGTTTAAAAAAAACATTCTCGCTTATTAAATATGGTTAAATGTCAGTTTCTAATCTCTTCGCATATTTATCACCTTGCGTAAATAAAGTTTCCACATTTAAAGCAAATATACTCCAAGAAACCTGACTATTAATTCATATATATTGAGTGTATACAGGTCTGTTGAGTTCGTTTTCGTCCTAATGTGAATTGAAATGGGTTTCACCATGCAGACATTTGACATGTTCTCCGATCGTAGATATTCGACTGTGTATGTTCTGTGATGAGGCATGCTGATATAAATAATAGTGATCACATTTGAATTCTCAAACCGAGTTGTTTTCGTACAGTATACCAATATTATAGCTCATATGTATTATATTTCCGATGAATATATAATTACATATAATTAATTATGTAAACTTCTAATCTGAATATACAGATGGCATGTCTGTATCGTTTCCCATTAAGTCTCAGTCAGACTGTTTCAAATTAAATAGCTTCCTGTTGGACATCAGACAGTGGTCTAAACTAAATGGCCTCATGCTGAATCTCTCAAAATGCCAGACTATTGACTTCTTCCTTAGGCATAAATGAGATCTACAAACACTAGTAACTTCTCATAGAGCCTGTTGCATTGAGGGGACTAAAATTGAAACTAAGTCTAATGCAAAATACCTCGGTCTAGTTCTATCTTCCGACCTTACTTGGACATCTCATATCCTAACGATTGCTAAGAAAGTGTTCTGTCTAACCTACTACATCAAGAAACTTAGACAATCTGGAATCACTCAACCTGTACTTTCACAATTTGTCAACTCTTGTATCTTACCTATTCTACTTTACTGCTCCTCGTTAGTCTTTCCTGGTCTACTGAAAAAGGACTATACCATCCTGAGAAGGATGTTGACAGTAGTTAGTAGGACTAGTGGTGTAAAACTCAGTCAGCTCGTCAGTACATTAATTGATAGGTATCTGAATACATGCGAAAAATGGTCTAAAACCATACTCTCCGACCCCCAACACCCCTTCTATTCCCAACTCTCGCTTTGTATCTCATCAAGTAAAACCAGAAATCAGTATAAAATAATCTATGCTCGTACAACCAAGTACAGGAACTCAACGATACCATACTTGGCCCGTGTTCTAAGCGACAGAGATAATGTTAAGCGCGAAACCTATGACTTGCTTTGTTATTAATAACATAATTTTGAGCTCTTTTATTTCTCTCTTATTTTGTATTCTATAGTGAACTCCTTCTTAAACATACTTAGCTACCTAAATTATTAACATTGACTTAACTTTTGTACTTTACTGTATTCCTTCTTTTGTGTATCTACTGGTTCCGACTATATTAACACTAGTACAAAATTTTCCTGTCACTAACCATCATGTAATTATTAGTTTTGTGGTTGTTTTTCATATTTTTTATTTATTTTTTTGGCAATATTAATTGACAGTCATTGGTTGTGAAGGCCATTGTCACCCTTAAGATTTTGTATTATGCAGGATTACTCACACTACCATTACAAACACTGCATTAGACCTGACAATAAAAAAACAAAACAACAAACCCTGAAATGTTATTTCATGATTGTTTAGAGTTGTTTCAACCAAATTAACTGATCATCTTGGCGATAAACATTCCTAAATATCACTTCATAACTTCTTATAAGACTATAGCTTTACTGTCACCATGCATAATCACATCATAGCTTCCACTACCCCATTCTGAGATATTATTTTATGTTGTTTATTCTCCTTTCTACTCTTTGGTATTTTTTTCGCAATTTTAAAAAAAAATTATTTTTGTGTTTTTTGTGTTGTTGTGTTGTTGTCTTTATATTTATTTTTTGAAAAACTCCTTTTAAATGTTTGATTAAATTATATGCATATATTGTAGATATGTGCTAAAAATTCCACACTGTACCAATAGTACTGTTTCTGGAATAAAGCAAATTATTATTATTAAAAGTTGGATTCACAAAGATTAAATTTCTTTCATAAATCTCGTGTTATGAGCGTATTTATCCAACTTCAGCCAATTTACGATATAACGCGACCTCAAGCGAATTTCATTGACGAGCATTTTTCATCACGCGTCGTGACCAGTAGAGAACAGTAGGTCGGGTGTGAGGTCAAATACTCGTCAATGAAATTCGCTTGTGGTCACGTCATATCGGGTCCTAGTGGCTCAGTCGTATACGAGCTAGACTTGTAATGAGAAGGAACTAGGTTCTAACTCTGGTGGATGCGCACCGGCGAAGAGTCCTAAACTGTGACGAGACAGCTGTCCAGTACTCCCAGGCTTTCTAGTGGTTCTCCAACCAATGTCAGCTCACGATGAAATCCTGTAACCAACTATAACCTAATTGAGTTGATAAGTAAACCTACCTGTTAACAGTGTTTATCAGAATTTTCTGTTTTCTATCGTCTCCTCCCCTCTCCTTTCCAATTTTGAAAGCATGTAAATTGATGATAACTTAAACCGAAATTGCAATGCCTCTATTTCGGATGCCTGACTCTTATGGTGCTTTCTTTACTACTATTCAAGCACTGAAGTATGTTATTGTCGTTTTTCATAATCATTGTGATTTCAGATAGTTTGCAGCTAATGAGAACCCATGGAATGGAATGATATCACTGTATACTGCCAATTTGGTCTTTCTTTCTTTATTGCAACACACTATGTCACCTAACAGACTCCATTCTGTTAATAACCGCCTCAACGTTATAATTATCGATGAGTTAGAGCATTGATATATTGCGACCACTATTTTTTTAGAAAAGTATTATTCACCTTGAAACAAATTGTTAAATGTGAAAAAAAGTTCCATGAATATCAGCTTCGAGAATTATTTGAAAGTAATTAGTCGAAACAAGCACTGAGATTTAATGAAGCTTTATTAACCCCCGTTGCCTTTTTTTAAATTCGCATCGGAAAATAACTGTTTCCAAGAATTAATTGAATTAGTAAATTTCTGCTTTGTAAATTGGGCAAAAATGGAAATACACAGGGAGATTTACAAGTGTGAAGTGGACTGAATAACAGCATAGAAGTTAATTGTGTTCTGCTGAAGGAAATTCACTTTTCCTTTAAGGACAAACACATTTTGATCATTAAGAAATTTAAGGTCAGTGTAGTTTTTCAAATCACTTATATATAACTTGGTTTTCTTAGAGTAATCTTGACAGTCTGTTATTATCGTCGTTCATCATTTAACCATAACAAACTGTCTGATAGGTATGTGCGTTACTCCACTGGATTCAACAACATCTGTCTCAAATGGGTAGTTAGAAAGTTTTTTTTAGATTTTCATAATACCTAACTTTTTCGTCCAAAACACCGTTTTACTGTAATAAACTAAAAAGTAAATTCCGAATTTCTTATTCTCGTCTAGATGCATTCTCAATGATGTTGTTGTGTTCTCTGATATGGGCGATTTTTAATTGCGTAAATTTGTTGTTAATACTCACAGCCAGCACGAGACACTTAATCAGCCTCATACTTCTAAGTTATTCAATAGCTGCCGATCATACCGACGCATAAAGCCGTCCCTTCTGAGACGCTCGGCTTTGTGCGTCGGTGGCATAGCGGTTTGGACGCTCGCCGACCAGCACATGGTCCGGGGTTTGGTCCCCGGCCGACGCACTGCTTTACTTCGCTAAGCCAGTAATAATGCTGGTGAAGAGGAAAGGTTGGGCATGAGGCTAGCAACGCCATCCTGTAAAAATAAACACGGCTACAGAAACTTCAATCCTCTAAATTGAAGCCCTATGTTCCACTGGGAACGTGAAGGAAAAAAATATAATATAATAATACCTTAAATACAGAGACAGATTGCATGCATACCTAAACGACGATGGTTAATAGCTCATAACAATTAAGAAAAAATTCTAAGAGTCTAAATTTGACAATGGTTACTAGTAAATTTAGCAGTTCATCTAATGCTTTCAGAAAAATGAAATATCTGGTGGAAATTGTGGTTTTTTATTCCTTCACGTTCCCAGTGGAACATAGGGCTTCAAGCCAGAGGATTGAAGTTTCTGTAGCAGTGTTTATTTTTACAGGATGGGGTTGCTAGCCTCATGCCCAACCTTTCCTCTTCACCAGTATTATAACTGGCTTAGTGAGGTAAGGAGTGCGCCTGCCGGTGATCAAACCCCGCCCTATGTGCATGGTCGGCGAGCGTCCAAACTGCTATGCCACCGACGCGCGGTGCATGTAGACGCTTTAGGATTTATAATTCATTCCTATATCACACAATATATATATTTATTACAGCTTGATTCCACACCGTATTTTTTGGTACAGGTATGGAATTTTCAGCATGTGATATCGGTAGCCCAAATTTTGCAGGCCGACCATAGAAATCAGGTGCGCGTTGGCCGGGGATCGAATCCTGGACCATGTGCATGGTCGGCGAGCATCCTTACTGCTGTGCCAACGACGCACAGCGGTCCCTAATCTGTAACCCAAATCTTTTATAATGTGTTCCGCCAGTGGTCTAAGTCTTCCAAAGATAGTATGACCTTTTATAATAGAGGAGAATTAAATATACATATCGACAATATTAAATAACAAAGTATAAATAAACTAAATCGTTATTTTTGAATAAGCACGCTTACTGCAATCGAAAATCTTTGATTTAATGACTAGAACAAGTGAATTAGTTGTGTTCTTTGGGCCTGTTGATTTAATTACGAAACTTTCGTTGCCTTTCTAGACAACATCTTCAGTGCAGGTTTTGCTATAAAATGGACTTATTTAAATTTTCAAGTATCGATTTGTTGGGGTTATGTCTGATTGGTTGGAGGATTTCATCATCAGCTGACATTGGTAAGAGAAACATTAGAAAACCTGGGAGTACCGGACAACTGTTTCGTTTTGGTACTCTGGTTAATTAGCAACTAAAAAAGTATTATTATACACCAAAATTTACCAGCTAATAAAAAATAAATCACATGACAAGAAAGTTCGAATTCCAAGACAATAAAAAATTTGATTAATAGAGACGTAAATTAACAAAAGTGACAACAGTGGTCACCAGGAGATACAGTTGCATCATTTAATGGAGGATTCGGGTTTACCTGAATACTTTCTCAATGCAGTAATCCAATCACCTGACCTAAGATAAAAATAGCTAAATTTGAGTAGAATTAGAATATCTTCTTAACCCAAACTTGCTTCATTTAACTGAGTACACAATAGTCATACGTGTGAGGAGGCTTTACTGTTTGTCTCTTCATTCATAAATGCAGTCTATGTCTGTCTGAAAAGAAGGCCTCTTTCTAGGCGAATTCACTCATAAAAAAGAAATACTCCAAAAGTCATAATGGAAGACTTGATTGAATACGGAACAGTGGTATTAAGAAAATCACCCAATTATGTTACATTTTTTCTTCACAATAACCATCATAGGATGGAAAGAGTGGAGATGAAGAGATCTTCTCTACTCCTTAGCACTCTGAAGTAAATTAGACGTGTATTCACACTAGCTGTCTGTAATCAGTTAGAAGAGTTTGTTATAAGGAAGGTAGAAACTGATCGAGTGTACAACCTTCGATTTTAGACAAAGAGTAAAAAATGCATTCAAAACCTAAAATATCCGATAAATGTATTTCACAGCTGAGCGAATTTGTGATGCAATACGCGTGAATTACAAACTCCCAGTAGTAAGAAATTTTAATTTTCTAACACGCAGACATCAAAAAATCAGACGTGATGCTCAATCCCTGAGGCAAATAGACACATTAAGAAGTGAATTCACTCAAAAATAGACTTTTCTCTCGTTAAATAAAGATTAATGATATTTACACAGAGGAGAAACTTGAGTGAAATGAAGCGGCGTCAAAAATGGTACGTCTGAAGAGAAGTTTTTGCAAAGTTTCCAACTGAGTGTTAGGAGATATTGATGTCTGTCAAGTGTGTGGCTGTGTTTAACATAAAATTTGACTGACGTTAATTTCACGAAATTATTCTATGTTTATATTAACATCGGAGATATTGATGTGTTGCCCACTTTCCTTTTGATTACTCGCCTAACTTACATGCTCCTTGGTAAATATTTTGATATCACTCTGGTCATTGACAACCCCATTCAAACATACGCAAAGGTGTAAAACTCAAGAGTTAGAATTTATGCGCCCTTGGATTCTAACCCAGGGGCCGAGTGAACAACAGACTCACCTCATAACCTTAAAGTCCTGGTTTCTATCCTTGGTGAAGTCATAGATGCATTGTGCTGAAGAGTCTATGACTAGGAGGAAGCAGATGTCTGGTATTCTCTGATTTCCAGTGGTTCTCTGACTGATGTCCTTGCGTGCTGCAACTTGAAAACAATCAAAATTGTGCGAGCCAACACTTGAAAATGAGTAGGCACACAGTTTGGTTTTGATTTTATTTCATTCGAAAGTACAGACCTTCATTGAAAATAAAAGAATTAATATTTTGCACTCGTAAAATAAAATTAAAACAATTAGTCCCTTTGACAAATTTGAATAAGGTATTTAGAAGACAAATTTCGCAAGATAATATCATTTCGTAATTTCTTTACAACCGCTTTACAACCAACATGGATAACAATAATAAGATAAAGTTCATGACAATTACTGAGTTAAATAAAAAACACAAAAGTACATACTAATGACTGATCATATTTAAATAGGTCATGTAGTCCATGGTAGGCGAAGATTGAAGTCTGTTGTTTTATGTACACAAAGTTCAGGCCGTATGTGAATAATCCCAAAAGTGCTTCCATCACCTTCAATAACCTTGGGTTAGAATTATGTGAAATAATTGTGAAACAGTCATTAATATTGATTTCGTGACCTAACATTAATAAGTGCTTTGCAATGGATGATGCTGGATTTCTATTCAAATTAATTGCATTTGGATTTTCTATATGATTTAGGAGCCATTTTGGAACATGTTCCTTTCGACGACATTGGAACATTCTGTTGGTTCTACCTATATAGGTGTCACCGCAGCTGCAGGTGAACTTGTAGATACAGTTTGAAGTAGAGTTCACAGAATTTCGTCCTTTAATTGCAGGTACAGGGATCGAAAATGTTGGGCATGTGAGAAAATGAGATGCAGCGTAGAATGTGCGTCTGATGGCTGACCGAAGTCCTTCAGCTGTCAACTGCATAATCTGGTCACCCTTGAATGATATGTTAATAAAGATAGCTTTCTTTGGTACAGAAGCTGTTTTTTCGAGATGTGGCCTTTTTTCTTTCTTCTTTCAATCAACAGAAGAGGACACGAAGGTAGACCCTCATGCTTTGATAGGAAAATTATAATTCAAATTCTAAAGTATAAATGTGTCTAAGTAATAATTGTTTGGTTGGCACCAAACTGGTGTATTACTAACCTGTAGAAATTTAAACTTGGTGCTTGACTTAAGGTACTTGCAAACAGGTATTTTCTTTGGTTGTCATTGGTCTTCCTGTTGATAATAGTAAAAATGCATTATGAAACATCTAACATTCTATGAACTAGATAAGTCATAAATTTTCTGTATTTTATCATGACGTGACACCGGTTAAAGGACCATTGGAAACCTGAAACCAGTCAAATCCCAGCAAACCAACACTTGGAAATCAATCTTATGGTCCCTAGTCATTGGTCGTATTCAGGTAGGCAGTTACTTGTGTTCTAGTGAAACGTCGTGACAAGTAGAGTACAACAGGTCACGTGTGAGGACAAATAGTCGCCAGTGACATTCGCTTGTGGTCGTGCCATATCATGAATCGAACTGGTCTCAGTGTCTTAATCGTATGCGAGCTCGCCTTGTAACCAGAAGCTCCTAGGTTCGAACTCCAGTGGGTGCGTATTGTGGAGAGTTCCAAACGAGGACTAAACAGCTGCCCGGTACTCCCAGGGTTTTCAAAGGCCCTCTAACCAATGTCAGTTCATGATGAAATCCTGAAACCAACACTTGAACACAAGCTTTCCGTTTCTCTCATTTCTTGTGAGGTCATCTCTTCACGACAAAGTATTCCACCAAGACTCTGAATTGAAACAAAACTCCTCTGAACAAAAGTCTTATTGAAACAATGCCTTTATAAATATCACTACGAACTGTGAGCTTATGAGTGGAAGTGCAACATCTTTTACGCTTTAGGAAAAACACAAACTGTAAAAGAAAACTATTCACCCAACTGAATAGTAAATACAATCTCACAATCCAGTTCATTTCGTTCAGTTATATGAAAGCTCTAGTGCCAAATTATAATTTTCTTTCCTAAAAGTCTGAAGAAATCCTGAGGCTTTCATTTGTTTCTATTTAATCACAATTTCTCTCACATCTCATGGTAATCAAGTCATACCTACACTTAACCAAACAATCAACCACAGGTGGCACTGATTAGAATGTCAAAACCAGAATCGGAAAGCTAAGACAGACATTCATCACTTTGAAATCACTTTGGAAATCGTCTGCACTCAGCATAAAAAACAAAACTGAAATTTTCAATACCAGTGTCAAGTCAGTTCTTCTTTATGAGTCATGAAAAGCATTTCCAACAGCCTGATGTAGACTTTTATCAACATTTTCCTTTGCTCCTTGCTGAAGATCAAATAGCCAGAAAAAATTAGCAATAAAACAAAACTGTGGGAACGAACCAACCTAAAACCTATGACGTAACAAATATATAAGAGAAAATCAAACTAGATTGGAAATGCGCTGAAGAAACCGTTGAGTAAAAGCGCGCATCATTTCCCCAATCAGAAGCCAAAAGATGTGAGGCGGGTTGGGGGTGAGTGCAAGAGTGACATGAAGGAGATTATGTAGGGAGGAGATGAGAGCTTATAGGCAATCGTGAGGACTGCTAAAGAGGACTGCAGAGAACAGGGCAAAATAGTAACGTACTGCTGAAGTCTTATGTTCTCTTCGGAACTCAGGGGAATAATAATAGTACGTAATTAACTGACCTGTCACACGTGAAAAAGCACTATAAGTGTGAGATGTAACAGTTTTTAGAAAAACTGAAACACCATTGAAAGTTACACCTAGACAGACGTCACAGCTTTTCATAAAACTAATGACTAGACAAAATTAAATCTACCTGAATATTCACAAACTAAGCAAAACGTCTTTACCATCATTACATGTCTGCTTCAACCTCTTTTATTCCTCCACGTTCCCAGTGGAACACAGGGCTTCATGCTGGAGACTTGAAGTTTCGGTAGCAGTGGTGTTTATTTCTACGGGATGGGGTTGCTAGCCCCATGACCAACCTTCCCTCTTTACCAGTCTTATTACTTGCTTAGTGACGTAAGGTAGTGCGTCGGTGGCCGGGGATCGAACCCCGGACCACATGCGTGGTCGGCGAGCATTCCATCGCTGTGTCACCGACGCATGCTTCAGTCTTACTGAGAAGTTAATATATATGCCATGAGAAATGGCTTAGAAAAATTTATTTCCTACCTTAAGTCTCTTAGATTGTTAAACACGAAATTTATTCAGCCTTGAATTTTAGTTCCAGTGTTTCCGAATAATATATAACGTCTACGATATATATTCAAAAACAACCTTCTTGTTCCATCTCAGTCCAATTTAATTCCCTACATGTTACAATCGTAGCCTACTGAACACAGAACGTCATTAAAACGCATCTCTCAGAATAAAATTTTATGTTTATGTTAATTTTCTAGACATTAGCTGTCATTTTGTCAAAAAAAACATTATTGTCACATACTGGTTTTCTCACATTTTGCATTGATATGACAGGAATTCAAAAGTTAGTACTACATAAAAAACGTATTACGGCAAATCTTATATCATCACTAAAGGTTAGAGACGTAAAAGTTGAAATGTCATAATCTTATTCAGTATATTCGATGGAGATACAGAAAAAGGCAAAATAAAAATTAGATTAGTGAAAGGAATAGTATGAAAGTTGAAGATTTCAGTGAAGAAAATTCCGTAATGGATTTGCTCATATGATGTACACCACACAGATACCACAATATCAACTGAACGTTTCAAGCACAAATTACTGCTCATAATCATAGCATATAAACCATGAGGTGACCAATAGTGACCGACTGTGCTCAAAACACCAGTCAGGTATTAATGCTGTTTCAGTTTGTGTTCTACCAAAATAAGTTACCTAATATAGAATTAGAATCTGTTATTTATTAATATTTCTTTAGGTTCCGGGTGGAACATATGGCTTCAACAGAACATCCCCATTTCATCCCGCCCTCTACGGTCTTTTTAGCTTGCTTCACAATTTTTCACAAGCTTTTATCCCTTCCTATTACCATCCCCCTCTGACTCAGGCCCGACTAGTCCTTTTTCATTCAGGTTATACTTGGCGGATTGCCTGATATCGCTCAACTGTGTTCTCAGTACGTGTCGAATCAATCTTCACTTCCTTCAGAATATTTCGTGAACTATAGTTTCTTGAAGGGTTCGTTCTCACAGTTTCCTGTTGCTAATCCTACCCAGTCAGAAATCTGACCTTCATTATGGAGAGAAGTCAACTGTTGATAAAAATCTGACCCCATTGGAAGTGCTTCCCGTGACGTCTACGTCAAGTTTTTCAACCACATAGAAGAAATGACTTGATATTGATGTTGTAAATCCAAATTTTGTTCTTTGCGCTGAGTGCGGGTAATTTCCAGAGTGATTTCCTGGTGTTGAAGGCCTCCCTCGCACTGACGTCCTAATCCGTATTGCCTACAGTTGAAACGATACTGTTTCGATAAATGAAATAAGTGAACTCTTTCAAATTTATTCTGATGATAGTGACTAGTGCTTGGTAGTGAATTAGTTGTTGGTTGGTTAACTTTATCAACTCCGTCTTCTCTACGTTTACTTAGAGTCTTGCCTTTACTTTCTCCCTTTCCTGAAAATTTGCTGGTTTCCACCTGCAGGATTTTGAGTTGGTCTGACGTTAGACATCAATCATCTGCGAAGTGTAGATCTTCCAGAGTTCCAGAGGTTCACCTATTTTTTTCTTCTCGCTCCTCACGGTCTGTTGCATGATCCAGTCCACCACAATTAGGAATACCTTCGGTGATAGTATGCAACCTTGTCTTATTCTTGCATTCACTTCAGAATCATCGCCTAGTCTCCCATAAATTACTGTGAATCACCTAGCATTGTTATATGGCTGGTGAATGAAGTTGATAATAGTTCGGAGAACAGAGTTATAATCCAACAATACTAAAATTCTATACTTGCACTGAAAAAAATTCTCTCTGAGTCAATTCCATTTTAAACAGATTACCATCAACATTTGTAAATGAATTAGAATGGATGATTACAAACTCATTTTTTCATCCCCTTATGTGTTTTCCAAATGACAGATATATATATTTCAGCATATCCTGCTAAATCACTATATTTTATAATGAACGAAATCCATTGTTTTCCCTACAAGTCACGAGAGGCACATCTACATAAACCGGGATCTTGAACTGGCAAAATTTCAATTCTAAAAGAAACAACTTGATCACGGCAACAAATGAATATTAACGGGTCAGTTGTTTTACAATAGAAACTCCTGTAGACTTGATGTCATGTTTCGATGGCTAAAAATGTAGTCGACAGGAAGTTAGGCCATAAACTTAAAATCAAATCAAAGTAAACTCTACAGACAACTTTTTCAGCAGACAAAATTGCCATACATAAATTATTTTCAGTCTCCTGGATACAAATCAAAATATATTATGTAACATGAGAGTTTAAACTGAATCTGAAAAAAAAACAGTGTTTCAGATACACACAAAAACATCATTTTTCCATTCTACTTCTGCATTAGTCTGAGATAATACTTCCGCAAAAATGTGGTTTCCTAAGGGAAATTAATAACCAGAAGTTAATTTATCATTCTAGTGTTAACTGTCCTTTTATTTACATGTTACAATGATTTAGGACAAATGCCCATCATATTTAACGATTTCACATACATTTCTACCTTGTACACTTGGTCTATGTACTTGAAAACATAATGTTATACTGAGACAACATGGCTGTTCTCAGGTCAGGATACAAAATAATATAGGTATACGGAAAGAGGTACACTAATCCTGGTAATCATTTTTTGTATGTGACATATTAGTTATCATGGTCATACAGTTTGATGGACATGGAATAATGCTGCATTCTTAACTAATGTCGAAAATTTGATCATAAGCCTGAACTGACTCGTATAAATACATCAGTGAATATGGGGACGTAAAACCAACTCCGTTTGAAAAAGGTTACTTCATTCACTTATCTAGGGAGCATTGTCTCAACTACAGGATGAGGAGGAACGGACGAGGATATCAGATCGAGAATCGGGAAGGCGAGAAACACATTCATCAACCTGAAACCAATCTGGAAATCTTCGTCACTTACTCAACATCAACAACAAAATCCGGATTTTCAATACAAACGTCAATTCAATTCTTCTATACGGATCAGAAACTTGGTGGGTCACAAAGAGTATTTCCAACAGCCTGTTGCAGACCTTTATCAACAGCTGTCTTCGTTCTATACTGAAGATCAGATGGCCGGAAAGAATCACCAACAAGAAACTATGGGAACAAACCAAATAAGAACCAATCGCTCAACAAATATGAAGGAGGAAGTGGAGATGGATTGGACACTCGCTGAGGAGGCCACTGGGTGACATCGCGCGTCAAGCCTTCGAGTGGAACCCGAAAGGGAAGCGGTGAGTGGGACGTCCAAGGGTGACATGGAGGAGATCATGTGAAGAGGAGATGAAACAGTATGGAATAACATGGACGCAAGTTAAAAGTACAGCACAAGACAGAAGCAAGTGGAGACGTGCAGTTGAAGCCCTATGTTCCACTAGGAACCCAAGGGAACAATAATAATAATAAAACCAACTCCGAATTGTCTATAAACCGTACAATTCAACTATGTATTTCCCTACTGAATGTTTCAATGCCCTCTGTTTACTTATTTAATAAATGGTTCTTTTGATTCCAGTATGTTTGCTCTATATGCAATGCTAATCGCTGTTAGAATGAATCTCCCACTCAGTTATGTGTATAAATTGTGTAAAAATGTGACTATACAACTATAGAAAGTGAATTCGCGAAAAGAGCCTCTTCCTTGAATTATGTGTGTTTCGTTTTCATTATTGTCTGGATGAGGATTATCAATGAAATAAGAGTTTAAGTTTAACACGAAAACTATTGCGGAACATATTTTGGATACAGCTTCTTCAGAAGACTTTAAACAGTCACTCAGAATACACTGAAGGAAATCCCCAAACCTTTATGTAACTGTCAATATTAAAACTGACATTCAAACGTTATCATTAAATAAACAACATAATACCTATGTGCGCTACAACAGATAAAGTAATGTTGCTATAGAAGTAGGAAACTCATCTTCACTGAATTGGAAGAAAACACCGTTTGATCTTTGTTCAACTCTTCTCATAGCACTTCAAAGTAAATTCAGTTCCATCACAAAATAGTTTTATTTCATAGAACACACGGTCATAGATTATAATCTACAGACAATTTTTCAATCGAAATTAATTCTATTAAAATCATATCAAGATGCAGATTTTGTTTCTACAGTTCCATTGTTTCTTATCCTGCCTTAAATCCCACCTTATTTGTTCAACGCATTCACAGTATTACCGTAAAAGAAACATATTTCAAAAATCGTACACAGAATTCTTAATAAGGCGGGAATTACGGTATCATTCACACCCACAAACTATGTGGGGTAAAGGACTCTTAACTTGTTTCGACAAAATAAACTAATCAATAAAATACCTCATAACAGAGAAGATTTGTAGCTCAGGTGGATGATTTGCGAATATTATTGTTCTCTGAGCTGAATGGTTTAGTTTCGGAGCTTTCGTCACCCTTCTAGACAACATCTTCAGCGCAAGTTTTAGCATAAAGTGAACAGATTTAAATTTTTCATGAGTGATATAATTCCGTCTCCCGGTAACTATCTTTAGATATGTATTGGTCATTTTTCATTGACTTGGATTTTGAACTCTCTCATAACATGATCTACTTTTTATTAGTTGGTATATTTGGTATTTGTTAATCGCATATTCGCTTAAGTACCAGGCTCCTAGGAATTCTCTGACACTTTTGGTGTTTCCTCTGTTTAAAATGTCGACATAATTCCAATCAAACTGATGTCCATAATTATCTACATGCATTGATATGAAGGAATATATTTCATGTCTTTTCACAGCTAATTTGTACTTTTGGATTCTGATTCGAAGAGGATGCCGATTTTGGTCGATGTAATGTCCGTTACAGTTCATACAATTTATTTTGCAAATGGTATTAATTTTATCTTCCTTTCTGTTGGATCTTTCGGTTTGCACAATATCTAATTAAGTGACTGTGCTGGCTGGCTTGTGTGCTATATCTAGCTGTTATTTCAGAGATATTTTTTGTATATGGTAGAATGAATTTTCATGTAGTCTTTGATGATGGTTTCTTGTTGGTGTTGTGACTCAATTTTAAACACCTTTTTGATGAAATTGTGTGGAAGATATCCATTCTTTTTGAAGACGATTAGTAGTTTTTTTCCATTCTCTTCAACACTGGAGTGCTACAATGAGTTTGAACTCTTTGAAACAATGTCTGCAAACAGTTTCCCTTGTGGGCAGTTGGCTTATTGCTACTATAATTGAGCATTTGATCTGTGTGCGTTGATTTTTTTATATACTTGTGTTTCTAAATTTCCTGTGTTAGTTCTCCTGATCAAGATATCTAATAATAGGATTTTGTTATCTAATTCTTCTTTTCTTGTGAATTTGATGTCTTCAAAATGTGTTGTTTAATAATTTATGAGTATATTTCAGATCATTTCTTTTAATTGTTACAAATGTATCATCAACGTAACGCACCCATAGTTTTGGTTTAATTAGGTAGAGCTATTAATTCTAATCTTTGCATGATGGCTTCAGCTATCAATCCTGTGAGCTTGACTAAGTAGGTCAATTCAGTAGGTCGAAGTCACATACATTTTTTGATAAACCGCGAAACCTATGACTTACTTTGTTGTTAATAACATAATTTTACGCTCTTTTATTTCTCTCTTATTTGTATTCTATAGTGAACACCTTCTAAAACATACTTAGCTACCTAAATTATTAACATTGGCTTACTTTTTGTACTTTACTGTATTCCTTCCTTTATGTATCTACTGGTTCCAACTATATTAGCACTATGAGTATTACAAAATTGTCCTGTCATTAACCATCATGTAATTATCAGTTTTGTGGTGGTTGTTTTTTTCGGCAATATTAAGTGACAATCTTGGTTGTGAATGCCAATATCAACATCTTAAAATTATGTATTATGCAGGATTACTCACATTACCACCACAAACACCGCATTAGAGCTGTCAATAAAAAACCCTGAAATGTTATTTTATGATTGTTTAGCGTTGTTCAATCAAATTAACTGATCATCTTGGTGATAAACATTCTTAAATATCATTACATAACTTCTTGTATGACTATAGCTTTACTGTCACCATGCATAAACATATCACAGCTTCCACTACCCAATACTGAGATATTATTTATTTATTTTCCTTTCTACTTCTAGGTATTTTTTCGCATTTTTTTATTATTTTTGTGTTTGTTTTGTTTTTGTTGTTGTTGCCTTTATATTTACTTTTTTCGAAATACTCCTTTTAAATGTTTGATAAAATTAG
Source organism: Trichobilharzia szidati (assembly GCA_944472155.2). NCBI lineage: Eukaryota > Metazoa > Platyhelminthes > Trematoda > Strigeidida > Schistosomatidae > Trichobilharzia > Trichobilharzia szidati. The sequence goes on from OX235272.1 coordinate 57,034,114, forward strand.
ATGCAAATATTCTAGATATGTGCTGAAAATTCCACACTGTACCACTAGTACTGTTTCTGGAATAAAGCAAATTATTATTATAAAAGGAATTTGTGAGTTGATCACGGACTGATATCAGTTAGAGAACCAACATAACTAATCCTTACAAACCAAACTATAGAAAAAGGAATTTAGTTAAATGTTTGACTCTAAAAAGACAACTAGCATAGAGAGGAACTCATTCGCTTACACGTGGTCATACAGCGTACTACTGAGCTGCACTCCTAAACTACTATGTGTTTTAGTGGAGAGAGAAGTGTGTCATTAAATCTTTTTTTCATCAACTCTGCACCAAACACTTTTAATAAGAATGATTTAGTATCAATACCAGATATACAAAGTATATTACTACCAATGTAAACAGAGGATAAGTAGTAATGGAACCATATTAACAAAATCTTAAAGTGATACGCACACCTATGATCAACAAATTGTACTCAAAGCGGCATCCATAAATACTGATGTATCTCTGTGTTTTATCCATCCTCATGTGAAATCATCGGCCAAAAACTTTACAAAAGCTTATAAATTAAGATTAGTTTAGAAATGAATTACATTATAATTTCACTAGACCGTTTAGAGTTAATTGATTTCCGAGGGATCTTCAAATAGTAATAATGAGTAATGACAGTTTCAGTGAATAAGATGAGTGCTCGTCATTCACCATTAAGTATAAACCCGTGGTAGTCTGATGAAAATCAGACGTCATAGACTTATTTGCCTACAAGTAAACGAATTAAAAATCGACTGGAAAATTAATTCACTCATTATTCAAGCACTTTTTGTTTAGGTTCACTGTCAGAATTTAGTGGAATCTTTTAAAGCACTCAAAAACACCCTTACTTTACTTGCTATTTTCACTGGTAAATTAGTGAATAAAATTCTCTATCCGTTGAAGCATCAGCAGGATAAATAAATGCACGTTAGACAAAGTATCATTCCAGAAGAAATGAATTCAAGTTACTACCAGACAACCGGATCATAATTTCTTAACAAAAGCTTCTTTGAGTAAAGGAATGTAAAAAATAAGTGAACTGGAAAAACGCTTAACAACAGATATTTCAATGCAAATATGACCATTTTGAAATGAAAAAAGAGTAGTTAAGAAACGTACTGAATGTCACTTAAAATTTTCAGTCATACTGTGACTTACCACCGTTGTCTGGTAAACGGTAAAACAGTTTTTTCTTACAAGCAAACTGTATTTAGCATCATTCTTAATCTGTTCAGTTTTACAAAATAGTAGCATGCCAGATGCAGCAACCATAGATATACTGTGAGGTTCCTCCAACCACTACTCAGCATTTCTTGATTACTTCCCTAAGAAGAAATGACGCTTAATCTCTCTTGGTATTTAAGTAGTATAACCTAGCCCCTGAATCATATTCACGTAACAGAAAACTTTGTCATCGAAATTTTTAATTAATTTAACTGAACTGTTATTCTGGACATTATGTGAACATAGTACAGAAACTCTGAGCTTATCTAGTTCCAAAATATTTCCTCTTCATTCAGGATTTACATGTAGAGTGTAAAAATCTAAAGTAATCATTTGACGTATTATTATTGTATATAGAGAGAGAACCAATCCAATTTATTTCTTCTTCATTCCCTTCAAGAATTACACAACATTTTATTGAAATCTAGTTAACCATTAGCGGGAGTTCATTTTGTGGTCAACTGATATAATTACACAACTAAAATAACAAGAAATGTTGAACAGTTTAAGCATTTAGATTAACAGAAATTCTGGTAACCCCGCAATTCAAGCAAGCCTCCATTAATCTGGTTATCTTCACAGAACCGTTTCAACCACACTATTCTAACGTATTATTATTCCCTTGTGTTCCAAGTGGAACATAGGGCTTCAACAACACACCTCTACATTGTTCTGTTTTCTGCCATCCTCTTCAGCCGTCTAGCTTCACGACTGACCAAACTCTCTCATCTCTTCCTCACACGATCTCCTCTATATCACCCTTGCACTGACGACCCACTCGTCGCTTCCCATTTGGATTCCAGTCGAGCACTGGCCTGGCGTGCGATGTCATTCGGCTGCCTCCACTATCTCCTACATATTTGTTGAGCGATCGGCTTTGTGTCTGGTTATTTTCTGTGTGTTAAAGTTTCTCTAGCCGTCTGAAAGATTTAGCAGTGTTCCGTTGCTAGCCCTACGCCCAAACCTCCCTCTCTACCCGGGCTTAGGATCGTCTAGAAAACTACCGAGGTAGTTAACTAGGCGAGGTTATTTTAACATCTGTTCCGCTCTAATAACTGTAAGACATCTTTTTCAATCACTGGATGTATGTCACTATCCTAAAGCTCTACAGTATTGTAGCAGTGTTTCCCCCTGTTTTAAACTGTAACTACAGGAAGTACTATCATCACTATCTAGCTCTGTATGAAGTACCCCAGGATAATAACCTTCCCTTTTACCACTGTGGTCATTTATCTAAATATCAGTGATGTATGATGCACTGATGATGGATTAATTCTCTAAAAGGGCCAACAGTATTCACAAAAAATTAGCACTGTCTTCTAAATTACGGTAAGGTTTCTCAATTTGGCTGTTTTTACATTATTCATATTCGTCCGTTACAACAAACCTAAAACTTCACGACCATAACACAAAAACAAAGAAAAAGTGAGCAAAAATGAAACATTTTAACACAAACTTTAAAAAAAACACTTGAGTTTTATATTTTTATATTGAACAATTCAGAGGTAAAAAGCGAATTTAAAGCCTCCTACTGTTTCAATTTCAGTCTATACCAACATATTTCGCTGATGCTCCGTCGTCAGTGTGTACGAAAGTGTGAGTTAAAGTAAAATCCTTCTCAGAAAAAAAGGCGCAGTGAAACACTTCACACATGTATCATTCATGGTTCCAATAACAATAAAATTTATATTTAAATATAAAGACGTGATATAAAACTATCTGGGTAAATTCTGTCTAAAAGCTCCATTGAAATATGTTAGTGAATGTTTTTATTATGTAACAGAAAACTCTCCATGAAATTTGGTTACAGTTATGAAAAAAAAACGAAATCAGTCCTAGTTTATACTACCTTTCACTATCCCTAACACGATCCCTTCTCCGTTGCGTAACTAAATATTATAAAGTTCTTCGTGCTTACTTGGATGTCTAAATTAAAGAAGCCTCAGTTGCTCTGAGATATTTATTTTAGTTCTTCCGATACGCTATTAAATCTTATCTGCCCAATAAAAATAATCGTAAACGTCTTAGTGTTTCTGAATCTGATTTCTATGCATTAGTTTTCTGTGATGTTCACACTGAAACCAATCAGTAGCTCAGAGTTAATAGATGAAGTGATGTCTAATACAGGCGTAGTAGGAGTAGTACTATTCTTATAGTAGATTCATAGAGATCTATTGTAACTTACCTCAGAAAATAAACCTGTTTAACTGTAACTGAACACCGGAGAACAATACAGGCGATTGACATTTCGTTATCAATGAGATTTTCATTACATTTAAGTATCACATACAGGCTAGACAATAGTAAATACAGTGGAGAACTATGAATTGATAAATGGTAATAGTTCTCAAAATATATTCAGGGTAATCTTACTAAACTATCTACATACTTTTACTGATGTTCAGAAAAGGAAAGATGTCTAAAATCAAACTTCAGGTAAGACTAGATATTAATAACAACAGTCGTATTCTAAAAAGTCCATTCTAAACACACTAGGGGATTATTAGATGACCGGAGGCAATCTTAAAAAAGCCTTGGACCTAGGTTTCGTGATAGTCGGTACTCACCAATTGGCAAGGCATGTTTATTTGTTGTTCAAAATCGTCAAGTAACACAGTAAAGATAATACATCTCTTGAATTAACATTATTCCATCTAAAGCACTCTCCATCACTTCACGAAGTTTTTCTTCCATTTCCGACAAAAACTTCATGACAGTAGGTTGTAATCTTTTCAAAATTGTGCTGAAGAGTAGGTTACGATTCATGAAAGCTGTTGGGTGATGAGAAGAATATGAAATATAGTAAGTGCGATGCAATTTGATAGGTGAGAAAGAAGCATTGTAGCCCAGGAATTCAAGCAGGCAGCCAACTATTTGTAAAGATAAGGTACATATTATCCCAAAAGGTGAATTAAGTAATAAGCTACTTTAAAGTTAAAACTGGCAAAGTTAATCATTGATACTATCATCCAGACTGTTAATGCCTGAATAAATGAAATGAAGATAAGATATTAATATAACAGTGACTGGCCACAACAAGAATTTCACTAAAATTACTTACTAACACTGCTTCATATTAATTGTTATGGAGTATTCCAACCTAGTTATCACCAACAATATTCCTAATTATGGTGGAATAGATTATGTTGCAGACTGTGTGTGATGAGTGAGAAGACAGAAATACTCTGGACCACTGATGAGAAGACTCTAAAAGATCTGGATTTCGCGCGTGGAGGATTTATGTTTAATGCCACACAAACTTGAAAACCTGAAGGCGAAAACCAACAAACTGGCAGAAGAAACAGGCAGCGAAGGCAGAACTCCAGGTGAACGTATAGAAGGTGAAGACACAGGTGATGAAGCTAACCAACAAACTACAAAAATAACCAGCATCAGTCACCAACAACGGGGGAGATTTGACAGAGATTACCTACTTCCCTTACCTATGAAGCATCGATTCAACTACAGGCAGTCGGAAGGAATGCAGATGTCTAAGCCAGTCAGCCAGAATCGGAAGGTCAAGACAGGCATTCACCAACCGAAAACCAGTTTGGAAATATTCTGCAATAACTCAGTCAGCATAAATAACAAGATTCGGATTTTATTCAACACAAATGTGAAGTCAGTCAGTCACTTCTTCTTCTAGACGTGTCAGAAACGTGCACCGCGTGTCGCGGAAAGTATTTCCAACGAACTACAACAGACTTTTATCAACAGCTGCCCTCGCTGGCTCCATATTCAAGATCAAATGGCCAACCGGTCGACCAGAAAGAATTGCAACAAGAAACTCTGGCTGGGAACAACCCAACGGGCGAGAACCGATTGTTCAACAAATGTGTAGGAGAAAATGGGTATGGATTGATCGGGAATATGTTGAGGAGGCCGTTGAATGACATCAAGAGTCGGGCCGTCAATCAATTGGAATCTGAATGAGAAACGACGAGTGAGTCGTCCAAAGGTGACGTGGAGGAGATTGTTTGATTTGGAGGAGATGAGAGATTCAGAGTAATCGCGGACCCAGGTGAAGAGGACAGCAGAAAATGGAAGAAAATGGAGATGTGTTGATGAAGCTCTATGTCCCACTCAGAACGGAAGGGAATAATAATTAATATAATAAAAATTTAAACCTAATGATACACATAAATTACTGATGTCCATCATTTTTTGAATTTGTAGAAATTATAGATATTAAAGCTGATAAAAATATGAGCAGTGAAAAATGTTCAAAATCTCCTGCAGTAAATAAAATTCAACAGCAGAAAACAAAGTGACATGGAACTAGAAATTGTTCTTCACCAGCGGCCTTTCCATCATTTATATTGTGCTGTTAACTTTCAATTCAGTTATTTACTCACCGCACGTTTAAAAACAATGTTAAAATGAATTTATCTCCTATACAGAAAATGATCTGTGTATCAGAGCTGGAATGACAGATTTCAGTTGTATAAAAACATTGCCAGCTAAATATTTTGATAGCATAAAATTTCATTTTTTTTCGCAACATGAAAATCACCCACAATCTGAGTATGTAATGGATTCCAAAAAGTGAATTTACCAGTTTTCAAATTAATTTACAGTTTACACAGGTCGAGGTGAAATTTCAATACAGTTTCCTTTTGAAACCGAGATTATTGAGATCTGAGTGATTTGCTTGGTACTTTAAATGGTAATCAACAAGTGAAGCATAAATACATGAGAAAATATACTACTGATTGATTGGAACGAGTAGTTAGTTCTATTCCATTCATATCAATAAGTAGTGCTTGCTGGTCAGATCGAAGTAGTCTAAACACTGGAAGGCTGTTTCGCTCGCTCGGAGTTGAACACGCTAACAGTGCTCCTAGTTCGACTGTGCTCACAGAGCAGAATCAGTTAATTTTTCATTTATGATATCAAACGGATCGCATCTTGTTATCTAAATAATTTCGATTTCTAAAAGAAACTGTGGTTAGGCTTCATTTCAAACTCCATATTAGTTTGTTTATTAGATATATCACGCAGTGAAACAGTATTACTTACTGGATGACGTTTCGAAAAAAATTTATTGTTCACAATCATATCAATTGTAATCACACGACTTTGAATAAAGTTAAGAAATCCACAGGGGACCTTATACGCCGAATGAAGCCGTTTCCAGGTGATTCTAAGTGGTGCCCATAACTAACAACCCCTGTAGGATGTATGATGTTGTTAAAGTTCATAAGTCAGGATACCCTATTAGGCCTATAGTTGATTTCAGAAATTCACCTACTTATGAATTATCTAAATATTTAGCCATGGTATTAAATCCCCTAAAAATCCACTCGAAATCTAGATTAACTAATTCTTATTAACTAAAACACAGATTAGATAATTTAAAATTAGATAATGAAAAAAATGGTTAGTTTTGACATTGTCAGTTTATACACACGTACACCAATAAATATGGCTATAGAGGCAGTCAGAAACGAACTCATTTCTGACCAAGACCTCGAACTTAGGACAAAAGTGCCACTTGAGGACATAATGCTGGGAGTACAGCTATGCCTGACTTCCACAGTATTAAATTCCAAGGGAAAATATACAAACGAACTGAAGGAGTTGCCATGGGATGACAAATATCCCCAGTTTTAGCAGATATATTCATGGATAAGTGGGAAAGCATAGCGATTGAAACGTTCACCTCCACCCCAAATGTATGGTGGAGGTATGTAGATGACGCATTCACTGTACTTAGAACACAAGATATTGATAGGTTTTTCTAACAAATCAACTCGAAGGTTGAAGCAATTCAATTCACTTATGAATTGGAAAATCAGGAAGGGGAGCTCCCAATGTTAGATTGCAACGTAAAGAGGAAAGAAGATGGGAAGTTAAACACTAGTGTTTACAGGAAACCCACACACTCAAACAGATATTTAGACTTCCGATCGTCCCATCCTATGTCAGTAAAAATAGGATTGGTGAAATGTTTAAATGACAGAGCACAAAAATTAAGTAGTACCAAAGAAAATCTAAAACAGAAACTGATACACATAAAAGAAGCCTGAAAACTTAATAATTACCCGGATAAATTAGTCAGGAAATATGTAAGGAAATGTAAAAGTAAAATAAATAATGATAGTAGCGATAGTGATAATAACAATAATAATGATAATAGTGATAATAATAATATTAATGACGACACCAACAATAAGGAATCTAAATCATCAGTAGTAATTCCATACAAGGAAGGAACCTCGGAAACCTTACGCAGAATTCTTAACAAGGCAGGAATAAAAATGGCACTCAAACCAACCACAAACTCAATTAGAAACAAGCTTTGTCGGTTAAAGGATCCTGTGGGGTCTTTAAAACAAAACAATTTAGTTTATCTCATACCCTGTCTGCAATGATTGTCAGGTCAAATACATAGGTCAAACTAGTAGAACAGGGGCAGACAGACTAGCTGAACATAAAAGCTTAGCAAAATCTAGATTGGTTGACCCGAATAAGATAAGAAATCTAGAGAATAGTTCAGCTATAGCACTACATGCAGTTACACACAACCATGCAATAGGATGGGATAGGATGACACTTTTAAAATCTAATGTCACAGGGTATAGGGAGAGATTGATAACAGAAGCTTTGTTTATCGAATCAACTGCAAATACATGTAGCAGGAATGATTTATCATCTGTCCCGGATATCTGGAAAATTCTACTACCCCAACGACGACAAATAGAAGAGGACAAAGAAGACTATGAAACTCAAGTTTCGAAGTCGTGTGATTACAATTGATATGATTACGAACAATAAATTTTGTTCGAAACGTCATCCAGTAAATAATACTGCTTCACTGTGTGATACATCTACCAAGCAAACTAATATGGAATTACTGACTACCACAGTGCCAAAGTTTTACACATTCATTTCAAACTGTGCAAACTGCGAATTCGATTTGCGCAATTACCAGTTTGCTCAACTATCTTGTCAAACATTGAGCGTTTTGAAATGATAATCTGTCTCTCTGACTGAAGTCACACTGGGTACATCGTTGATTAACTCGACCCTGGACGAGTTAAAAACGGTCATCCGGTGTCTATATGACTTCGTTTCGACTTACAACCACTTCTTATTGATGCAAGCAGTTCACTACTACTTACCTCAGTCAACCAGTAGTATGTGGTTTCTGTGCAATAATGAATTCCATCAATTCATTTTCACTACTTAAGAATAAATCCTTCCATTTTCATCAAGTGAATAACACCTAATTATTTCTAGCCAAAAGTTACTAGGTTTTATAGATAAAGGTGAATAAATCACTTTTCCTCAAAAACCTATTAAATTATTATTATTATCGTTTCCTTTAATTCCTAGAGGAACATAGGGCTTCGGCCATGCATCGCCATTGCGTTCTGTTCTCTGCTAGAGTCTTCACCTGGCTCCAAGTCTGCACACACGCTTTCATCTCCTCTTCACATGACCTCCTCCAAGTCACCCTTGCACTGACGACCAACTCGCCGCTGCCCTTTCGGGTTCCACTCGAGCAATGGCTTGTCTAGTGATGTCACTTGATGGTTTCCTCAGAGTATGACCAATCCATCTCCATTTCTTCCTGCCTATTTGTTGCACAATCGGTTCCTGGTTGGCTCGCTTCCAGAGATCCCTCACTATTGCTGATCTTTTCTGGCCATCTGATCATGAGTATTGAGCGAAGACAACTGTTGATGAAGGTCTGTAGTTTAATTGAGATGCTCTTTATGACGCGCCACGTCTTTGATCCATATGGTAGCACTGACTTCACATTGGAGTTGAAAATCCGGATCTTATTTTTGATGCTGAGTGTTGTTGACCTCCACACAGACTTGAGAGTAGTAAAAGCTTGTCTTGCTTTTCCGATTCTTGCTTTGATATCCTCGTCAGTTCCGCTGGCCTGTAGTTGAAACGATGCTTCTCAGTTCGGTGAAGGAGGTTGTTTCTTTCAGGTTCCTTCCATTTATGCTGATTGTTGTCTGTTGTTGTTGCTGTTGGTGATGTTGCTCATGAATCCTCATCACCTCTGTTTTCTCTATGTTCATCTGAAGTCCTATCTTCTCTGGATGCTTCTTCTGCCAACTTGTTGCTTTCCGCTTGCATATCTTCCAGTTTGCGGGAAATCAGACATATATCATCGGTGAAGTCCAGTTAAATTGAATATTCCCAAATGTTGGAGGTTTTAGAAATAATACATAAGAAAGAATATTTTGAGAGCTCATCAACAAAATAAAACTTTTTATACCAGAATATTCATTAAAATCCTATTCATAACAAAGCAATTGTTACATAACCAACTATATAAAACCCAACTTTTCAGGGATGCATAAAAGTTAATGCCTATCGTCATGTTTCCAAGTTAATGAAGCAGTATGGTTTTGGGCGATTTCTATTGTTTCGCTCCTGTGTTTACGTATTTCACTGATCTTAATAATATATATATATACATATATCCTAAAAATAATATACCATGTATATAAAAAGATATACTCATAACAAAAATGCCTATGGCAATAGAAAATCTCATAAAAGGAAATCCAGTAAAATGTATGTCAAAGTTTGGATAATGCTGATGAACACAAAATCAGCTATCCCATTTGTTTTTCTTATTTACTACCTGTAATATATATTGATAAATCATAAAACTTATACGCAGGAATCATGCAGTCAGTCTAGTCTCTTCACAATCTTACATACCGGTGAACTAATAAGTATGCATTATCGTAAGAAAAAAGTTAAATAACGTTCTACTTGAATATGTATGTTTACAGAGATTTCCGTATTATGAGAGTTGTTTTCTAAAAGCACAGTAAGATTTAAAGACATTTGCAAACTTTGTGTTTTAACTACTAACTTTGGAAATGATAAAGGCGTTTCACTAAAGAAAATAGAACTTTTTGATATTGACCATGGATTGATATCAGTTAGAGAACTACTGAAACCGGCCGGGAGTACTGGACAGTTGTTCTATCCTAGTTTGGAAATCATCGGCAGTAAGCACCCACTGGGATTCGAACCCAAAGACCTTACAAAATTAATCTGATGCTCGCTAGTGACTTGCTGCAGGACGAAGTTTCCTGGAGTTCTAGTGAGCAGACATGACCACTGAGGTCCATTCAGTTGGGAGTGAGGAGGGATTTTCCGCCAATGACATTGGTTGGTGGTCACGCTGGCTACTGAATCGCATCCCGGTGGCTATATGGTATACGAACTTGCTTTGTAACTGGAAGGTCTTCAGTCCGAAATCCGGCGGGTGCGTATTGCCGATAAGTCCGAAGTTAGGACAAAACAGATGTTCAGTTCTCCCGGCTGGTTTTCAGTGGTTCTCTAACTGATATCGACCCTTAGAGTATTTCGAAAAACAAATCTAATCCCTGCAAAAACTCTTGAAAAAGAAAAACTTTTGCTTAAAAATTATCAGTAAATTTTGTAAAAGTGAATCTAAATATCTTTTCTTCCAATAATAAGGACTGAAGTAGAATCAGTCAACAGTGAATATCATGATTAGAGGTCAAGAAGATCACATTTCTCAAAGCGGAATCCATCACTTAATACTGTAAATAATTTCTCTTGTTTGTTTGGTTTTAATCCATTCAAAATATGATCTCTAGTGGTGTGTTTTCCTCTCGTGAGTATTTAAAATGCCTACAAACTATTACTCTGCAAGTTTCTACTATACTTCAGAAGAGGTATAATCATGGATGGCTACGTATCCCAATACATGAGTTAGCTGTTCCTGACATTTTTAGTACAAGCTATCACTGACTCCGGAATAAAACTAGTTGCCTGAAGTTCTCAATTATTCAGCTCTTATTATCTCCTGGATCATGAAATATACTCCTGCATTCTTGCAACCAAATGTCGCGCGAAAGTTTCCAGGTCACACATGTTTCGACTTTCCTGAAATAATTCGAGCGCTGAATCAGACTGATCATTAGAAATTATTTAAAATAATCTCAGCATATTTAAGAAAATTCAAAACAAGATTTTTCTGAATGTTTCACTGTGTAAGCCATAGCTTCTTCAGCAGAATTATTCGGATTTTACTAACCATCAAAATATAGTCAAAAATTACATAAGTTGAAATGAGTTCCTTTGAAGATCATTTGGCAGTAGACATTTGTACTGATGGAAAAATATAAACAGTTATCACATATTTGTAATGACTGATGTCAGATTGTCATAATATGCATATTTGTCCGTATGAGCGTGCACATATTGTTTATTATGTTAAATGTCGTGTATTTCTCAAAGAAGTCAAAAGAGAAATGTTGTAAGGCAGTGTGTTTTCGCTTCATGTCAGACAGCAGGGTGTCACGCAATTTACTGCCAATCACTATTTAACATGAATATCCCAGAAAAAGAGAAACTATTATGCAATAATTCACTCTGAAAATTTTGTACATTATATAAACACTGTTCAGAATAAAATTATTATTATTATCCATAAAAAACTTTGCATAAACAAACAATAGTTAGAATAAAGCAAGAATGACAAATGTACCAGGATAATCTGAGCTCATGCTTTTATTTTGATTATTTCGTGGATTCTTCTCTACTGTTTACAAACTGAACAATACCAACATTATAAATTAAACTAAAGATGTGAACATACTTTTTTACAATGATAATGAGTAATTAATTGGGACTGACAGTAACATTGGTCAGGAATGATGTAAGTTGTTGAATAATTAAGAGTGAAAAGGATTGACTATTTATAGAAGAATTGCATGACTAAGCTTGGAAACGAAGAGACAGAGTGCAACAGATGATTTTTGGATAGAAATTAAGTTTAACTAGAAAGATTATAAAAAAGTAATAGGTTGCGTAACCACAGAAAAACACGTTTTTATGAAATAGACAAAAAAGGGGTGTCATGTTTAGACGAAAAATCAAGTTGTCTAAACAGGACAGAAGATGACTTAGTGAAATTTGTGTGCTTTGTTATCACAAAGGCAGTGCAAGATTCACCACTGTCTCTTTCTAAGTACATAGATTTCGTTTCGGCCGTTTGATGGTGACTGCCACAGCAAAATGAAGCAGGCTAGGTTTCTTTTGTCTGTTGATTATTTTGAACGCCTTCAGATTGTCCACAACATGGCCACTGTCCAGTGGATGCCATGCAGTCTCATTGTTTAATGCTTGTGGACACTTCAGACTCAGGTTCAGCAATGTGGATAATAACGCTTATCTCTCTTCTTCCAATGTATGTGCTTTGGCACGTATATGTAAATTGGTAGACGCAGTTGGAAGTAACATGAGGTGGGAGTTTGTCCACTCCTGACTGTCTTTAACATAATGTCGTTTGATAAACACATACAAGCTCGACGGTTAGATATGTTCTTTTGAGCGCAGCGTTCAGTCTGCATCTTATTCTACTAGCAGTATCGTAACCTTTGAAGGCAAGCTGTAGAAATATGGTCTTATTCTCTACTGCGCTGTACCTTACCATGTCTAGACTGCGTTTTCCATGTTTGTCGATGAGATTATGTGGATAACCATTATCACGCAGGCATTTTTCAACAGTGGCTAGTTCTTCCTCAACTTTTTCTTCTGAACAAAGCTTCCTTACACGATCAAAAAGTGTTCGCACCAATCCTTTTTTGTAACTTATAGGGCGAAAACTTTTGAAGTTCAGGTAAATCGCCATCCAGGTCTCCTTTCTATAGATGTACCTCATGATTTTACCATCTTTATCACGTTCGTCGCCAAGGTCCAAAAATTAAAACTTGTCCTCATCTTTACACTCCATTGTAAACTTTATATTAGTATGAGCACTATTCAGGACGTTTAATATTTGAGATGCGTCATTATAAAAATCACAAATGACAAACGTGTCATCGACATACCTGGTATATTAGCCTGTCTGATCGACTGTGGCCTTCCTTTTTGTTTGTTCCAGGTTGCTCATAAAATGTCTGCCAGAATCGGACCAAGCGGACTTCCCATAGCGACTCCATCAATTCGGTGGTACAGAATATTGTTAAATTGAAACTGTATATCCTTACTACATATTAGCAGCAGTAATTAAAAATACACATGGAATTCTTCTTCTTAAGAAAGAATACTGAATGTGACGAATAAACTAATATTTCGTTTCAGGGTTTTAAACTACTCAGTCTACAAAAGTCTAAACTAATATTTGGTTTCATAGGGTTATATAACTACTCAATCTACAAAAGTTCTCATCATCATATTTCATTTTTTTGCCTATATTTGATTCCTCACTAATAGTTATTGCGTTATTTCAGATTTTGAACTAATTGATTTGTCACATGAGCATAAAAATAATTCATGTGTTGAATATCGTCGATACGATGAGCAGTATTTAATCCCCTTGAGAGCTCAGGAAAGTCTGAATTCATTTTCTCAATTTGAAGAAGTATTTTCATCAGTGTTCAAAATTTCAGACGAATTCTCGAAATCTCGAAAACTAAAAACAATAAAATTGTAATATCCAATTTGTGAACTGAGAAACTCTGAGGAAGTATATTTCATAAATATTTATGATCGAGATCGTTAAATAGCGTTAAAAAGTTGAAATGGAACTTACATGTGTATTGTGTAAGGTCAGAAAGGACTGTTCTACAATCACTTTAATCATTTTTCATGCACCTGATGTTAAAAAAAATTACTCATTACTGTTTCATTTCTTCAGCTACATTCATGCTATTTAAAAATTCAATAACTTATAATTGTCCACCGTGTACCAAGTTTTGCATTCTTAGGATGATGTCAACATTGAAATTACCATAGAAAAAATTTAATACAAAATATTATCCTTATTCATCTTCTCTGAAGAGACGAACTATATAAGACCCCGAAATTTATGTCGTGTGCAGAAGGATTTAGCACTTAGTTGACAACTACTCTATAAGCTTTAATTCGACATGAAGAATGGTTTTATGAATGTCACTCGATATCTCAGAGTTTAACTTGCCACCTGACATGGTTGATCTTTATTGTATATAATGACTAACCTCAGTGACATTTTAACATTTTGCTTATCAGTTGTCGCTACACTGAGATTCAATGGAAACAAGGGAAGTTTTAAACTGTGCTTGTTGTTTTTTTGTATGTGGTCGCATTTTCTGAGCTGGGCGATTTAACTGCGAAGCTTTCATTGCCTTCCCAGATATCTCCAGCACCTACTTCAATGTGAACAGAGATTTCTGAAATTGCTTGTTAATTTGTATTCGTTATTTAAGAATTGTATCTGCATCAAATTTCAGCTGTACATATGGTTTAATAGTTCCTAAAAAATAGCTATTTACGGAACAGGTTGTGAGCAAAAGATGAGAGCTGATGGGCAATCATGCATCCAATTGAAGAGGACTTAAGTGAACAGGTCAAAATAGAGATGAGCTGTTGAAGCCCTATGTTCCAATCCGAAACAAAATGAATAATGATTATAATACAAAATAGATTAAAGCACCAAACAAAGTTAATTTTAAAGAGGTACTGAAAATCAAAAGGAAATACAGTTATTCTGACATTGTCTCCACTCTTCGAAAGTGCACAAGAACTCTCCTGATTGTACCCTAGTGGAATGAAGCATGATTAAAAAGATTTCACACTGAGTAGTTTTTTGTTTATTTACCTACTGAGAACGCATCAGCTCTTATTTTCAACTTATTCACCACAAAGCATTGTCATACCAGGAACAAATTGAAGACATAAGCCAATTTTTAATAAGCCCATCACAATGGCCTTGAGTTAACCCTCTGAATAATCGTGGATTAGAAAACTGCTGAAGAAACGTCCTCTTACTGTTTCTTAATGCCTAAAAATTATTTTAGGTTGTTTCAAATCTTAACAAAATCCCTCTAAAACTATTCATCCCCTTATTAATCACCTGTATGCATTTTATTTCAATTGGTAGACTTCCTGAAAAATTTGAGAATGATAAATTTTTTTTACAGTAAATGATCTTCTGAACCCGATTTATTTTTCAGAACTACACTTAGGAGAACCAAAATCTCAGCTATCAATTTTCCACTCTCTCAGATCATCATTAAGGTTTCAACTTGAAAAGTAGTTTGCATTATACGAGTAAAGACGCCTCACTCAATCTGACAGTCGCACTTTATAACTGAAAGTGCACTTTGTTTACACGAGTTAGTGTAATAAAGAATATAATACAAACAAAGTATATTTCCTGAGATTCACTTTGTTATTCATTCGTATTAACTTTATAGACATGTGAAATCTCAAAGCAAACTATGATTAATTTACGCCTTCTCCTTCGTCTTTATTTCTAGTTAATAAATCCCACAATCTTATTAATAATCCAAAAAGTAATATTTTTACTTATCACAGAGAATGTTCTATCCACTTATCCTATAATTAGTACATAGTTATACTAAATATAGAGGTAACGAAATTAGCGGTGTCCAATATAGTTTATAAATATACATTAATTGTGTCATTTCCACTAATTAAGCATGTCGTTACTATTTAAATATGACGAATAAGAAGGAAATAGTTCCCTATATAATGTTTCCTAAATAAATACACTCATGAATAGTAACGAAAGGGGTATATTTTTATCTGGTTATTTAATTGGCTAGTATGAACCATATTTATCTACTTCACAATCACAGCGGAATTTGATAAGATACACATTTCATGTTTCGTTCTATTTTTTCCTTATTTTAAGAGTCTACCTGATTTTTCGTTTTGAGATAACACAGAATGATTAAACATAAGACTGTGATAACACTGGAGAAATTGTCACCTCCTTAAAACGTTCAGATTATTCGCCATCTCACAGTATTGCAACTATAACAACAGAATTCAGGCAGTGTAGTAGAATATTTTTGAATACTGGAACTATCTTGTGAAAAATACATCAAATTTGGTAATTTCCTTCTTAAGTTTAAATCCGTGTCCATACACGTTTTACAAAATAAACTGTGCATCAGATGTTAATGGGATAATCCATTTGTTATACCTCACTTGGTTACAAGACCCGAGTGATCACGGTTTTGCTTTTCGGCGTGTTGAAGCCTGCGACGATCCCTAATCGAGCTCACTCGGACGCGTATTGTTTGCTAGTAGGAAGATCCTCGGATGATCCTTTCATTTGTGAGTCGGTGGAAAGCGGTTCAGAATCTCGTCGACCGTGCAAATGGCCCCGAGTGCAATCTCCAACCGACGCACATCTGACATAAAATGGTCAGCCAGAAATAATGTGCCTCAAAAACTGAATAAACTACCTTCTCTTACACTCAAAGCCGACTCACTGTAGTTTGAACGCAGGAAACGAATCTTTGTGTACCACTGCATAACTGAGTAGAACTTCCATGAGTTACGCGCAGTGCAGAAAGTCCCAGCCGCAGTAAAATGACAGTTATTTCCAATGACATCTACAGTATTAACCAACATAAATGATATGAGAATTTTAAAATTACCTCGACAGTAGTGTTAGGCAGTTGTACGGCTCAGTTGATTTTCCAAGAACTAAACAATTACTGTAGAACAAAACTAACTAACCAAAATTCAAGTGTAAGAAGTATCTGAGAAACAAGAAGGTGGGATCAAAAATCTATCCAGAAGAATCACGTATCTAACTATTCCTGTTGGAAACCCAATTTCAGAATCACCTTGATTCACTCAAAATCACTTCATAAGAAAACAGATTGTCATTTTCATTATACAACCATGAGGTGAAGCACAAGATTAGAGACTAAACAGGGACAGACTCATGTAACGAGAGTCAGGTCAACAGATGACATACAGATGTTGGAACAACGATAGATGGCCTTAGAAGAAAGAGGAAAATAATTATAGCGTTAGTTGAAACATACAATAAGCATTAATATCGACAACAGTTTTTTGGTTTGAGTACGTGGGTAGAATAAAATCTATAATCAGCCATAGAGTAACACACCTTTCGAGAAACAGTCCAACACTTTCTCAGTGCTCTCATTTAATACTGACAGGAGTCTAATATACCCAACAAAAGAACTTAAAACATTCCAAATTTTCATCTAAGGCACAATATTATATATGTCATTTTCGCATTTCTGTGCCTTTTCTAGTGGAACATAGAACTTCACTCTTTGAACTTTGAAGTTTCAGCAGCTCCTGCATTGCTTTCACTGTATGAAGTTGCTGGCCTCATGCTTACCTTTCCCTGTTTACCTGGCTGACTGTACGCTGAGTGAAGTTTAGGCGTACGTTAGATGAGAATTGGACTTCGACATTCTCCAGCCTTCTCGTCTCGATGCACATATATGGCTTAGTTAGCTTATTACTAAAATTACAACAAAGTATGTTACTCATA
>OX235272.1:57051753-57166389 GCA_944472155.2 Trichobilharzia szidati
ATTTCAAATATTTATGTCTCCCCTGGTTGTACCATACCGGATTTATCTATGTTTGCAGATGAACTCACTGCTTTTGCTGCAGCTTCCTTCGAGAACTGTTTATCAATAGTGACTGGTGCCCTTAATTCCTGTGACTGCTCCTTCCTAATATCACTTGGTCATGACAATATTGTTAACTCTGACACTCATCTTGGTAAAACACTGGATCTAGTATTCACTAATGATGTCGGTATATATGCAGCTCGCAAACGTGATCCTTTACTTAACTCCGACCACTGCATCATACGTGTATTGCCAAAAATATAATCCAAATCACACAAAGATGTTTTCTCTCACCTCTACAGTAAATTTAAACAGAGATGCTAGTCACATGACAACTAACGCAAGCTCAGAGGCATGTTGAAAGACACTAACTGGGACTTATTTACAGAAAAACGTTAGATAACACAATCACAACCACTGCAGATTATTCTAAATTCTGTTTCGACATATGTTGTCCTAAAGAAACATTGATATAAGAATAAAACTTGGGCACTGTGGTAGAGTGTAATTCCATTATGGGTAAATTTTTATTTTGATAGAGTCTCACAGTGTTATACAGTAATATTTACTGATGACGTTTCGAGCACAATTTATTGCTCATAATCAAATCAATTATGAGCAATAAATTGTGCTCGAAACGTCATCAGTAAATATTACTGTATAACACTGTGAGACTCTATCAAAATAAAAATTTACCCATAATGGAACTAAAGAAACATTATCGATTCGATTTTCCCCCTTTATTCACAACTATCCCCTTGCATCTCATCACGTAGGACGAGAAGTCCATATAAGAAGTTATATGCTGGCACCACTAAGTACAAACATTCTACAATACCCTATTTATCCCGTATTTTGTGTGATGGAGACACTGTTAGACGTGAAACATATAAGTTACTATGTAATTAGCATAGTGAATCGACCCTTTTACCGTCCATCTTTCTGTAATTTTATGGTGTCACCCTTTCTATCGTTTAATTATAAATTAGCTATTTTATTTTAGTTGTTATTACTATCATTACTGTAATTTTTACTTCGTGCATATTTTTCTCCTTATCGCCTACTGTAGTTGCTACATAGCTGTCATAACAACGTTTTGTTATTATTATTATGTAATGATAATTTTTTGTCGTTTTTGAGTAAATTAGATCCAATATTGTACTGAATGCTGAAAATTTCTTGCTGTATCATTAGAACTGTTTCTGAAATAAAGCAAATTATTATATACTTAGTACATATTAACAGCAGCAATTAAAAATACACATATAATTCTTCTTCTTCTGAAGAAAGAATACTGAATGTGACGACTAAACTAATATTTCGTTTCGCAGAGTTTTAAAACTAGTAAGTCTACAAAAGTTCTCATCATCATATTCCATTCTGTGCTATATATCATTCCTCACTAATAGTTATTGCGTTATTTCAGATTTTGAACTAATTGATTTGTCACATGAGCATAAAAATAATTCATGTGTTGAATATCGATACGATGAGCAGTATTTAATCCCCTTGAGAGCTGAGGAAAGTCCAAATTCATATTCTTAATTTGAACTGAGAAACTCTGAGAAAGTATATTTCATAAATATTTGCTACCAAGACCGTTCAATTGCATCACAAAATCTGAAATGCAGCTCATTTGTTTACTGTGTAATATCATGAGAGATCATTTACGGGTTCACTGTTTTAGTCAAAAGCACGCTGTTCTACACATAAATTCCATCACTTTTCATGTATCGGATCGGATGTATAAAAGATACTCATTACTGTAAAATTCCTTCGGTTACGTGCAGACTGTTTAAAAATTTAATCACTTAAAATTCTCCACCGTGCATCAAGTTTTGCATTCTTTGAATGATGATATTGGTATCTAAACTGCGATCGAAAATATTTAATAAAAAATACTGTCTCTATTCGTCTTCTCTGCGAAACCGAAATATATAAGTCCTCGAAAATTATGTTGTGTGCAGAAGCAATTTGCACTTAGTTGATAACTACTTTATAAGCTTCAATTCGATATGAAGACTGCTTTTTTAATGATTGTCACTACAGATATTAGAGTTTAACTTGCCACCTGACACGGTTGATTTCTATCATATTTAATGAGTAACCTCATTGATGTTTTAACATTTTGCTTATCAGTCCTTGATACATTGAGATTCAATGGAAACACTCGAGGTTTTGAACGGGATTTGTGTTTTGTGTGATTGCTCTCTCCCTCTCTCCGAGCTGACGATTCAAATGCGAAGCATTCATTGTCTTCCTAGACAAAATCTTAAGTGCTTACTTCAACGAAGGTAGGACTTTCTGAG
Organism: Trichobilharzia szidati; assembly: GCA_944472155.2. Lineage (NCBI taxonomy): Eukaryota > Metazoa > Platyhelminthes > Trematoda > Strigeidida > Schistosomatidae > Trichobilharzia > Trichobilharzia szidati. Next base: position 57,054,105 of record OX235272.1, read on the forward strand.
ATCCGTTGATAATTTGAACCCATCATTTAAGAATTTTTGTGGAAAGAATATAGGATACACTGGATGCAGAACTCTGCCTCACTAGAAAAGGCTGGATTCAGGAAAGGCAGATCAACTGCTGATCAGTTTGCAAATCTACGCATCGCCATCGGAGAAAAAAGCATAGAATGGCAGTCAAACTCCCACCTCAACTTAATCGACTTCAAATAAATCTTCGACAGCATTGACAGAGACGAAATTTTGAAACTGATACGACACAGCGACTTGCAGTGCCCACGTTTTTATCAACCTTATTCAACAATTGGCTATATAACAGTGCCACGTGTCAGGTGATCCACAATGGAGGACGCAGCGATGCCTTCGTATTGAATACAGGAGTGGGACAAGCTGGCTGTCTATTATCACCGATGATATTTCGAATTGTAGTGGACTGGATTATGCGTCAGACTGTGCACAGGGAGTGAGAAAACAGGAATACGCTGGATCACCGATGAGAGGACTCTAGAAGATCTGGATTTCGCATGTGGATGACTAATGCCAAATGACACACAAACTAGAAGACATGCTGGCGAAAATCAATAAGCCCGAAGACACCGAAGACAGGACTACAGGTGAATAAAGAGAAGGCGGAGACGGAGGTGACGAAGATAAGCAATGAACCACAATAACAACAACCAGCGCTAATCACCATCAAAAAGAGAGATTAAATAACGGTCACTTCATTCACTTATCTAGGAATCATTGATTCAACTACAGCCAGTCGGAACGGATGAAGATGTAAAGCCAGGCAGACAGCAAGAATCTGAAAGTCAAGATACGCCTTCATCAGCCTGAAAACAGTTTGAAAATCCTCCACACTCAACATAAAGAACAAGAGGCTCATTTTCAATACATTTGTGAAGTCAGTCAGTCATTTCAGCCGATTTTAATAAGCCCATCACAATGACCTTGAATTAACCGTCTGAATAAACGTGGATTGGAAAACTGCTAGGGAATCGCCCTCTTACTGTTTCTTAATGCCTAAAAATTATTTAAGGTTGTTTCAAATCTTCAAAAAATCCCTCTAAAACTATTCAGCCCCTTATTAATCACCTGTATGGATTTTATTTCATTTCGTAGACTTCCTGAAAAATTTGAGAATCCTAAATATATTTTCAGTAAATGATCTTCTGAACCCGATTTATTCTTCAGAACTACACTTAGGAGAACAAAAATCTCAGCTATCATTTTTTCACTCTCTCAGATCATCATTAGAGTTTTGAACTTGAAAAATAGTTTGCGTTATACGAGTACAGACGCCTTACTTAATCTCACATTCGCACTTTATAACTGAAAGTGCACTTTGTTTACACGAGTTAGTGTAATAACGAATATAATACAAACAAAGTACATTTCCTGAGATTTACTTCGTTATTCATTCGTTTTAACTTTATAGACATGTGAAATCTCAAAGCAAACTATGATTAATTTACGCCTTCTCCTTCGTCTTTATTTCTATTTAATAATTCCCACAATCTTATTAATAATCCAAAAAGTAACATTCTTACTTATCACAGAGAATGTTCTATCCACTTATCCTATAATTAGTACACAGTTATACTTAATATAGAGGTAACGAAATTAGCGGTGTCCAGTATAGTTTATAAATATACATTAATTGTGTCATTTCCACTAATTAAGCATGTCGTTACTATTTAAATATGACGAATAAGAAGGAAATAGTTGCCTGTTTAATGTTTCCTAAATAAATACACTCATGAATAGTAACGAAAGGGGTATATTTTTATCTGGTTTTTTAATTGGCTAGTATGAACCATATTTATCTACTTCACAATCACAGCGGAATTTGATAAGATACACTTTTCATGTTTCGTTCTATTTTTTCCTTATTTTAAGAGTCTACCTGATATTTCGTTTTGAGATAACACAGAATGATTGAACATAAGACTGTGATAACACTGGAGAAACTGTCACCTCCTTAAAACGTTCAGATTATTCGCCATCTCACAGTATTGCAACTATAACAACAGTATTCAGGCAGTGTAGTAGAATATTTTTGAATACTGGAACTATCTTGTGAAAAAATGCAATAAATAAGGTAACTTGGCTCTTTAGTGTCAAAATAAACTTTAGATCAGTTGTTAATAAGATAATCCATTTGTTATGCCATACCCTGCTCCAAGACGTGGGTGATCCCGCCTTTGCATTTTGACGTATTGAAGCCTGAGACGATCCCTAATCGAGCTCAATCGGACGCGTAGTTTTGCCAGTAGCAAGATCTTCGGATGATCTCTTTATTTTTACGTCGGTGGCGAAGCGGTTACGAAGCTCGCCGACCATGCAAATAGTCCCAGGTTCAATCTTCGGCCGACACACACCTGATATCAATGGCCGGCCTACTAAATTTGGGCTACCGATATCACATGCTTAAAATTCCACACTTGTAACAAAATACTATATGTAATCAAGCTGTAGACAAAATGTTTTTAAAAATAACTTGCACTACATTCACTAAGAGAGATTTCATAAACTTGCCAAATGGGTAACGCTCACTACATCAAACGATTCTGTCGTTATTTTTCATTTTCATCCTTAGATGCATTAAAACTATCATAATACACTCAAGATGAAAGTAACTTTCAAACACAAATTTTAGATGCCCACGTCAAAATAGGTGTTAGGATCAACTGGTTAACTGTTTTTGTTAGAAATGTTTACTATTGTAACATCTCTTAAGGAAGTGTAATCCAATTTTTTGTCATGAATTGCAAGTATTTCCAAAAGAGTGAAATGAAGGTGGTAACTGTAGAGCATTAGCTCAGTGTGCAGAAAACTGTTTTTTCAGATACGTGAAATATATGGATTTTATAACCTGTCTTGTTAAAATCAAAATAGAAAGGTTTCTTGGTCGGTAGGTACGGTGTTATTTTGATTCCCAAATATAATGTGACTCAAAAACTGAAAAAACAAACCCTCTGTTACACCTAAAACCGACTCACTGTAGTTTGAACGCAGCAAACGAATCTTTGTGTTCTACTGTACAACTGACTTGAACTTCCTTTAGTTACGCGTAGTACAATATGTCCCAATGACAGTAAAATGACAGTTATTTCCAATGACATCTACAGTATTATTCAACATTAATAACTTGAAAAACTTAAAATAACCTCGACTGTACTGTTGGGCAGATCTACAGTTCAACTATTTTTCTAACTACCCAACAAGTACTGTAGAAGAAAACTATTATTATTATTGTTCCCTTGGGTTCCTAGTGGAACATAGGGCTTCAACTGCACGTCTCCACTTGCTTCTGTCTTCTGCTGTTCTTTTCACTTGCGTCCATGTTATTCCATACTGTTTCATCTCCTCCTCACACGATCTCCTCCATGTCACCCTTGGACGTCCCACTCGCCGCTTCCCTGTCGGGTTCCACTCGAGGGCTTGACGCGCGATGTCACCCAGCGGCCTTCTCAGCTAGCGAGTGTCCAATCCATCTCCACTTCCTCCTGCATATTTGTTGGGCGATTGGTTCCTGTTTCGTTTGTTCCCATAGCTTCTTGTTTGTGATTCTTTCTGGCCATCTGATCTTGAGTATGGAGCGAAGACAGTTGTTGTAGAAGAAAACTGACTAACCAAAATTCAAGTGTAAGAAGTATCTCAGACACAAGAAGAATATGCCTAACAAGGTGGGATCAAAACTCTATCCAGAAGAATCACGTATCCAAGAATTCTTGAGGGAAATCCAACATCAGAACTACCTTGATTCACTCAAAATCACTTCGTAAAAAAACACATTGTCAGTTTCATCACACAGTCATAAGAGATTAATCAGGAACAGACACATTTAATAAAGACCAGGTCAAAAGATGGCATACAGACGTTGGAGCAGCGATAGACAGCCTAAGAGGAAACAGGAAAATTATTACAGAGTTAGTTGAAAAATCCAAGTAAATATCAATATCGACAACAGTTTTTTCGGTTTCACTACGTGGGTAGAATAAAATCTATATTCAGCCATAGCGTGACAGCCCTTTCGAGAAACAATCAAACACTTTCTCAGTGCTCTCATTTAATACTGACAGGAGTCTAATATACCTAACAAAACAGCTTTAAACATTCCAAATTTTCATCTAAGACACAATATTATATATGTTATTGTCGCATTTCTGTGCCTGACCGGCTGAACATAGAACCTCACTCATTGAACGTTTGAAGTTTCAGTAGCTCCTGCTTTGCTTTCACTGTTAGGAGTTGCTGGCCTCATGCTTTCCCTTCCCTATTCAGCTGGCTTACTGTAGGCTAGGGATGTTCAAGGAGTGTGTTGGTCAGGAATCGAACCTTGAGGTTCTCCAGCCTTCTTCCCTCGAACTATCGACATACGTATACATGTATATGTGGCTTTGTCAGCTTATTACATGAAGTACAAGAAGAGATGTTACACATTTTAACAGTGCATTAAGATATTTCTCGAATAGTGACTGGGAGAAATTCAAACGTCTTTTCCAGGTATAACAGGGAAATGATAGCTCACGTAGAATAATATCATGAAATCATATGCAACATCTGTGAGCATAATGAATCAGAAAGACATTTCAAACACATTTAGAAAGTGTTCACATGTCACAGTATTTAGGTTTAAGTTAACAAACAATTCGGAGAATATCTTAAGTACAAATAACAAACGAATACAAAAATATCGAATAGAATAAATATGCTCTTAACACGAGATTTATGAAGGAAATTTGATCCTTGCAAATGAGACTTTTGAAAAGGGACCCAACACTAACGATTCAAATCAGAAGTTTATCTAAATGATTATCTGTAAGTATATAGTTATGAGAAATTTTAAAATCAGAGCACTAATACCGGTATACTGTAGAAAAACAAAAAAGTCCATCAGTTTCAGAATTTAAGTGAAACCATAGTTATCAATATCTTTGTGCCTTTTGGTTAAACATCCACAATCGAATGTCTATAATCGGAGAACATGTAAAAAGTCTACATGTTGAAACCCATTTCAATTCACATTAGGAAGAAAACGAATTCAACAGACCTGTAGACACTCACTATATCTGAATTGATAGTTAGGTTGATTGGAGTATATTCGCTTTTCATGTAGAAACTTCATTCACACAAGGTGATCAATATGTGAAGACTTTAGATATTGATATTTAACCATATTTAATAAGCGAGAATGTTTTTGTAAACATAAAATTAATAAAACAATACACAGACCTTTCATTCAACACTTAAGCATACACAAAGATTATTAGCGAACTTAGTTCCAGAACTATTTACATCAAATTCATGTTCCTTAGATATTTAACTAAGTAGAGATATTCCACATAATCGGTGTACGCACAACAAATTGAAGCCAAGACCGTCTAAACAAAAAGCAACGAGAGTGATTCTATGAATACTTGAATGTGAATTCGAGAAGCGCTTCAAAAGTCCTTTCAGAGTGAAATTTAGTGAAACAAAGACAGACGAAATGTTTTTATGATGCTTGAATAAATGAGACGAGACAGTACTTAACGAAAGGAGGATTGATATCGAGAAACATTTGAGGAAGTTTTTCCTCTTCTCATGCACCTTGGAGTCGGATCTTTACAAACTATTTATATGGAAAAAGCATTTGTGCCCACTTAAAAGGAACGTAAAATGTAGCGACTCTTATGAGTTCAGTCGAGTGAAGTAAGAATCGAAGCTGAAGTAAATTTTTGTCCTGTGGAAACATGTTTGAAGTGAGAATAATTTTTCGTTGGATTTTACAAATTATTGTTATTTTCGAATATCTTTAGGAAAGTGCTTCAATCTTAGATCAACATGTGATTATTAATCATGCCATATACTGCTATGTAACCGCTAAATCCTACGGGATGTCGACAATAGTAACTGCGTTGAACCATCTGCCCTTGGATCTGAGTCGAATGGTTGAACTGTGGCTTAATTACTACACGATTTGTATAGTGAAGTGTTTACGTCTTGTGTAGTCTTTAGGGTAGTGAATAATCGGCACTCAATATTTCAATGTATAAAGCACTATCTAATAAGCTGTAATGTTTTATATCGATTTTCTTCAAAATATTCACGGTAGTATGTTGAAGCCTATTCAAAAGTGGTCTTCAGTAGAGATGTCGATAGAAAAAATATAACTGAATAGTTGAAATCGCATAAAAAATGTAAGTGAAATGAATTTCGATGGATGGAAAATCAGGTGGCTCAGTGATTTAGGCTTATATTCATAAAACTAAAGCATCAAAACTTGTGTTAACAACTGATTTCAGACAGTTCATGATGAGCATCACAATAAACGAATTCAAATTATCACGAATATCATTCTGAGGAATATCTTTTTAATTCCTTCACTTTTCCAGTTCAACATAGGGCTTCAAGTAAGCGGCTTGAAGTTTCAGTAGCAGTGGTAATCAGATTTTGCTAGCCTCATTCCCAACCTTTCTTCTTTATCAGTCGTGTTACTGACTTGGCGATGTTAATGAATGCGTCAGCCGAAGACTGAACCCCGAACCACCTGCATGGTTGGCGAGTATTCCACCACTGTGCCACCGACGCAAATATTCTGTGATATATTGAAAATGTATTCCGATAACATGGTTGAAAACAGTTGTTGTCAAAAGTTCTATTTGTATGTTGACAGGCCAGACGGTGTTATATCCTAAATCTTGTTAATTGAGAAATTTTGAAACAATAATGGCTTTTTCTTATTGCAGATAACCCTTGAATAGTAACCAGTGGTTAATTTTTGAAGAAGTGAAATAAAATCTAAGTTGTAGGATATCTCAAATTTCTATCTCCTTCATCTGAAACAACCTGTTGAACTTATTCATTTCTAGAATAGATCAAAACTTGATTCACATCACAGTCATAGATGTACCTACTAAACAAAACTGAACTCCACATATCTTATTCAATAAATAAATCATGAAAATGTCAAACTGAGTAAACTTTGACAAAATACTGCTATCGAAATAAGTTTACGTGAATATCAGATAATAAAAATAATGCTAGAAAAGATGAGAACTGGAAAAGATTAAAATTATGAAAGATACAGGGGTTAACGAAGAAATTATGTCTCTACAATTGTAGAATATTGACGTATGCGTTTGAACATCTACTCTTGCATATTCGTGTTGATTTCAATATAGATACAGAAAGTGATTCTCTTATTCAATTTATGATGTATGCATTTAAAGCTGTTCACTGAATAGTTTTCAATGTTTGAAACACTCTACTTTACTTATGAGGTCAATAGTATACAGTGTTTTCCTTTCTTTCTAGAATATAAGTATTCAAAAAGGTGTCAGTTACAATATATGATGTTCTTACATCACGTAACGTGACTATATAAAACAAGTGAAGAATATAAAAGGATGCTTATCATGTTTCGTTAACATTTATTTGAAGCGCTTTCTTTTATTTAACAACTAAATATATTCATGAAACTTTGAAACAAATATTTCTTTCAAAATATCTATCAACGAAAGTCCAGACAAGCAACACGTAAACAGAAGGTAGAAAATACACACAGACATCTGTGAGCTATAGTTGTTAAGTGATAGTGTTTGCATAGCCCAAAATTGATTCACACAGAGTACACTTTCTAGTCAGGTCTTCCATATTTCTAGTCGTGTTGTAATACAATTTAAGCATAAGAAGTAGTATACGTCACAATGTCAAACATTTTTGAATCGTAGAAAAATATGTGCATTTGAAAGACTCACGCAACCTGTATATCTATCAAGTGTCATCAGTTTTCGTTAGTTGTTCTTCATGTTTGAAGCTCGTTCTCCGTCTCACTTCATAACATTTAGTTAAAAGATAAACCATTACCAGGTTCGCGGATGAGAAGGAACATATTTTAAGATGATTACTAGTACTCTGTATGAAAAGAATATCTGATATTAATCTAATTTGGTTTACAAATATTTATTTTTGTTATTATAATTATTCGCTTGGATTCGAAATGGAATATAAGACTTGAACAGCACATCCTTACTTCTTTCTGTTCTGTTAGGTAACATAATGTGTTGCAATAAGGAAAGAAAGATCAGATTTGCAGTATAAAATGATATCATTCTATTTCACATATCCTCATCAGCTACAAGCTACCTGAAATTACAAGGAGTATAAATAATGACAATAACATTCTTCAATGTTTGAGTAGTGGTAAAGACAACATTATAAAATCAACGCATCCGAAATACAAGCATTACCTTTTTTCGGTTCACGTTACCATCAACTTTTGTCCTTCCTGAATAGAAAAGTATAGAGGAGGAGAATATAGAAAAGAGAAAAATCTAATAAACAGTGTTAGCATGTAGGTTAACTTAGCGACGCAAGAAGGTTATAGTTCATAAAATTAGAAACTGGCTAAGTGAGTTGAAATCACTAATATGGAAGACTAATCAATGTGATCGAAATACGGTTACTAAGGTAGTGAGAGATTGAACACACTCTCTTTGTGTATGCATTATTTTGGTGTGAAACGCTTGATTGTAATTACTTCAGCAAATTGAGGTGAATTTGCTGTCGTTTGAATGTTTAGAATTTTGTAGGATTTAGAAATCTCCACGAAATGACCCGTACCCACAAGGTGTCTGGCAATTGCATTTCGCGAATATCTGCTTCCTTCTAGATGTAAGTTTCTTGAGATATGCTCTTAAAACCCGACAGAAGCTCTTCTTTCCGTCCTTCTAATGTACTTGCTTAAAGCGTTGTATAGCGTTACGAGCTTAGCTGTAGTGAAGCATCTTTTCATTACTCCTTTCATTCTCTTGTGAGTCTTTTGTGATGCAGCTTCTCCTTTGGATGGGAGACAAAGTAACATTTTCTTCTTTTCAACAGTTAGAGGTTTCGTTTCCTCGTACTTTTCTTCACTGTTCTTTGGGATAAATGCCTTTGAATACTCATTTTCTCTTAAGTATTTTCAAACAAGGCTTCATTCTTCTATCTTGTTGAGCGAACCTTACTTACATACAGTGTCTTTACTAATCCACGCTTATAGCTTATAGGACAGAAGCTGTTGTAGTGAAGATATTGTCCTGTGCAGGTTTCTCTATACATAATGTTTTCTTTCCCACGATGCAAACACTGAAGTATGTTATTGTCGTTATTTATAATCATTGTAATTTCATGTAGTTTTCAGCTAATGAGAACGCGTGAAATGGAATGATATCATTTTATACTGAGAATTTGGTCTTTTTTTCTTTATTGGAACTTATCAAGGGAACCAAATTAATGAAATATTATGTTGCTTTTTCTGAATAGCTTCAAAGCTCCCTCATGTGAGCGGATTCAGTGTCATAATCCTTCTTCAATTTGTGACCGAGTGAAATCAAGTGATAATTAAGAGAAACCTAAAACTTACTGATGAAAGGAAGATATAAGAAGGACACAGATTTATGATTATCCCAAGTTAATGAAACAATGTTTTACAAGTAATTCAAACGGTATTCTTCGTCATTCTGCAGATTGTTGAATTTAGCCATCTATAAGCTGCTTCTAGCCTGACAGTTGAACCCAATGTCCACCAAATTCATTTCTTTGGGTTTCAGTTGGAACAAAGCGCTTCAAGCTTGAGCACTGAAGTTTCATTAGCAGTGGTGATGTTTGTAACGGGATCGATTTGCTAGCCACATGCCCAACCCTCCCTCTATACTGGGTTTAGTACCAATTAGGGGCGGTTTAGGAGTTTGTCGGACGGGAATCGAACCTGGAGCCTGAATGTGTGGTTGGTGACCATTCATCCCAGAATCAACAGCACACATATATGTGGCTTAGTTAGATTGACAGTAGATGCATAACAGGAGCTGTTTCGCATACCAGAATTGGATTGTTGCATTTCTCAAATGGCATTTGAGAGGAGTGTAAACATCTATTTCAGCAATAGCAGAGAAATGAAGGCTCACATAGAATAATATCATGAAATCATATGCAACATCTGTGAGCATAATGAATCAGAAAGACATTTCAAACACATTTAGAAATTGTTCATCTCTCACAGTATTGAGGTTCATGTTGTCAAACATTTCGGAGAATATCTGAGGTGCAAATAACAAACGAATACGAAAATATCGAATAGAATAAATATGCTCTTAACACAAGATTTATGAAGGAATTTTTATCTTTGTGAATCCAACTTTTGAAAAGGAACAAACGATTACAAATGATTCAAATTAGAAGTTTACCTAATTGATTATCTTCAATTATATACTCAGCAGAAATATAATACATCAGAGCAATAATACCGGTATACTGTACGAAAACAACTCGGTTTGAGAATTCAAATGAAATGACTGTCATTTATATCACCATGCCTTGTCGTAGAACGTCCACAGTCGAATGTATATCATCGCAGAACATGTAAAATATCTACATGTTGAAAACCATTTTAATTCACATTAGGACGAAAAAGAAATCAACATACCTTTATACACTCACTATGTCTGAATTATTAGTTAGGTTGCATGGAGTATATTTGCTTTTCATGTGGGAACTTCATTCACACAAGGTGGTAAATATGCGAAGAGTTCAGATATTGACATTTAACCATATTTAATAAGCAAGAATATTTTTGTAACCAACAAATTATTAAAACATTACACAGGTCTGTCAACTTAAGCATACACAAAGATTATTAGCGAACTTAGTTCTAGAACTGTTTACACCAAATTCATATTCCGCAGCAATTTTCCTAATCGATGTATATACGACTGATCAAAGTCAAAACCATCTGAACAAAAAGCAAGGAGAGTGATTCTATGAATACTTGAATGTGAATTCGAGAAGCGCTTCAAAAGTCCTTTCAGAGTGAAATTTAGTGAAACAAAGACAGACGAAATGTTTTTATGATGCTTGAATAAATGAGACGCAACGGTACTTAAGATAAAGAGGATTGACATTGAGAAGCAGTTGAGGAAGTTTTTCTCTTCTCATGCAACTCGGATTCGGAAATTTACAAACATTTAATGTGGAAAAAGCGTTTGTTCTCATTTAAAAGGAAAAAATGTAGACACTCTTATGAGTTCAGTCGAGTGAAGTAAGAACCGAAGCTGAAGTAAAATTTTTGTTCTACAGAAACATGTTTGAAGTGAGAATAATTTTTTGTTTGATTTTACAAACTATTGTTAATTTGAATATCTTTAGGACAGTGTGCTACAATCTAATATCAAACATATGATTATCAATCATGCTATATACTGTTTTGTAACCGCTAAATCCTACAGGATGTTGACAATAGTAACTGCGTTCAACCATCATCCGCTGGATCTCAGTCGAATGGTTGAACTGTGGCTTAATTACTACACGACTTGTATTGTGAAGTGTTTACGTCTTGTGTGGAGTTTTCAAGTAACTGAATAATCGGCACTCAATATATTAGTGTATAAAGCATTCTTAAAAAATCTGTCATGTTTCTCACTGATTTTCTTCAGAAATTTCATAGTTGTAGGCTGAAGCCAATTCAACAGTGGTCTTCAGTAAAGATGTCGATTGAAAAAATGTAACTGAATAGTTGAAATCACATGAAAAATGTAAGTGAAATGAATTTTGATGGATGAGAAATTAGGTGGCTCAGTGATTTAAGCTGGTAGTCATAAAACTGAATCTTTAAAACTTGTGCTAACAGTTCATGCTGAACATCACAATAAATGAATTCAAATTTACAAGAATATCACTATGTGTAATATTTCTTTAATTCCTTCACGTTCCCAGTGGAACATAGGGCTTCAAGCAAGAGGATTGAAGTTTCAGTAGCTGTGCTGTTCAGACTTTGCGGGATGAAGTTCCTAGCATCATGCCCAACCTTTCCTCTTCACTTATCTTATTACTGACTTGGCGACGTGAAGGAATGCGTCAGCCGGGGATCGAACCCCGAACCACCTGCATGGTTGCCGAGTATTCCACCGCTGTGCCACCGACGCACATATTCTGTGAAATATAGCAAATGTATACTGATAACATGGTTGATAACAGTTGTTGTCAAAAGTTCTATTACTATGTTGACAGGTCAGAGGGTGTTATATACTAAATCTTAATATCAGTAAAAAGTTTGAGCATTGTGGATTAGATCAAATTAAGTATAATCATATTTCAATAGTTTACACACATTGTGTGTAAACTATTGAAATATAATTATACTTTATTTGATACTAAATCTTGTTAATTAAGAAATTGTGAAACAATAATTCTTCTTTTCCTATTGCAGATAACCCTTGAATGGTAACCAGTGGTTAATTTTTGAAAACGTGAATTAAAATCTAAGTTGTAGGATAACTCAAATTTCTATCTTCTTCATCTGAAGCAACCTGTTGAACTTATTCATTTCTAGAATAGATCAAAACTTGATTTACATCACAGTCATAGATCTCGTTACTAAAGAAAACTGAACTCCACATTTCTTATTCAATGAATAAATCATGAAAATGTCAAACTGAGTAAACTTTGACTAAATACTTCTATCGAAATAAGTTTACGTGAATATCAGATAATAAAAATAATGCTAGAAAAGATGAGAACAGGCTGAGAATAAGATTATGAAAGATACAGGGGTTAACGAAGAAATTATGTCTCTACAATTGTAGAATATTGACGTATGCGTTTGAACATCTACTCTTGTATATTCGTGTTGATTTCAATATAGATAGAGAAAGTGATTCTCCTATAAAATTTATGATGTTCGCATTTCAGGCTGTTCACTGAATAGTTTTCAATGTTTGAAACACTCTCTTTTACTTATGAGGTCGATAGTATATGCTGTTTTCTTTTCTTTCTAAAATATAAATATCCAGAAAAGTGTCATTTACAATATATGATGTTCTTACATCACGTAACGTGACTATATAAAACAAGTGAAGAATATGAAAGGATGCTTATCATGTTTCGCTGACATTTATTTAAAGCGCTTTCTTTTATTTAACAACTGAATATATTCATGATACGTTAGAACAAATATTTCTTTTAAAATATCTATCAACAGTGCTTAAAGAAGAGAGAATTCACACTGAGAAACAGTTGAGGAAGTTTTTCGTCTTCTCATGCAGCTAGGAGTCGGATTTTTACAAACTTTTTATATGGAAAAAGCATTTGTGCTCATTTAAAAGGGAAAAATGTAGACACTCTTATGAGTTCAGTCGAGTGAAGTAAGAACCGAAGCTGAAGTAAAATTCTTGTTCTACTGAAACATGTTTGAAGTGGGAATAATATTTTGTTGGATTTTACAAATTATTGTTATTTTTGAATATCTTTGGCACAATCTGCTACAATCTAATATCAAACATGTGATTATTAATCATTCTATATACTGTTTTGTAACCGCTATGACCTATCGGATATTGACAACAGTAACTGCGTTCAACCATCTGCCCTTGGATTTGAGTCAAATGGTTGAACTGTGGCTTAATTACTACACGACTTAATGGCATTACATCAAATCACGCTTAGGGCATCAGCGAAAAAACTTTCTGGTGATTGACATTAAGTAGCCCTGTGTGTCAGGTTAGACTATTACTAGGCTTCAACATGTTTCTTTAAACCTGATAACCTCTCTTTAAAAATGTGGTTTACTTTTCTGTCATTTGTGATGAATACTTTATTGCACTGGTGTTGTCTCACACTTCGGGCATCATATGTAATCCCTTACTAAAAGGGATTCTAAGTGCTCTTTCATGGGCTCATTCAAACGCAGTTTACACACCAATTTCAATCTTCGCATTTGGTTTTAGGAATTACATACATGTACATGGGTTTTATTCCTCTGAGTTCCAAGTAGAACATAGGACTTCAATCCTGAGCTTTGAATTCTCAGTAGCAGCGGTTTTATTTTACCAGGGTTCGGTTACTGGCCTGAAAGCCAACCTTCTATCATGACCCAGCTTACTCCCGGCTAATGGATTTATAAGAATGCTTTTATTTTAAATCATGGAAAATTCCCAGTGTAACATATAGAAAATCAGAACACCGAAAATACCCATTGAGTCATGAAGAAAATAAAAGACAGATTCAGCGAAGAAAATTTTCTTTATCGACGAAATCATCTTCAGAGGCTGTACAATCGTATTTATACTTACAAAAATATATAGTGGTCTAAATTATAGTGGTCAATTATGTCACCCCCTATTACTCAATAATAGACCACTATATATTTTTGTAAGTATAAATACGATTGTACAGCCTCTGAAGATGATTTCGTCGATAAAGAAAATCAGAACAAATGATTCAGCGAAGAGACTCTTTTCAGCGAATTTATCATCAAGCTGTACAATCGTATATATATAGTTTTTAAGAAGTTATATCCGGTGATGGATTTGAATCATAGGTGTGAATCCATAAAATAATAATAATAATATGAAATGCAATTAAAACTAAAATGTTTGTGATTATAATCGTGGTTAAATGTCAAGTGGGAAGGCAAATTAATATCATATATAGAATAATTCATAGGATGGATAGAACTTGAAAAAGGTGTGCAATTATAAAATTAGTAGACAAATCGAATAAAATAAAAAGGTCACGTAATATTGCGTGAAATTTAATAGCATAGAATTTAATGTTACAAGACAGAATTGATTTAGAATGACAAGTGGAACAAGTGAAATAATAACGGGGACAATTAAAAGTGAGAGTAGTAATAGTAACAATTGACATAATAAGGAAGAGACTACAAATTGAATAGACAAAAATGAAAAATTGGTAGAGCTAAAATATGATCGGGGATTACCATACTTTAGCATAGACGGATTAAGACCATGAAAGTTGGAGGAGTTGAACGAACTTTTTCTGTACACAGAGATCGAGCTTTTCTGTTATTATTATTTTATGCATTCACACCTATGATTTAATTCCCTCACCGGATATAACTTATTCAATCAACCATATATATACGATTGTACAGCTTGATGATAAATTCGTTGAAAAGAGTCTCTTCGCTGAATCATTTGTTCTGATTTTTTATAAGAATGCGTCGAACAGGAATGGAACTCCTAATCACATGAGTGGTTGGCGAGCATTATATCACCGAGTTGCCGATGCCATATATATAACAGTTTTGATTCTGAGTAATGGGCTCATGTATAGTACCGAATTTTCAGTAAAATGTGTTCCGGAGTGTTCGCTTCTTGTGTAGAATCTTCAAGTAATTGAATAGTTGGTAAAATGTCATGTGAATCATTATTGTACCGTATAAAGCATTCTTTAATAAACTGCCATGTTTTTCATCCACTTCCTTGAAAAAACCGAAGCTAGCCACCTGTCAATGACTCTCCCAACACAACTGCTCCTGTTGAACCAGTTATATTGTCCGTTGCTCTAGGTATTTAATTTTTCGTGCTCAGGAACACCAACGATTTTATCCTAGATTGCCTCGTTCTAATAGGTCTTTTAACTAGTATTGAAGAGTTTTGCTCTATCATCCATCGAATAACGCATAAATTACCAAAGGCCTGTAGAACCAATCGCCCAACAAATATGCAGGAGAAAGTGGAGATGGATTGGACACTCGCTGAGGAGGCCATTGGGTGACATCGTGCGTCAGGCCAGTGCTCGAGTGGAACATGAAAGGGAAGCGGCGAGTGGGACGTCCAAGGGTGACATGGAGGAGATTGTGTGAAGAAGAGTTGAAACAGTATGGACTAACATGGGTGCAGGTGAAAAGTACAGCAGAAGACAGAAGCAAGTGGAGAAGTGTAGCTGAAGCCCTATGTTCCACTAGGAACTCAAGGGAACAATAATAATATGTAGATACTACACTCACTTATATCAACAAGAGCTCTGAGTCCAAAAGAAACAGGTCCAGCTAGCCAATATTGCTACGCTGGAGAGCTGTAAAACTTATAAATTCTTAAATTCTGTGTTACTTCCTCTAAGTTATCTGACATTTAGTTTAGTGTTACATCAACGCATATTACCTCTTACTGATGCTTTTGAAATGTAATCTGTCGATAATATTGATTTTATGTAATTTTAAAACATTGATGTTGTTAGCAACAATCATTCTTTAATTATTCTGTCATATGAATGTAGAACCTGATGACGAGTTTATCGAAAAGAATATTCTTTGTTCATTAATCATTTCTTTTAACCTCCAATGAATTAAAGACACTCAGCAAAGATATAATTCCCACTGAGAACATATTAAATAAATCTTTCGTTATATACATATCCTAAAATTACTTTTTTAAAATCTGTGTAGTGATAAATCAAATTTCTGCCGGCCTCATTATGTCTGATATAATAAACGAGAGAAAAAAGTTCCCGCCTACCTGTCAACATTCCTACGCAAGTCAATTTTAAGCAGATAATTAGTATTTGACCATAAGAGATGTAGACGTGAGGTCAAAACCTCATGTCCTTGTCAAATCAGGACTTACTTGTAGATCTTGTGTGGAGGTATATTTAGATAAGGAAATGCATTATCCTTGATAGATTAATGGTGGATAATTTATGAGTTGGGTTTTCGCTTCATAGATTCGTATACATTTTACTTACAATGTTCAGATGCTTGTATCTACCTACATATCCTGTATGTATATATTGTTATGTATATGTCACAAGCCTAATTTCATACTATTCACAATTTGCACTCTGGTAAGTACGTAACTTGAGTGATTTTCTGAGCAATGCTCCGTATTATTTCCTTTTGATCAGAATGAAGTAACACCCTTTTATTTTAAAGTCTTTCTGAACTACTTGATTCAAATATTCTTATACAATAAGATAAGCTATCTGACTAGGCAATTCAGTAAGTTGTTTTTTGGAGGAGGCTATTCAGTTAACAAAACCATTCATCATAACTGAACGAAGACTTTACAACAGCTCTGAAAATCAGTAGAGAATCCTAGTTTTGGCTTAATACTATTCAGGTAGTATTCAAACTTAGTTACAGTTATATGACGAATACAATGATGACTCTAATACCGTTGCCTACCTGGCAGCAAACATCACAGTACTAGAAATACAGTAAGCAATAATTACCGCCACATGTTCTATTACTAAATCTCAGAAAGTATCAAAAAGAATTAGACGAAGATGAAATAAACATCTTAGAAAGATCAGCAGTACTCACCCACCGGATTTCGAACCCAGGACATTGGCTGGTGGTTGCGCTAAAATCATGAATAGGTAGGAGTTAGTATTTATGGGCCATTGAGTTGGGTCCCAGTGGTTTGTAACTGGGAGGTCCTCGGTTCGAAACCCAGTGGGTGCATATGGCCGACGAGTCCCGAACTAGTATGAAACAGCTGTCTATCACTCTCGGCTATTTTTCAGTGGTTCTCTAACTGATATCAATCCTTTGAAAAACAAATCATATCCCTACAAAGCAACTCTTGAAAATTAAAAATATATCAATTTCCATTCCAAGGCTAGCTTTACGTCCATAAACAGCTTCATTCTTTCGAAAATGATAGTGCAAGAAAAATGTGTTACCCATATGATGATGTCTTGTTTGCTTTCAACAACTGCCATCCTTCTTTACAATTCACCGTAGAAAAGGAGTTCGAACTAAGTATTACTTTTCTTGATGTATGCCTTAGCAAACGTAATGACGGATCTCTCAAAAGATCTATCCACCGGAAACGTACGTGGAACGGACAACTAACTAATTTTTACAGTTGGGTGCCTATTTCCAGGAAAAGGAACTTAATTCATTCGCTCTGCTCTAGGATAAGAAAAATTTGTAGTTCTGATTCCGTTGTCTCGGAACTTGACTTCTTAAAAGCTACTCTCGTAGAAAATGGTTACCCTAACTGATTTATTGACAGCAACATGAAAGATAAGCAGTCTAAACTGGTCACCGACACAGTTCCAAAGAAAAATTTATTAATGAACTTGGAATTCAAAGGCAATCAAGTTTCAGATATGCTCAAAAATCGTCTATCTAAATCAGTCAGTAAGACGTTCTTTGCAGCAAAATTACATATGACGTTCACTAGCCGCAAGTTGTTCTCTACCTCTGTAAAAGATAAGCCCCCCATCAAGCCGCCTTCGTGTGCATCTATCAATTCACCTGCTCTTGTGCAGTAAGGTACATTGGCCGTAGTCAGAAGACGCTTTCCACACGGATACGAGAACATATTCCAGCATGGTTTTACAAGGGAGAAAGAAAGTGTATGAGAAGCTCTATTTTGGAACACCTGATCGACTTCTGTCACTGTGTCAACCCTGACCATGATTTCAAGATCATATATAGAATCCATGCTAACTTCCCGCGTTTTCTTCGTTACAGACTTCTAAAGACAGCTGAGGCCTTGGCAATTCATGACTTTAAGCCAGACCTTTGTGTGCAAAAGAAGTATGTACAATCCCTACTTCTGCCTTGGCCGTAGACGGATAGACATTCATTTATTTTGTTTATTTAGTTATTCTATGTACTTTCCCCTTATTACTACGAGTATTATTATTACTATTCTCACTCTGAATCTTTTCCACTTGACCCACTTGACATTTTAAACCCAAAATTATTAATTTTTATATTTTTTATATTTTTTACAATATTGAATTCTATCTTATCAAATTTCACACCATGTTATGTAACATTTTATATTCGTCTACTTATCTTATAATTATGTACCCCTTTCCAAAATTCTATACACCTTATGTATTATTCTATATACGACATTAATTATTTTGCCACTTGACATTAAACTATGATTATAATCACAAATTAAAAACCATATGTGTATATTCGAATGTACAGCTTGATAATAAATTCGTTGAAAAGAGTCTCTTCGCTGAATATTGTGTTCTTAATGCTACAATGGGAATTATTAAATTATTCATATGTGTCTGTGTGACAACCAAATACATTAAACTTTGTTGTCAAACACAGATAAAAATACAGTGGAAAGAACACTATAGACTGACATCCAATGTGGGTATATAAATAGAATTTAAAAATCAAACTAAGCATCTCAACAAGGAACCCGTAATCCGCTGTTATTCAACCTGCTTTCTCCTAATAGAAATCTTCTGGATAAGAATTAAAACGAAGGGTAGTTATAAGTATTTCTAAGGTTATTAAAGGATTCAACTGTCAGTCCTCTTATAAGTGAAGAACATATAAATGTGAGAAAATCATGCAAATCAACTGATGAATAAGTGAGCATAACTTTTATAGTTATCAGTCAAATTAAACATCAATTTTTTTTCCTTTTTTTTCCAACTTATTATACGTCTGCTACTCATTGTTTAAATTGATATTTACCTTCAAATGCACTGTGATGTTTGCATCATCAATGGCGTCGATTTCCGCTTATTCAGACGGATATTTTTTTTATCAGACTGCGATCTCAACTGTCTGTTCCGTCAATATTTATTCTATGAACACACGATTTTACTACGAATTGGGTCTTGATAATTTCAGTGATTAATTTCTGTCGCCTTCTATTAAGCGAGTTGATTAAAACGCACTAACATTTATTTATTCATCATATTCCTCTACTAAAACTGTCTCAGATTGGTAAAAATCAGCAGAAATTAATAAAATAAAGAAAAGTGTATTCTATATTAGATGTTATCTATTTCTAAGTGAAAGCTTTTGTTGGTACTGCGTTTATGCATCAGAAAAACATCTAGACACAGATAGCAACTTTCCCTGAGCGTCAAAACTGATGAAACCATGAACGAAATCACATTTCTCAAAAGTTTTATCTTTTTCATACTTAAATAAGAGCACAACAACTGTTATTAATCACAGGAAAGAAATTAGCCGGATAATACTTGCAGTTAACTAACTGTTCACTCAGCTTCACGCAGTTCTTTTTACAGTCTACACAATTCAACATAATTTAGATAGCATACCGTTTCCATGGAAATAAAACCGCCACTCTCCCTTAGGACATGTTATGCCTCTTTTCAGGAGGGAAAATTTTTACAGATGTCACAATAATTTCGGGGAATACTACATATGCTATTTAAAGTTGAAAACTTTAAGCTTCATACTGACTGTTCTGATTATTATTTTCATAACAACCATTATGTTTATTATTGAGTTGCCGACAAATTTTCAAACAGTTTTGCAATGACTCTTGCATTTCTGCAATTTTTCTGCAACATCTTCCCTCAAGTGGACAGCTAAATCAAACAGTTCTTACGTAAAGAACGCAAAGCCTGCTGTTCAGAACGTGCTTCAGAGGTGAAATCGACATCTAGCGGCTTATTTACACAGCTGTCAGAGAAATGATCTGAGATGTAAACAGCTTTCTAATTAACAACTTAAAACAACGCCTCAAACATTTGGGAAAACGGTTAAGCTGGCCCATAGAGCCAGTATTCAGTATCTTAGATCACAGAATTGGGTTTTCCTTTAAGATTGTTTTACTTAACGAAGTGTAGGTCCGAAAGGAAATCCAAGTATTCAAATACATCCGATCCAAATATCTTTCATGTGACCTCTTTTACGATATCTGTAGGAGTCTAATCAGGTGACTGATCAGACTCCTTAGGATAGAATGCGAAAGTGAAAGAGTCTAATAAATGTGGAATGAGAATGTTTTTGCGCCATAATGTATGGGACAATTGTCGGGGCATTAGTCCGCTGTCAGTTACGGCGGAAATTCTATCTATTGTCGTGATTCACATGCTTTGTAAAACTTAGAAAATAGACTGACGAACAGCAGGTGACGTTTCTTCAGGTCATAGATGAATCAACTGTATGTTCACCCTTCACCAAGTTGTTACAAAACCTTCACATGTAGTGCCAACCATCGACCGCTGTGTATGTTGATATGAGGTCTTCATTCTACTCGTTGAATAAGATTCTTAAGTGGAATTTTATATCAGAGATAAGCGTCCCTATGACACTTAACATATGTTAATTTCTTAGGAAGTATTCTAGGTGGGAGTTTTGGCATAGAATAAAATGTCACCACCGTTTTCAGAGACAAATTGAGTTAAACATGGCCGTCCAAGCTCTTCACTTTGACTATGCTACAGGTGACATTCTAAGAAAATCTTCCAAAGATGTGCATAGAGGTGGAACACATCTGCTAACTGTAAAAAGAATATAAGACCTTGAGCATGTAGACAATACCGTGTGACCATGAGATAACATACAGGCTCCTTGACTCCCGTTTATTTAGCTAACAATTAGTATCAGTGTATGCTTTGCTCTATCTAAGTGCAAAGTACCGTTTCAATCATTGTCAGGGGACTAGATCTGCGTTCACCCCATTAAATGAGCCGTTAGAAGCAGTCGAGAAGTTCACTTATATAATTAGTTGTAAGTGATACAACTCCTAACGAAATCTGCAACTTCCTCTGACGGCGTAGAAACGTAAGTCTGTCTGTCAAAGGCTGGATCTACAATTCTTCGGTGAGTAACCAAATTCTACTCCTGTGAAACCCAACTTCTCTAAGGTGTGATCTACAGTGGCTCTAGATGTTCGGCCGTCACTGCTTCTATAGATTTACTTGCACTTGGCAGCAGTACCATATAAGCAATTCTGAGGTCCAACGCCATGTGCTTAGACACAGTAGAAATTATCTCTCTAAAAATTATACAATCTTAAGATACCAGCTTCAGTTACCGGGGCAAATAGCCTTCCAGACACTTTCATACCAGTCACTGTATCATACAACAAGTTTTCTTTACTGGTTTGAACAAAGAAAGAAGGAAAATACTTTCAGGGTAATATGACCTAGTTTCATTTCGTGGACAAATTATTCAATGTTAAAGGACTATTTATATTTCTTTATCTTGCTGCTTATACTTTCTATTTATAACTCTATATCATTGGGAAAAAGTATATTCAGAAATTTTGTAACATATAGTTTGATACTGTTTAAGATGTCCGTACGAAATAAAACGAGTTCATATTATACTGTAAATATTTTCGTCCTTTCTTAGTTCGTACTCACTATTGGCTGGCCCTGAAACTAGATTGAAAATGAAGAGCTGGCCAATCTACGGTGAGCTGAGGTAGAGTTAAGTTCACTTGTGTTGGTTTGGCTTTCACTGGTGTATCACAGCTCCCTGATTGAAGTTCAAGAGATCATGGAACTCATCGACTCCAGACGTTATCAGATATGGTTCCCGATCAAAATCGATGGTAAACACTTTCTGAGAGGAATACGCAGTAGATGACGCTCCTCTACTAGCCTATCTTTAAACTGTTATGCCTCACTTCCTTGGCTTCTTTTTACTTTGAATTTCTGTTTTATTATTTTCTTGTAACCCTTCTCTTGGCGCCCAAATATTGTTCTACAAAGTTTGCATTTTAAACAAAATAAATGAATAACCGACATTTATAACGTAAAATATAACAATAGGCATTTTTAAAATTTATGTTTATTCAATATATTTAAAAGTAGTAAATACAATAACAATACTGTTTTTAAAATAAAAACAAATGACATATTATCTCATGTTACATACTTTGTTCCATGTCCAATTATCTGATTAACGCTCAGAAATAGCCACTTAAGACTTTCACATGGAAAATGAACATTAATAATAATAATAATAGTGGTAACTAAATTCTGTTGTCACAGATAATGGATACTGCCTGTTTATTCGTATACGTATACTTGTAAATTTGGTAAACAGACGGGAAATATGAAAACAAGCAAAAGTTAACAAAGTTAGAATAAATCTACTAAATTATAGCAATGAGTGAATGACTGGGAAACCATTAGTATATAAACAAATATATAAGTAAATAATTTTTGGTTAACTGAATGAGATGATTGTAAATAAGGACAGAATTATTCAGAACAATGTTCTTCCCATAGTTTAAAGTTATTCTTCTTTCTTTTTAGAATAGAAAATACCTACTCCTTCATTGTGTCAGCCACTAGACTCAGCATTTCTTAACTTCTAGAGTCATCTCTTCAATCTGGAGGTTTATAGAATGAAAGAAAGAGTCAAGAGTAAAATAACACGGGCTTGTATTTGAATGACATATGCTTGAGAAAGGATTTTATTATTGCTTTCTACCGATTCACTGGTCGAATTTGCTCCTTTACATAATTTAACAACCAGAAGTTGTGATAAATCCCAAAGTATTCTTCCCAGTCGTGCATGTTATCACTAGCTACTAGGTTAGTGTTTTGCTTTCTCGCTGTAAAAGTGATAGAGTTTAAAATATCTATCATTTTCTGCTAGAATAGAAAAGTTGTTTACAGGATTTTCATCATGAGCTGACATTAGTTAGAGAACCACTGGAAAACCTGGGAGTACTGGACAGCTGTTTCCTCCGTCCTAGTTTGGGACTCTTCATCAGTACGCACCCACCGGGATTCGAACCCAGGACCTTCTGGTTACAAGGCGAGCTCGTATACCATTAAGCCACTGGGACCCGATCCAATGGCCCATTAATTCTAACTTCTGCCAATTCATGACATAGCGCGACCCCTAGCCAATGTTTTCGGCGAGTATTTGTCTTCACACCCGACCTGCTGCACCCGACTGGTCACAACTTCTCACTAGAACCCCAGGTAACTACCTACCTGAATAGGGAAAGTTGTTTGTTTCCTAAGATAAATGAAAACATCTTCAAATCATGCTCTTTTTTGTTTAACAAGAATGAAATAGAACGAAAGCGGAAACTGTAACACATTTTCAAATGGTGAGCTTAAAGTATACTCTCTCAAGATTATGTGGACAAATAAACTCTAAGAGAAATAGTACGACAGTAAAATAAGCATTACATTGAAGGTTAAACCACCACCTGCATCATAACTCAAATCCCTTACAAAAACTACCTCTTCCAGCCTACTTGAGTAATATGATACCCATATGAATACACCGTGAAACTATTTAATATGAAGAATAAATTTCCGTGAGCTACAGTTACTTGAGCAATGTCGCTCAGATTTTATTTTAAATTCACCAAAGAGGGCTGGACTTTTGTTGCATCCTAACTTGGGATTCCACAGTAGCTCACACTCACAACCTCACCAAAGATCTAATGTAACAGCCTTCATTTTTCGAGGCCAGCGCATTGACCATCCAGTCACTCAACTGAAGTCCATCAGCTCGTGAATTATTACCTCTGTTTATTCACAGTGTAAAGTCATTATCAAAGGACATCTACTTCACACCCGACATGGAAGATTCCGCTGACCACGAATTTTCATTTGAATTCCTGAACATCCATCCTGTACAGAATAAACAGCGGGAGAGTGATATTCTAGTGTTGTGAAGAATTCACAGCTCACAGGAATCAGGCGTTGTCCGGCATTATAAAAACATTAGAATTGTGTTTGCACATTTCAACAGAAACCTTTTTTTATTTTCCATTACAGAAATTTCAGTGTTTTGGGGAGGATATTAAAGGAAGCAGTACACGAAATCTAGTTTCAGGATTTTGGTGATTATGGTCTGGTTCAAATCAAATTTTGAGGTTTATTCAATTATTCAGCCTCCTCCTATCAATGGACTTCGTTTAGTTTAATGGCTAGAGTAACTACAGATGGTACTGAAAGTATTTGATAGTTTTACTTGATTGAGATGTAATCCTTATTTGCTTTAGATATTTACAAGAAAAAATGAGTATTTAGTTAAATTTTATGTCTACAAATTCTCCTACTTCGTGTATAAATATCACAAACTTTTTGGAGGAAAGATAAACAGCAAAACGTTTTCTCACCACATACTTTAGATTAAATGATTACTTTATGTGCTTTATCAAGTTGCTTTCAATGTCTATAATATTTTTTGTAACAACATATGGTTATATTTGCCTGTACTGAAATTAAACCTTAACAGCTAAACCGTTTTGACTATAGGGAGTGTAATTATGACTCATAAATTGCATTGGGTGTGGCACTGTTGTTGTAGCGTGTAATGATAACTGGCCATCTTTCATCGGGTATAACTCAACCCCTCCTCTTACAGTTCATAAACTCTTGCATCCTACCTATTCTTCTTTATTGTTCACCCTTATTCTTTCCTGGTTTGCTTAAAAAGGACTTTGTCACAATTCGTAGAATGCTGAAGACTGTCACTAGGATGAGTGGTGTCCCAGTGGACTACATAGTTAAAAACGTTGTCGATGGGCATTTGACTTCGTGCGGTAAATTTGCTAAAGGGATTTTGTCTGACTTGGAGCATCCACCACAGCACCCTCAGCTTTCACCTTGCATCTCCTCAGGTAGAACAAGAAGTAACTTCAGAAAACTGTTTGCTCGCACGTCAAATTATAAAAATTCCATGATACCATACTTGGCACGTTCTTCATGTGATGAAAATAGCGTCAGGCAAGAATTGACTAACCTTTTTTCATCTAGTAAATAAACATTCTCCTCCATCCATTTTTATATACCTTCAAGTTTTACTTTTATTATTTCTATTATATTTATGGTCCTGTTGATTCTTTGTTTTCACTTTCATAACTGCAAACGCCAACTTATCTCTATGACTGTTGTAATCTTTGTTTTTCCCCTCACCATATCATGTAAAGAGAACATTATATTCAACATTTTAATCATGCAAGGATTTGTATAAGGCATCGACAATACTGTGTGAAACAAGCCCACAGCAATTTCCACTTGTATTATTATCATTACCTTAGCTGCTATCATTATTATTATTTCCACTTTATATGCTGCATGCTTTTTGACATTACCCCTATTGTAAATGTGGAAAATTTTCTCTGTGACTAGTTTTTATTTATAATTTGAGAAAACAGATGCAATATTGTGATTAATGCTGAAAATTCCATTCTGTATCACAAGTACTGTTTTTGAAATAAAGTAAATCATTATTATTATATGAATGGTAAAACTACAGTTGTCTATCATAGTATTCATCTATTTGTCGTCGAAATTCTTGTCGTGTTATCGACGAGAAGAGCATCTCTTCCGAATATATCTTCGAATCCACACTATTGAAGATATTTGTGTTTCCTCCATTTTTCACCTTTCAGGTGATTATGAATACTAAGAATATAATTGCAGTAAATTTATTTTTCAAGTTTGGGCACAAATTGATATCCGTTAGAGAACCATTAGAAACCATAGAGAACTGGACAGCTGTTTCGTCCTTGTTTGGGACTCTACTCACCCATGACTCAATGAGAGTCGAGTACAGGACCTTTAGGTTACAAGGCGAGCTTACTGAGCATTGACCCACTGGGACCGAGTCTAGTCGCCCATCAATTTTAACTCCTGTCGATTTGCGATTTTCACTGCCACCGCCAAACAATACCATCAGCAAGTATATGTCTTCACACCCAATCTATTGGACCACATTGGTCTCGACCTCTGACCGCGTCTTCAGGCAATTCATCTGATGCTCATTAGTGACTGACTACAGGACAAGGCTGTGTACTGAGGAAGAGTCCGAAACAAGGACGAAACAGCTGTGAACTACTCCATGGTTTTCAGTCATTCACCTACTGGTGTCAGTCCATGATTTAAGGTGAAATCAATAAAAACATTACAAACTAATACTTGAAAATTTATTTTTATCAAATACACTTATAAGCCTTTTAGACAGTATTTTTGAAGCATTTCTTCGAGTATTATTCTTCTGAGATACTTGAATTATTTCAGCATTCATGTTAATATATATGTATAATCCAATGACAGATGAAGGCTAAATAAATAAATAATTCTTGTACTACACCATAATCACCGAAATCCTAAAACTAGATTTTTCACTGTATATGATTATGAGCAATGGTTTGTGCTCGAAACGTCATCAGCTAATATTACTGTATAACACCACTGTGTGATTTATCAAAACAAAATCTTATCTGTAATGGAGTTATACTCTACCACAGTGCCCAAGTTTTATACTTAGACCTCACAAAAATCCTGAAATTTCTGTAATAGAAAATAAAGCCGTTTCTGTTGAAATATGCAAACACAGTTCTAATTTTTTTATATGCTGGACATGGCCTGATTCGTCTCAGCTGTGAATTCTTCACAACACTAGAATATCACTCTCCCACTGTTTATCCTCTACAGGATGGATGTTCTGGGATTCTAATGAAAATTCGTGGTTGGTGGAATCTTCCATGTCGGGTGTGCAGTAGATATTCTTTGATGGCATTGGTCGATGGCGACTTTACACTGTGAATAAAGAGAGGTTAGAATTCACGAGATGATGGCCTCCAATCCATTGGCTGGACTGTCAGTGCTCTGACCTGGAAACTTGAAGGTTGTCACAGTAATCCTTGGTGAGGTTGTGAGTGTGAACTACTGTAGGTTTCGAAGCTATGACGCGACAACAGTCCAATGCTTTCTGGTTTTCAGTGATTCTGTAAATGTTGTCAGTTGATCGGGAAATCACCCCTGAAATTCGAAAGATTTGTCATCTTTCAGGTTTGATGCCATATCGGTATAACTCCTAACATTCAAGTGAACATCACTTGATAAGTCATTTGAAATGCATAATAACGATTAAGTAATTTTTTAGTAGAAATCAGAAGTTATCTGCCGCCTATTATTAGTACTTTAAAAAACATAATCAACAATATTTTGCAATATTATTTATATGAATTCTTGTATTCTGTTCATTTTTTCTGAAGTGACTCTTTCTGTAGGCGAAGAGCTGCGTCTGAAGTGAGTATGGAAGTCACTTATCAAGGCATTCCGACTTATTCACTGTTGTTTCCAGTAGTTTATCCTATAAAAACAAGTTAGAAACTCTTAAAAAATCATTTCAAAACACTACATATCTTCAATGTCAGTCTGTCAGTCTGATTAAGCCCTTAAAACACACCTACTTTTAATATATACTTATCCTAAAAAGGAAAAAGGTGTACCCTTAAATAACATGTATATAGAAATGTGAATCTGTAAACTGGGTGTCATCACCTTTTTGCGAAATATTTCCAAAACCAGAACTCATTTCTAATCTTGGTCATTCATATGCTCAGACAGATTTTTGCATTTCTACGTTATCTGTCTGGTTAACCTCAAATATATTATATTTATGAGAACTCACTGAGCTTACGTCTATCTAATGGTTTTGTCTTCAAACTAGGTGTGTAGATAATAAGAACATGAATAGTTTGTTTCCAATATTAGAATATGCTTTAGTATGCACTAGTCTATATATATTATACAAAAAATATGCTAGTTAAAAAAAAGGCCCTTAAAACAGAATCAGTGGGGAAAAAAGCAACAACAACGAGTGGAAACACGCACATTTCAGTTGAAACAACACCTGGTACAGTTTGAATTTGTAAGTAAATGTTGCAGAATTTTTAAAAAAAAGTGAAGTGTTTCGAGGAAAAAACTAGAAAGAAATTCATCAACTAGCCATATGATCCATGTAAAATAAAGGCGAAATTATAAAAAGGGAATTCCCAAATAAGGGATCTATATATATAGATAAACATTTATGAAACACCAAACTGGTTTGTTTTATCACTGACATTGTTACTTCAGTAGGTAATTTCATAGATATTATGAAGGGCTTATTGCCAGATTATTTACTGCTTCTCATCTGATAAATGAAACCCGGTTGTAGTAATAATAATGAAGTTTGTACTGACAATGCTCATCTATTCCGATATCGAATAATATCGATTTCTCTAGCTATCTCTTGAGCTAGACGTCTGAAAAATATCTGAATATATAATAAAGTCTGGAAGTATTTATTCCTTTAGTTTCCAATTAGAACATGGAGCTTCAACAGCACATCCCCATTTTGTCCTTTTCCCTGAAGTCCTCTTTAGCGTGCCCTACGATTGCCCATAGTCTCTTATGTCCCCCTCACACAATCTCTTCCATGTCACCATCGAACCCACGCCCAAGTAGCCATTCCCCATTTGGCTTCCACTCGACTGTTGGCCTGGAGTGCGATGTCATCCAAAAATCTTCTCAGCATATGTCCGATCTATCTCCATTACCTTCGGCATATTTGTTGAGTAGTAGGTACTTGATTGGTTTGCTCCTAGAGTTTTTTCCATTATGGATAAACTTTGTTTTGATAAAGTCTCACAATGTTATACAGTAATGTTTACTGATGACGTTTCGAGCACAATTTATTGCTCATAATCATATCAAGGTAATCACACGACTTCCTAAATTCATTTATATAGTTCCATTTTTTTCACTTGATTAGATTAGTAGTAATATTTTCCATATTTCGGGTATGAGTGATGAATCATTCCTATTGTATGTGTTGGAAGTAGATTCGATGAACAAGGATTCAGTAATCAACCTCTCCCTCCACCTACCTATGTTACCTCTTAGAATTTTAACCCTATCCCAACCTATTATGTGGTTGTGTGTTAATGCATGCAGTGCAACCGCTGAGCTTTTTTCTAAATTACTCATCTCTATGGGATCAACTGCGCGTCGGTGGCACAGCGGTTACGACGCTCGCCGACCATGCACATGGTCCGGGGATCGATCCCCGGCCGACGCACTCCTTAACCTCGCTAAGCCAGAAATAATGCTGGTGAAGAGGAAAGGTTGGGCATGAGACCAGCAACCCCATTCTGTAAAATAAACACTGCTAAAGAAACTTCAAGCCACTAGCTTGAAGCCCTATGTTCCACTGGGGAACGTGAAGGAAAAAAAATGGGATCAATCATTCTAATCTTAGCTAAATTCTTGTGTTCTGATAATCTAACTACTCTTCATCTACTAGTTTGACCTATGTAGTTGAACTCGCTCATACTCCTTGCAAGGTATTTTGTAAATTATATTATTTTGTTTAATTGGGTCAACCAACTGGAGCCTTTAACCTACAAAGCTTGTCCCTAAGTGAGTTTGTAGGTTTAAATGCCACCCTAATTACTGCTTTATTTAGAATGTTACGTAGGTTCTCAGATGTCCCCTCCTTATATGGTATAACTGTAGATGACTTATATTCTCTCTTATTTATATTATTATTATTAGTTTCACAATTATTTTTATTTTTCTTTTGGCTTTTTTCAATCTTCCTAATGAATTTTAAAGGATAGTTATTCAATACCAACGCCTCTTCTATCTGTTTTATCTCATCATTTAGGTCTTTTTTTGTGCTACTTAGTGCCATTGCTTGGTTTGTTAAACACTTAACTGAGCCTGCCTTAACAGTTAAAGGACGAGATGAATTAAAGTCTAAATATCTATTAGAATGTGTTGGTTTTCTATAAACACTAGTGTGTAGTTTGCCTTCTTCTATTCGTTTTATTTTACAATCTAACATAGCTAATTCTCTTTGCTCATTTTCGGCTTCAAATGTGAATTTTATTCCCTCCACTAGTGAAGTTATGTGTGTCAAAAAGCTAGAGATATGTTCTGTTTTTAACACTGTGAAAGTGTCATCCACATATCTCCACCATATTTCTGGAGTAGGATTAAACGTATTAAGAGCCATATTTTCCCAGCTATCCATAAATATATCTGCTACGATAGGGGATATTGCTGATCCCATTGCTACACCTTTAGTTTGTCTATATATTTTGCCTTGGAATTTAAATATAATAGATGTGAGGCACAACTGAATTCCTAAAATAAATTCTAATTTTAATGAATCCTAAAAAGTAATCTAGGTAGGTGGAGAGAGAGGTTGATTACTGAATCCTTGTTCATCGAATCTACTTCCAACACATACAATAGGAATGATTCATCACTCATACCCGAAATATGGAAAATATTACTACTAATCTAATCAAGTGAAAAAAATGGAACTATATAAATGAATTTAGGAAGTCGTGTGATTACCTTGATATGATTATGAGCAATAAATTGTGCTCGAAACGTTATCAGTAAACATTACTGTATAACATTGTGAGACTTTATCAAAACAAAGTTTATCCATAATGGAATTACACTCTACCACAGTGCACAAGTTTTATCCTTAAATCCTAGAGTTTTTGTTTCTAATTCTTTTTTGCCATCTGTTCTTCAGTATGGAGTCAGAGAAGGAAGCTGTTGATAAGAGTCTGCAAGCTGTTAAAAGTGCTTTCCATTACGCTCCAAGTTCTTAAACCATATCGAAGGACTGACTTAACATTTGTATGGGAAATCCGAAATTTGTTCTCTATTCAGATTGCAGATTTCCACACTGATTTCAGAGTGATGAAGGACTGTCTTGCCTTCCCAATCTTACCTGGCTTTGACACCCTCATTCACGCTGACATCTGTAGTTCAAACAATGTCAACTGGCCAGACAAGTAAACGAAGTGACCTCTTTCAAATTCCTTCTGTTGATAGTGACTGGTGCTTGTTTTTGTTGGTTGGTTTTCTTCATCATCTCTGGATGTAAAAATGTACGATTTAAAATAGCGCAAGATTTGGAAATAGTGTGGTAAAATGTGATAGAAGAGAATATGAATATGTCATTCCTATGATGAAATAGTTAATAGACTGCATTTTACTACAGGATATCACTATTTTGCTGTGTCAACACGTAAACTAAGGTTTATGCGTTACCATATTTTATGGGGGCCCTTATTATATTAAGCCTATGTCTTCAAATAGAAATGACACCATTTACCAATCAAAATATCATAACTAGAATTTAATTGGTGGATGGTGACTAGCAGTGGAATCCAGGATGCGCATTTCGTCCTATTTGGGACTCGTCATCTGGATGTACCTGCATTCCCCTGTGAGTGA
This sequence comes from Trichobilharzia szidati, assembly GCA_944472155.2. Lineage (NCBI taxonomy): Eukaryota > Metazoa > Platyhelminthes > Trematoda > Strigeidida > Schistosomatidae > Trichobilharzia > Trichobilharzia szidati. The sequence goes on from OX235272.1 coordinate 57,085,629, forward strand.
TGATGTTCCCACCAAGGCTCGAACCTAGTGCCCATAGTTTCAAACGCCATAGCGTTATCCACTAGACCACTTGGGCCACGAGAGCCACCTCTTGTGCAGCAGGTCATATTAAATATTTAATTGAATCTTTGACTTTCCCGTCGATTGACTGGACCGAAGTGCTCGGTTTCAGGTTGACATGTCGGCTTCCTGTGAAGATGCTTCGACGATGTCTGGGCATGTTATTAGAATTTAATTGGTGGATGGTGACCGAGCACTTCTGTCCAATCAATTGACGGGAAAATCTAAAATTCAATTAAAATATCATAACGTTAACATAGCTACAATTGTGGATGTATGTTTATCAAGTGGTAGCCTATTTCCCCATAGTTTAGTACATAAAAATCCTTTCATTAAGCCGTATATGTATAATGATGATGGCATTAATTATGTCACACAGTTCATGAATGAAGTTATCATTACCACTGACGCTTACCACTTATAAATCTAAACCGGTTGTACATATTTCATATTTAAGTAGACTGCAAATAAAATTTCTGAACAAAAAGCGTAATAAGTGTTAAATGGTTGTAGGTAATCGACAGAATTCTCCGGACCTAGATTTTGTTTTTATTGGTTGACTACTGCACTGGATAAAGAATGTCCAAATCTGAACGGCGACATACCTTCTTTCAAGGTTGCAGGGACACATACTCCTGATCAGTGCCGATAAGCGTGAAATCTTGATCGACAACCTCCTGCTTCCTGTCTTCAACCATCTGGTAACAACTGAAAAAGTACACCCTCATAGGGAGTCTCCTCCAATGGTAGCCACATTGTGAGCTGTTCAACAGAATTCTGTCAGTACCACTAAATACTAGGCACTAGTTATTTCACTGTGGCTAATCAATAAAAGCCTAACGAATTTTTTTGCCTAACCCACGACCACATTGAACTTCCTTTCGTCACTTCAAAAGCTGAATAGTTGATGCTTTAAACCAAGTCAAAGTAAGAACAGCTCCGAGAAAGACCTTGTTCTCACAGCTTTAGTCCCTCGGTGATAACACCAGTGGAATAATAATACAATACTTAAGGAATGTGGTGAAAAGAGCTGTCTCTTGACAAACACCAATATTTTGATTTTGGGAGTTAAAGGGAAACTACCTAATTTCACCTCCTCTATGTGTATCTATCAGTTTGATAGCTCCTGTGGAGCCAGTTACATAGGGCGTACTTCCACTAGGCATGTTTATCGTCGGATTTCCAAACACCATCGTGCGTGGTTAAGCCAAGGACAAACAAGATCTATTTGCAGCTCTATCCTACCTTATCTTATGGATACGGAACAAAAAATTGATATTAACAAGGCTTTCAATGTTATCTACCGTACACCCACTATTCTCATTTTTTCTCGCGAACTCATCTGTTAGATATTGCTGAAACCATAGGAATCCACATAAAGAAGCCTAATTTATGTATCTAAAAGAAGTTGGTTCAGACTCTTTCCTTACTTTAGCTATCAATGCTTTAACTATCCTTAATTAGTTACATAAGTCTTCTTAATTTTATCCGATATTCTATTTATTATTACATTTTTATAACACTTTAGTATAACTTACGGATCTTAACCAACTGATATTATTAAAAAAACACCAATATTGTTAATGACGATGATACTAGAATACTGTATGTATATTTATACAGCTTCAGATCTGGACGAGGAATTTATCGAAATGAATATCCTTTGCTTGAACGTTCTTTAGTCTTTTCAAGCTGATCTGATAGTTTTCCGTATGTACAACTGATAATAGTTCCCCCGTAAATGCACAGTTTTCCAAATAGCGTTGCCCATAATATCGCATTCATACGTTTTAGTTTATTTTGCAGCCATTCACTGCAATCAGATGGTCACAGATGTCCATATCCGATTAAAATCTTTTTTATTCCTTTACGTACCCAAAGGAACATAGGGGTTCACGATAGAGGCTTGAAGTTTCGATAGCAGTGGTGTTTATTCTTACGGAATGGGTTGCTAGCCTCATGCCCAACCTTCCCTCTTCACCAGTCTTATTTCTGGTTTAGCGACGTTAAGGAGTGCGCCGGCCGGGGGTTGAACCTCGGACCAAGTGCGTGGCTGGCGAGCATTCTACCGCTATGCAACTGACGCACTGACTCACACAAAATCTGAAAGAAAACAAGCTAAGACCATAACAGTTGATTCCATTCTGAATGGAGCTATCAGCAGTTTCATAGTCATTAATAATTTCTGCTTCTAAGAAACCACCTTTCTAATCATATCACTTAACAGTGTAAGTTTGTTAAACCAGCATAGCTGCCGTATTTTGAACCATAAGATTGGGTTTTGATAAGGAATAATGAAATACAATTTTATAATAACCACAAACTACCGACTCATCAGGTTGTTGATGAAATGTTTGCCAAAATATCTCATGCCTCTCTCAAAGTTTTCTTCGGAAGTTGTTCATATCATCTAAGAATTCGAATGAATCAAAGTGCACAAAGAAATATTTAATTCAATAAGTGAATATTCCTAGTTGCCAGTAGTAGTTTCAGAGTAAATTGATACTTAGTCGAAAAAATTTCATTGCCTTTCTTTAAAGTTTGACAAATTACTCAACAAAATCAGCAAGAACATCTGAGTAATAAAATTTTTGATTGTGGTACCAGGGACTCAAGATTTAGACCTCCGAGACGTGCTCACTACACTTGAGTTTTCTAGTTCTCTGGGCCAGTGAGAATACCAATATGTGTGAGACCTATGTTTACAGCTTTTGTTCATATATGAAATAAAGACTTTTAAACTTACATGCACTAATAGTTGGAAACATACTCCAGACAAGTAGGCTGAGAAAGTCAGGTATTCCGCATAACATTCATCCATGAGAACTAAACATGTGGCACAAGAAAGAATGGTAACATGCATACATATAGAGTCAACTTCAAATTTTAAGAACTCTTTTTTATATCACATTTTTTCTATATTTCTCTAATTTTTATCCATTTTAACGAAGTCGTAACCAGGGGTGTCCATCCTGTCGGAAGTGAGGACAAATAGCCGATGACAGTGGCTGATGGTTACGCTGAAATCACCAATTAGTAAAAGTCAGAATTCATGCACAGGCCATTGAGTCGGGTATCAGTGGCAGAATGGTTCACGAGCTTGACTTGTAACTGAAAGTTCCTGGGTTCGAACCCTGGTGATTACGTACTGTGAAGAGTCCTTAATTAGGACGAAACAACTGTCCAGTACTCCCTGTTTGTTTCCACTGGTTCTTTAACTGTTATCAATCCGTATTCAAACTTAAAATAAATCAAATCTCGATAAACTAGATCTTTATATATATATGAAAACTTTTCACAGACTTTTAACCAGTTTCCCTCAAAAGTGAACACTGATCATATCGATAAAATGCTGAAATCTTAACTTGATGATTTAGTCGAAAGTCGATTGAATCTGATCATATCCGTTAGCTGCGATGTCAATTGGAAGTTCTCTCTTATAAGTAATGCGACACAGCTTGCATGAATCACATTAATTTTCAATTATCCTTTGACACTTTTGTAAGCACACGCTTTTCTAACATTAATAATGATAAGAGTAGTAATAGAAAATCGATGCCACTGAGCAAAACTGAAAGATGAAAACCGAAAACAGTGGGTTTGTCTTCCAATATAAAAAAAATACAATGAGTTTTGTTGACGTTTCAAATTTATACGCTTAAAACGCATCTATCAGTGCTTTTGTTTGACATTCAAATCGATAGAAATTGGCTTATTTTACCAGAAGACAAATTGTCTTTTCAGTGATAAGTGATGCTAAATAGAAAAAATATTTTAAATTCCATATATATGTGAGAATTTAAATGAATTTATGTTGGATTGTATAACTAGCTAACATTTCCTGGAGAACTCTTACAAAATGAGGTACTCTGTTGATTAGACACAGTACTATTTTGACACTTTTTGTTACTGCACAAGTGTGATCTCATCAGGGATAAAATGTAAGAACGAATTTCTAAATGACATCATTACCACTCAAAAGCCATACAGCACTGAAAACGTTTCTTCACAATACCGTGAGGAAATTCTCCAAACGTTCTGAACCAAAAGAAACAGGTATTCAGTGTTCTTTTTTGCTCATTAGTTTTTCTGAAACCCAAATAGTGTTTTTTTAATTATATTAATCTGCAGAAATGTCCTTCAGGAATACATAGAGCGACTTAGTTATAAACTTAGGTTGTCATACACACTTACCTTCACGTGTTTTAAAATGTAGATATTTTAAAAGGCCAATAAAATGAGTTCTATGTGGTTATCACGTATCTGTTTCGTATATTTTCGTACATTTTAGGAAAATGCATCAGATCGCCACATTACGGATCATCATTGAACAAAGCTTGGAATGGCAGTCACCTCTCTATCTCAACTTCATCGACTTTGAAAAGGCCTTCGACAGCGTCGATCGAGAGGTGATTTGGAAACAACTTCGCTACTACGGGGTGCCACCGACAATTATACATCTCATCCAACAGCTGTACGACAATACTGCATGCCAAGTAATCCACAACTGGAAACTTACGGAATCCTTCGAAGTGAGGACAGGAGTAAGACAAGCTGGCTGCCTACTATCGCCAATGATTTTCCTGATTGCAGTAGACTGGATAATGCGACAGACAGTCGGGCAATGAGGAAACAGGCATAAAATGGACTCACACAAAAAACTTGGAGGATCTGGACTTCGCCGATGATACATTTGTGTCTGATTTCCCACAAACTGGAAGATATGCAAGCGAAAAGCAACAAGTTGGCAGAAGAAGCATCAAAGATAGGACTTCATTTCAGGTGAACATAGAGAAAACAGAGGTGATGAAGATTCCTGGGCAACACCACCAACAGCAACAACAACAACTGACAACAATCAGCATAAATGGAAGGAACCTGAAAGAAACAACCTCCTTCACTTACCTGGGAAGCATCGTTTCAACTACAGATGGAACTGACGAGGATATCAAAGCAAGAATCAGAAAAGCAAGACAAGCTTTCATTACTCTCAAGTTTGTGTGGAGGTCAACAGCACTCAGCATCAAAAATAACATCCGGATTTTCAACTCCAATGTGAAGTCAGTGCTACTATACGGATCAGAGACTTGCACTGCGCGTCATAAAGAGCACCTCAAACAAACTACAAACCTTCATTAACAGTTGTCTTCGCTCAATACTCAAGATCAGATGGCTGGCCAGAAAAGATCAGCAACAGAGATCTCTGGCAATGATCGAACCAACCAGGAACCGATTGTGAAACAAATAGGCAGGAAGAAATGGAGATGGATTGGCCATACTCTGAGGAAGCCATCAAGTGACATCACTAGACAAGCCATTGCTCGAGTGGAACCCGAAAGGGAAGCGGCGAGTTGGTCGTCAGTGCAAGGGTGACTTGGAGGAGGTCATGTGAAGAGGAGATGAAAACGTGTGAGCAGACTTGGAGCCAGGTGAAGACTCTAGCAGAGAACCGAACGCAATGGAGACGCACGGCTGAAGCCCTATGTTCCTCTAGGAATTAAAGGAAACAATATTAATAATAATAATACTCGAAAACTTATTGATTCATCCAAAGTTATACATGTCTCTGCTGGAATGTTCAGGTATCTAAGTTCTCGCATAACTTAACACCCTAGCAATTTACCATCAAAAATATTAAGTCTGTGCATGATTCGAAACAGTCATACAGCTAACTAAGGTGCATATTCTATTGATAATCGGTCAACGTCTGCTTGACTGACTAATCAAACAAATAAATAAATATGTATATCCCAAGGGTAAGACAGAATTAGCCCATCACTAATTATTATGTTGATCATGAAAAATTAAAATCTTTCAAACCCTTTGTAAAGAAAACAGTGTAAAAACACGAAGAAGAAGCAGAAGAATAAGCAGAATAGTCAGTAGGTTTTTTCTTCTTCTATTGATGTGGAAAAATATTCTACATGACAGAATCTATAATAAAGTGAAGAAAAAGGCAAAACATGATAGATAAAAAAAATAAACGACTGCATAGGAAACAAAATCAGCCTTTTTTTATTATTTTCAAACTGCTTACAACAGAATAAGTAAAATGATAAAATCTAGTTATTGTAAATCAATATATTATCTATCGACATGCTTAAAAACTAAAAACATGAGGGGAAATTTTAGGTAAAGCCATTTGGTTAACAAAGTCATTGTAAGTTTCTTATGATACTTGATGAGCCTTCTGAAAAATCTGTAAAACAATAAAGTTCAACGATGATACCAATGAAGTAATACAAGCCTATTTAATTATGCTCTTAGAATATTGAGTGTTACTTTTAATGTCAACAGTTTAGTAGAATGATCAGGGTGTCAAACGCAGGATCTGATAACCGAGAGACAGATCCACACTAATCTGAAACCAGTATGGGAATCTGCTGCATTCAGCATAATCGGCAAGATCCGGATCTTCAACATTAATGTCAAGTCAGTCGGTGCTTCTATATGGTTCAGAGATTTGGCCCTTCACCAAAAGCATCTCCGACAGTCTGTTGACTTTCGTCAACATCTGCTTTCCCTCTATGCTGAGGACCAGATGGATAGACAGATAGGATAATTAGTGAGGAACTCTGGTGTCAAAAAGAGTTCCAGAATATGCCGAAGGAGATAGGGATGGATTGGACACTCGCTAAGGTGACGTCAAGTCCCAGGCTGGCCTTCTGGTGGAGTCCCACTCTGGAACGACGAGTCGGGCACTGGTCCAGAGATGAGGTGGAGGAGGTGGGGACCTGTGGGCGGTCGCTGGGCCAGTTGAAGCATACTGTGGAGAATAGAATGAAATGGCAAAGCATTATGTTCGCCTCAGAAACCAGAGGAATAGTAATAAGTTTAACAGAATCCCGTTATAAATCCCAGTCCTAGTATAACACCGACAGTGGGACGCTAAGTTGATGGTACTTTCAGTTGTTAGACTTCATTATCTTATAAAGTGTTGGAAGATGTCAAAAATTCACTTATCAAGAAACATGAAACAGAAGCCTCATTTTCTACACAATTTGTTTTCCTGATGAAACATAATCAAGATTACCCAAGGACATAAAAAGAGTAAAAATGTCATCGAAAACCTAAGGAACAAGTCTATGGCAACCGATAAAAGACTGCTATTATTAAAAAGGTGAAAATGAGTTATATACATAAGTGACGCCCACTAAACTCAAAGGAAAGTCTATAGTCTTACATAAAGCATATTCGTCTCTTTCACTAAGTTTATCCAAGTTCCAGGTGAGACATAATGAAGTATTACTGGAATTTTCAAATACTAGGTTAACGTGTTGTCTTTATGTTATAGAGTAAATTATCAGCAGCCAGCTTCTTGATCTCAGTTGCAGTCCATTGGAATGAAGCTTCACATAGACCTAAGCTACTTATTCATTTATGCGCATCAAAATTACATGTCTTTAGCTTCAAAATAACGAGTGATCTCACTGTGATTCTGACCTATATCGCCAGTGCCTAAGACAAAGTTATAACGGTAACTGCAGAATTTCGTAGTATTTCGTAGAGAAATTTTTTTACTGACAAATTGATGTTAAGACATAGCGAAATACACACATCTTACTTTAAAATGTCCATTTGCACATGTTCCCCGAAATGTACCTTTTCTGTCTTCCTTTCATGTTTCGCCGTGTTTTTTCACAAGGATCTTTCATATCCCCTCTTCGGCGTTTCATCCATCCCTGCGGTATTAAATATTCTCTCAAAAGAAATGGCATAAAATGAGCTACTCAAAAAATCTTGTTATTAACACCCGTTACACAACTACAAAACTATTTGCACGCCGCTTATTTTATGCAGAAGTAGGTTATATATGTCCGAACCAAGTTCCCTTTAAACAGTTTGAAAAAATTTAGGCATTGGGTACATGATATTCATTATAATAAAGGTTTTTGTATTTCCCAGTGAATGAAAAACAAAACGATATTGTTTTTACTGACGTTTCGCTATTTAATGCTAATAGCTTTATAAATAGAACACCGAGAAATTGATAAAGAAGACATTATGGTAAGCTATGATATTAACTCATTATATACTAGTATCCCCATTACCGAAAGTCTTGATATCATTTCCAGTCTTCTAGAATCAGATACAACGCTATCACAAAGATGTCCACTGGACACCAGTCAAATAATTAAGAGCTTAAAATTCTGTCTAGAAAATAATTATTTTACATTTAAAGGGAGTTTATATAGACAGACAAATGGTGTTGCTATGGGTTCACCAGTCTCCCCAATAGTCGCCGACCTTTTCATGAATAAATTCGAAAATAACATCTTTTCAAGCATATTCACTCCTAAAATATGGTTAAGATATGTAGATGATACTTTTGTAGTACTAAAACGAGATCTACACAATTCATTCCTGGAGAAAATAAACTGTGTATCTCCCAGAATCCAGTTTACTTCGGAAGCAGAATCAGACATCGGTGAACTACCATTTCTAGACTGCCTAGTTAAGAGGAGGGAAAACGGATATTTTAGTAAATCTGTATTCAGGAAGAAAACCAACTCCAGTAAATATTTAGACTTAGATCATCCCGCCCCATCAGCGCAAAGGTTTCAGTTGTTTCAAGTCTTCTTAGACGAGCACACTCTCTGATAACGGATGAGAAAGAAAAAGAAGAAGAAACATCAAACATTACTGAAACTCTCAAGCAAAACAACTACCCAAGGAACCTCATCAACAAAATCAACACGGACATTAAGTATGGTCGAAAACGCAGTCCGAAAACATGGACCTCAATGGTCATCATTCCATATAGAACAGAGACGTCAGACGATATCAGAAGAGTACTTAATCAGCTCGACATTAAAGTTTTCTTCAAAACATCAAACACACTACGAAACAACCTTGTCCATATAAAGACCAAATCCCTAAAGATTCTCTATCTAATTGTGTCTATAAAATAAAATGCTTGGAATGTCATGTGATATACATCGGACAAACATCCCCAGAAAGAAATCAAAATCATAAGAAATGAACACCGTAGAGCATCTGTTCGACCACGGAGAAATCCGGTTGAACTAGAAAAACTTGAAAAATCATCAGCCATAGGTCATTACACGCTATAGAATCAGGCCACAAAATAGATTTTGACAATATTGAAATAATCCAGAAAAACTTCAGAAATCACAAAGAACGTCTAATATCAGAAGCACGTCATATCAAGTGGAATCAAAATTGCCTAAATAGGAATGATGGACTGAAACAGAATCTGACCTAGTTACAACACCAATTTCCCCCATGAAGTGACAAAACCATTATATAAACACACGCTGTTTTATAATTTTACACACTTATCAAATCCAACAATCTACACTTGATTTTGTTATCTTTACCAAATGACCAACTTGACAACGAAAAATGACCCCAGACTGACGTACGATGATCAAGTTAGTAAACTTTGTTTTGATACCATAACAGATGTACTATTACCTTTGTTATGGTTACTTTGACTTTGAATATGTCCTTTTTAACTTGACCTAAGTCTATTTTCTCACCTCTTAATTCTTTGTTATATGTATGTTGAGATTTTGTAAATTCTGGTTTAATAATACTTTTATAAAGCTATTAGCATTAAATAGCGAAATGTCAGTAAAAACAATGTCGTTTTGTTTTTCATTCATTTGGAAATACAAAAAACTTTCATTATAAAGAAGTAGGTTATGATGAAAAACAGCATAAGTTGTTTGCTTTCAGGCTTACAGTGTAGTGTGTTTAATGGCCTAAGCCCGGAGTAGTAAACTCACGAATTCCTCTTAACATATCAGTGTGATGTCATCCAACTTCGTGACCACAAGGCTTACTTTATAAATATATTATTACCAATAACTATAAATCTGTACAAGTTATCATCCTAAGACTGAACTGCATATAATCTCTGCAATTTCACTGGCGATGATTTCTTCTTCTCTTCTTTATACAATTTACGACTTGACCAGACGAATTCTACTAATGATGTTAACTCAATCAGTTTAACTCACACTTATTATCCTAATGGTATTTTGTTAACTAATTACTTTCGTTATCTTCTGCAGTCATTTCATTTCTTAGATTTACTACGAATGCTACAAAATTATGCGTTCATTATTATATTACTGTATTACGTTGTAATATATATAATTATTATATTACACATTATTGCATTTTATAATTCCAGGGCTATCTCAGTAATAGTCCGTCTGCCTTACGCTTATTTCATTGGTGATAATTTCTTTCGAATAATTTGTCCGTGATGAAAATGAAATTTAATTTATTGTAGGCTGCTAATTTAAACGTTTTCGCGTTTCCATCAAAACAGTAACCATAAGTAGAATTTATGGCTGACAGCTTCGTAACTCAAATACAATCCGGCTTCCTGAATCAGAAACAAATAGTTTTAAACCGTGTTGCTTTCATTATTCTACAATAAAACCAACAAATAATTACAGTAACGGAAGTTTATTGTAATTATTTTAAACAAAAAAATCTTTAAAGATTATCCAGTCCGTACAGCTAAATATGCAACTATGCAAACGCATGAGGGCCTGTATACACAAGTTTTTGATGATGTGGTGTTCTCTGAGCTGGATAGTTAATTTGCGAAGCTTTCATCACCCTACTAGGTGACAACTTCAGCGCATACTTCGATTTGAAGTGAGCTTTTAGATTTCTCCACGAGTTTATTAATCATCTCTCCTGGTGACCTTGGACGTGATTGGCTGTCTTTGTGTGTTTTCACACCTTCTAGGCTACTTGTATTAGAACTGATTGTTTCTTTGACTTGAACTTTGACCCTTTGTGTGTGAGATTTCTTTCTTATCCGTTGATAAATTTTGTCAATCTCGATGTATCTGTTGATTGATGATTCACTGGAATGCCAAGCTTCTAAAAATTCTCTAGCATTCTTGTTGTTTCCTTTGTCTAATATTTGAACATTGTCCCAATCGAATTGATGTCCGTGGCTGTCTGTATGTAGTGATATCAGTTCCGATACAAGTAACCTAGAAGGTGTGAAAACACACAAAAACAACCAATCACGTCCAAGGTCACCAGGAGAGATGATTAATAAACTCGTGGAGAAATCTAAAAGCTCACTTCAAATCGAAGTATGCGCTGAAGATATCACCTAGTAGGGTGATGAAAGCTTCGCAAATTAACTATCCAGCTCAGAGAACACAACCACATCAAAATCACCTACCTGAGCTACAAATCTTCTCCATCATACACAAGTTTAATTGACTAGTCATCATCAGAATGCTGTTAAGAGGTGATTTGTTAACGCAGACGGAACCTACAAACTTATACAAGCTATACACTCGCATCTTAGTGTTATACAGCTATATGACAATACCACGCGTTAAGTGATCCCCAACGGAAAACTCAGCGAGGCGTTCGAAGTGAATACAGAAGTAAGGCAAGGCTGCCTATTATCACCGGCGATAATATTCTTAATTGTGGTGGACTGGATTATGCGACAGACTGTTCTTGGGGAGCGAGGAAACAGGAGTACGCTGAACGACCGATAAGAAAACTCTAGAACATCTGGATTTCAAGGATGATATATGTCTAATGTCACAGAAACTCTAAGACTTGCAAGCGAAAACCAACATAATTGGCTGAAGAAGCTGGCAGCAAAAACAGGACTGCAGGTGAACACAGAGAAGATGGAGGTGATGAAGATAACCAACCACCACCAACAGCAACAACAGCCAGCACCTATCACCTTCAATGGTAGAGATTTAACAGAAGTTACTTCCTGCCTTCACTTATCTATGAAGCATCGTTTCAACTACAGGTCGTTGGAACAGACGAAGGTGTCAAAGTCGGAATTGGAAAGTCATGATACGCCTTGATCAACCTGAAACCAATTTGGAAATCTTCTGCACTCAGCATAAGGAACAAGATTCCCATTTTCAACACCAATCTCAAGTCAGTTCTTCTATACTGGTCAGAAACTTGCACTGTGTGTCACGAAAAGCATTTCCAACAGGTTGCAGACTTTCATCAACAGCTGCCTTCACTGGCCCCATACTGAAGATCAAATGGCCAGTAAGAATAAGCAACAGGAAACTACGGGAACAAACCAACCAAGAGCCTATCGCTCAACAAATTTGTAGGAGAAAATGGAGATGGATGGATCGGGCATACATTGGGGAGACCGTCGAATGACATTGCACTCCTTGCTAGTGCTCAATTGGAATCCAAATAGGAAGTGACGAGTGGGTCGTCGGTGCAAGGGTGACATGGAGGAGATCGTGTGAGGAAGAGATGAGAGGGTTTGATCAATCGTGGAGGTAGGCAGCTGAAGAGGGCGGCAGAAAACAGAACAAAGTAGAGATGTGTTGTTGAAATCCTATTTTCCACTCGGAACGCAAGGGAATAATAATAATTAGTGTTATACAAGTTCGAAAAGCGTTAAAAGTAAGCACACTGCTGAAACAAAAGTGCTCTTGTGATAAACTACATAATTAACCTATATATATATATATAGGAAGCACCACTAACTGGCAGCAGCTGGAAGACTAATATTCTGCACAGAGCACTGCTCAAATGGCATCTCGTCTTCTGATTCCACCCATCATAGTGTAGTCATCAAACAAACACCTTCTTAATTTTGTTGTTTAAACAAGTGTGTTAAAATATCTGAGTCCAGATCTTGAGACACGTATACGAATCTTATGATGGATACATTGAAAAATAAATAATTTTTAAGTGTTAATCTTCAGACATTTTTCAACATGGAAATTTATTTATACGGTTGCGTTCGTTAAACTAAGTATCTGTGTTAACCCTACTGCTTTGTTCACAGTGGGAATATGATGAACTTCAGTCATAAACATGGAGACAAGCAACAATTTATCTGGATTGAAGTAAGCCAAAGTATCATGAGAAATTGCTGGTAGCCTGCTTAAATCATTGGACTACCTATATTTCCCCAAAGTCAAATTTACTCATACTTTGTTTTAAATATTTATTTACACCCTTGAAGAACAATCTGTACTTACGCGCATTTTCCAATGGCTTTCGGCATACCACATGGTTTGTTTCGAAGGGATAAATACATTGGGGATTGGAGTATGTTTCAGACGGAATGAAATTCTGTCGAATGACATACTGTAAATTACTATTTTCCTTAATTATTCTGTTGACAAAAACTCGCTGAAAATTCCTACTTGAATATAAACAGGCTCAGAATAAAGCTATTACCATAAGAAAAAGATATACCAACTTTTACCGCTTCATCAGTTATGCATAAAATATTGAGAAAGAGAGTCAATGGTCAGTCTATAATGATTTCTTTGGCAGATCAACTTGAAACAAGTAAAACTACTATTTTAACATTGTAAGTAGTAAAAACAAGTACTGGTATAACGACAGAAGACAAGGGCCAGGCAACAGATCATTTATTCAGAAAATCAACACATATTTATATATATTTTTATGTACATTATTATTAGCGTTATTGTTAGCAGAGAGGTAAAATCTTCGGATTGGTTGTTTTCTTTCTGAAAGTTATTCTATACTGCTTGTGACCATTTCTCAGAAAGTTAAGTCATATATCTGTGAATCATATTTGCACGCGTTAAGTCTGCTGTGATTGGTTGTTGAGTTCCTCAAGGTTAAGCCTTGTTCAAATGAACTGTCGTCAAGATTTGACAGAATAAATCTAAAATATTTGGGCGCTGAGTGAGAAGTAGACATTTGTAAAAAAATTATATATTTGTAAAATCTCAGCGAGATTGAAATGAGTAATTCCAACGTTTCGTTCGACAATCTGTTCCGAACTTCTTCAGGGAAATTATCGAAATTAACATAACACAGGTTTATATATAAAAAGAACATCACTTCTTTTTAAAAACTTTGTCCAATCATGAGTCATAACACAAGTATCAACAAGTATAATAAACAAAATTTTATGAGCTGTGATCAAAATTTGACCTCGGACCTACAAATATTGGTCTACCTTTGTTAAACACTTTAAACAGAGTGTGTATCTGTGTGTGGGTATTTTTGTTTAGTAGAGGCACCCTGTCGGATTTATTGCTTTGTCTTCTTTCTGAAGATTGAGCTGCTTTATTCGACCTACTGGAGTTGTCAGGTGACTCGACAGCTACGGATTTAGGATATGTTAATTATGTTAATTTCGATTAATTTCCCTGAAGAAGTTCGGACCAGATTGCCGAACGAAACGTTGGAATTACTCATTTCAATCTCGCTGAGATTTTACAAATATAATTTTTTACAAATGTTAAGCCTTGTTATTGTGTTTTCTCATGACCCCAATTCGGGACTTAACATTGACGTAAATTTTTGTCTACAATTTTGTCTTGCAGATAGCTCTCACCCCTCTGGATATTTCTTTTTAACCTCCGTCTCCTTTCCTTTTCTTCAATGTTACCTCTCTTTTATTTTACCTTATTGACAGCCCTGTAATTATGATTATCGCAATCGCATGGAAATCACTTTCATCCTCAGAATACTTACTATATGACAGGCATGTGAATCAGTTAATTAGATGAATTAAAACAAAACAAATAAGAGAAAACTGGCAGGATAACTGCCTTTTTGAAAGAAACAAAATCTGAAACTGACGATTAATCATATCATTAAATCATGTCTTTAACAAACAAACAAACAAAAACCCTAAATCAAAGCTTAAATAAAAATGTCAAAAGAATTTAGTATTTAACCATGATAATTATTATTGCCTCCAATTTTATATGTCAATGCTTTCACTACTAACAAGATGGTTTGATAGTAGCACACTCATCTATACTTTAAAAAAACATTTACTTAGAATCATATCAGTGAAGCGTAGTTTTCAAATTTACTTCAAAAAGCATTTATATACATACATATGAAGTAGTATATCTTTCAAGAATAATACATATGCATACATATACATTATCGGTGTTATTCGTACGTGTATACATTAATATAGTTTGCTTAAAGAATACTTTATTTTTTATTTTTATTTCTTTACGTTCCCAATGGAACATAGGGCTTTAATTTATTTTTTTTATTATTATAGCTTGATTCCACACAGTATTTTCGATACAAGTATGGAATTTTCAGCATGTGATATCGGTAGCCCAAATTTTGCAGTGGTGTTTTGAAATAATAGAGAAGATTTGTAGCTCAGGTGGATGATTTGCAATTAACAGTGTTCTCTCAGCTGGTTGGTTTAGTTGCGAAGCTTTCGTCGTCCTTCTGGACAACATCTTCAGCGCCATGTTTAGCACAAAGTGAAATGATTTAAATTTCTTCATAAGTGATATAATTGCGTCTCCTGGTATTGACCATTTTCTATTGACTTGGATTTTAAACTTTTTGGTCACCTGATTTACTTTTTATTAGTTGGTATATTTCATCTATATTAACGTGTTTGTTAATTGCATTTTCGCTTGAGTACCAGGCTTCTAGGAATTCTCTGGCACTTTTCGTGTTTCCTCTGTTTAAGATTTTGACATTATCCCAATCAAATTGATGACCATAATTGTCTATATGCATTGATACTAAAGAATACATATCATGTCTTTTCACGGCTGATTTATGTTCTTGGATTCTGATTCGAAGGGGACGCCCACTTTGGCCGATGTAATGTTTGTTGCAGTTCATACAATTTATTTTGTAAATGGTATTAATTTTATCCCCTTTTTCTGTTGGATCTTTTGGTTTGCATAATATCGAATTAAGCGATTTTACTGGTTTGTGTGCTATATCTATATCTAACGGTTTCAGTATTCTAGCTGTTATTTCAGAGATATTCCTCATGTATGATAGAATGAATTTTCTTGTGGTCTTTGATGATGGTTTCTTGTTGGTGTTTTGATTCGACTTTAAACACTTTTTGATGAAATTTTGTGGATAACCATTCTTTTTGAAGACCGTTTGTAGGTACTTTTCTTCCATTCTTTTCAGCTCTGGAGTGCTACAATGTGTCTGAACTCTTTTAAACGATGTCTGCACACAGTTTCGTTTGTGTGTAACTGGATTATTGCTAGTATAGTTGAGTATTTGATCTGTGTGCGTTGATTTTCTATAAACTTGTGTCTCTAAATCTCCTGTGTTGGTTCTCCTGATTAAGACATCTAAAAATGGGATTTTGTTATCTAATTCTTCTTCTCTTGTGAATTTGATGTCTTCAAATATGTTGTTTATTAATTTATGAGTATATTCTAAATCACTTCTCTTAATTATTACAAATGTATCATCAACGTAACGTATCCAGATTTTCGGTTTAATTATAGGTAGAGCTATTAATTCTAATCTTTGCATAACGGCTTCATCTATTAATCCTGATATGGGCGATCCCATTGGTGTTCCTTTTATTTGTTCATATATTTGAGTATTGAACTGGAAGTATGTTGTAAGGCATAATTTTATGAGTTCTATCCAAGTTGATAATTGCGTTTTTGTGTTTTCATCACTGTAGAGTAATTGTTGCATAGTTTCTGTTGCTAGTTTATTTTTACAGGATGGGGTTGCTAGCCTCATGCCCAACCTTCCCTCTTCACCAGTCTTACTACTGGCTTAGCTAGGTAGAGGAGTGCGTCGGTGGCCGAGGATCAAACCCCGGACCACGTGCGGCGTGGTTGGCAAGCATTCTACTGCTGTGCCACCGACGCAAAGAATACTCTTCGCCACTTATATTTCTCATCAGAACAAATCGATGTAATAAGTATCAGTTTCATCAGTGCATATATGCAATATTGAGGTATGCGTGCGTAGTTCCACGTGTATTTTAAGTGTGGAAAACAGTTAAATAAAGGCAGAGAGTACGCTTATAAAAAAAGCTTGAATAAAAAGTTAAAGAAAGAAACTTGAAGGAAAGCTATTACTAGTGGTGATGATGACGACGATGATGCCTTTCTCTCTCTCTCTCTCTCTTCTTCTAAACAGTGTAGCCTTTTACTAACTAAGTGACATTTCATTTTATTTAACAAAACAAAGCATAAATGTTTCTAAAGTATGCTTTTGTGTAGATTTGTCAAACATACAAACAAACAAAAAAGATTAAGTGAGTTTTCTCATGAGTATAATTAAAGAAGGAATGTTTGTGTTTTTCAATTGTTTCTGTGATAAGAGATATGCTCATTTTAATAAACATTGAAAGCAGAACTTCAGTAATGGAATACTATTCAATCTAATGAACAATTAATTGATCAGCATTGTTTTGAGTAGGCTATCGAATATGAGAAAAAAAAGAAACCAATAATAAAAGGCATGCTGAAGTGAGACAAGTATAAATCCGTCAGGGAGTAACATTATGAGGAAATCACGTGGAATAGAAATAATTCTCTCTATATATCCAAAGCTTTCTATAAATACCTTTGAAAGATTGAATGAATTCATTACACTGTCAGCATAATACCATCGACTTATAATTCCATTGTGGGTGTAATTTATTGTGATAAAGTCTCACAGTGTTATACAGTAATATTTACTGATCACCACGTTTCCAGCACAATTTATTACTGCTCATAATCATATAATAATAATAATGGCTTTATTCCAAACAGTATTTGTGGTACAGGTATGGAATTTTCAGCGTGCATTACAATATTGCATCTAATTACCTCATAAATTTTATAAGATTTTAAAAATAAAAAGCAACAACAACAAAAAAAATAAAAGAAATAAAAAAGAACAGCATTGCATTCACATTTTTAAACAATGCACCACAGGATATGAAATATAAAATTAGTGTGTAATAGAATATGTGAGCAACAATATAATCGTAACAAAGAAAGGAGAACAAAAGCTAATGGGAACTATTTGTTAGAGTGCCGCAGTAAGTTGATCGTGTCATACCTAACGGATTTCTCATCACATAACAGCTGTGCCAGATAAGGTATTGTGGAGGTTTTGTACTTGGTAGTCCTGGCATTTAGCCTCCTATAGTTCCTTCTAGTTCTACCAGATGAAATGCAAGGAGAGAGCTGCGTATAGAGAGGGTGTTCGGGGTCAGACAATATAGAATTCGCTAGTTTCTTACATGACATTATATGTCTATCCACAATAGTGTTAACCAGTTGGTTTAATGAAATCCCACTTCCCCTACTAACAGCTTTTAGTACCCTACGCAGCAAAGTAAAGTCTTTCTTAAGTAGTCCAGGAAAGATTAATGGGGAGCAGCAAAGAGGGATGGTTAGAATACAGGAATTGACAAACTGAGAAAGCAAAGACTGCTTTATACCAGACTGCCTAAACGTCCTAACGTAGAACGTTAAGCGAAACATCTTTCTAGTCACTAGCAAGATGTGAGAGGACCAGGAAAGATCGGAGGAAATACTCAGTCCAAGGTACTTGACATTAGATGTAGTTTCAACCTCTATGCCGTCAATGATAGTGGGACCATGTGAGCTAGCTAGTTGTTGTAGGTCACTTTTTCGTCTGAAAGTGAAATTTACTACCTGACATTTAGACGGATTCAGCTTAAGACCGTTTGAAGAGGACCACTGACTAATTTCCGAGAGAAAGTTATTTAGTATGGAACAGTCTGACTGAGAGTTGACAGGCAATAAATTGGAAATGAGCAATTAGATGCAATATGATTTGTAATGAATAAGGTATTTGGTAGCCCAAGATTTTAAGCAGGCCGCCAAGGTCAAGGTACTCACTCACATAACTTTCTAACTTCGTTTATATAATTCCATTATTTTTCCATATTTCCGTTACGAGTGATGAGTCATTCCTATTGCACGTGTGTGGGTGTAGACTCGACGCATTCCAATAGATATTTAGACTTTGATTCATCTCAACCGTCTGTGAAGGCAAGCCTAGTTAAGTGTCTAACAAATCGAGCAGTAGCACTAAGAGTTACAAAAAAACCTAAACGATGAAATGAAATAGATAGAAGAAGCGTTGGTGTTAAATACCTAACTCTCCCATAAAACTCATTAAGAAGATCAGAAAAGGTCAAAAGCAAAATAAAAATAATGGGGAAACTATAATGATAACAAATAAGAGAGAATATAAAGAATCTACTGTTATGTCATATAAGGAGGGGAAATCTGAGACCCTACGTGAGATTCTCAATAAAGCAGAAATTAGAGTGGCATTCAAACCTATAAACTCACTCAGGCAGGACAAGCTCTGTAGGCTATAAGATCCGGTCGACCCAATTAAACAAAATAATATAATTTACAAAATACCTTGCATTGACTGTGAGTGAGGTCGACTACATAGGTCAAACTAGTAGGTCGGAGGTAGTCAGATTGTCGGAACATAAGAATTTAGCTAAAGTTAGAATGAATGACCCCACGAAGATAAGTAATTTAGAAAAAAGCTCAGAGATTGCACTGCATGCATTAACACATAACCACACAACAGGGTGGGACACAGTCAAAATTCTAAAAATTAATATGGGTAGGTTGTCGGAAAGAGATGATGGAATTACATAAACGAAGTTAGAAAGTTGTGAGTGAGTAACTTAATATGATTATGAGCAGTAATAAATTGTGCTCGAAACGTGATCACCAGTAAATATTACTGAATAACACTGTGAGATTTTATCACAATAAATTTTAACCATAATGGAATTATACTCTACCACAGTGCACAAGTTCTATTATTACACGATTAACTTATGTTGAAAACCCTGGATAACCCCGTTCTATCATTACTTCATTCACCTCTTACTCAATGTTCATCAGATCTTATCTTATCTTCTCTAATAGAATACCATACTTCATGAGTGTGAAGGAATCTGATTGGTTTCAAGACTGATCACAGAATAAATTCATTTAGAGAAACAATGAACATCAAGCGGAGTCAATGGTGCCTAATGCTTCCGATTCCCAAACAAGTTGTCCAGTACTGTATAGTTTCCAATGGTTCTCTAACTGAAGAAAGTTTATCATCAATCTTAAAATCAATAGAATTCTTGTAAAATAACACCTTGAAATTAATCCAATGCTCACTGATAACCAACTACATGAAGTTGCCTGAAGTTCGAGTGAGAAGTCATAACCAGTGGATGTGAGGATGAATATTTCTAGCACTATACGTTGCGAAGTGGCAGAAGTTAGAGTCGATAGGCTACTGGATTCCATCGTAGTGGCTGGATATTCTCTTAATTCGCCTTGTAACAGGAAGGTTCTAGCGTTCAGTCTCCAGTGGGATTATGTGTGTATACTTAAAATTACTTTCTCAACACTGATTATATATTTTCAAGAGTTTGTTTGCAAAGTTTAGATTTGTTTATCAAGTTTGGCCACGGATTGATATCAGTTAGAGAATCATTGAAAACAAGCAGGGAGTACTGGACAGCTGTTTCATCTCAGTTTAGGAATCATAGGCAGTACGCACTCACTGCCAGGTTTAGAAACCAGGACCTTCCAGTTACAAGGCAAGATATTATCCCATTCATCCAGTGGGACCTAATTCAATGGTCAGTGTATAAGTTCCAATTTCAACCACTTCGTGATGTTTGCGCGACCACAGGACATTGTCATTGATAAGACATCCATCGTGAAACTAACGTCAGTCAAATTTTATGTTAAACTCAGCCACACACTTGGCAGACATCAATATCCGCTAACACTCAGTTGGAAACTTTGCAAAAACTTCTCTTCAGACGTACCATTTCTAATGCCGCTTCATTTCACTCAAGTTTTTCCTCTGTGTAAACATAATTACTCTTTATTTAACGAAGAAACAGTCTAATTTTGAGCGAATTCACTTCTTAATGTGTCTATTTGCCTCAGTGATTGAGCATCACATCTGACTTTTTGATGTCTGCGTGTTAGAAAATTAAAATTTCTTACTACTGGGAGTTTGTAATTCACGCCTATTGTGTCACAAATTCACTCAGCTGTGAAATGCATTTATGGGATATTTTAGGTTTTGAATGCATTTTTTACTCTTTGTCTAAAATTGAAGGTTGTACACTCGATCACTTTCTTTCTTCCTTAAAATAAACACTTCTCACTGATTACAGACAGTTAGTGTGAATACACGTCGAATTTACTTCAGAGTGTTAAGGAGGAGAGAAGATCTCTTCATCTCCACTTTCTTCTATCCTATGATGGTTGTTGTGAAGAAAAAATGTAAAATAACTGAGTGGTTTGTTTAATCTAACTGTTCCGTATTCTATCACGTTTTCCACTATAACTTTTGGAGTATTTCGTTTTTATGAATGAATTCGCCTAGAAAGAGGCCTCCTTTTGAGACAAACACAGACTACATTTGTGAATGAATGGACAAACAGTAAAGCCTCCTCACACGTGTGATTATTGTGTACTCAGTTAAATGAAGCAAGTTTGGGTTAAGAAGATATTCTAATTCTACTCAAATTCAGCTATTTTTATCTTAGGTCAGGTGATTGGACTACTGAATTGAAAAAGTATCCAGGTAAACCGAAGAATTATTAATCACATTATTACTGGCAGTTTGGCGGAAAACTCAGTAAACTCGGATTTAAAGCAGTGTATGTAGTCTACTGGCTTATCACACGAGCATTACTGAGAGTATTTAGTCAAAGCCCGGTAAAATATCTACGATATGAAATATAAAGATAAATTAACAAGGGTGTAAACGTCAGTTCAGTTCCCATCAAGTAATCGCCTCAGATTGGAGATATTTCACTACTCGTAAGCATTAAGTAGTAATAATATATTTCCCAACTGATTTAACGTATAAAAAAATTCTTTCCATCTCTAATATTGTCATATAGTCAGATGATGATGATGAACATAATCAAATAATTTAATTCACGTTAACGAATATAATCTTTAAAGACTGCTATCACACATAAGCAGGCAAAGTATGAGATTTACCATTTATTTATCGGTTCTTGAAGGGGATTGATTGTTGACTTTGAAGTGAGTATATCACTTGATTTACTCTACAGTGGGGTCCGTAAACAGTGGCTCAATGTTTGAGAATAGCAAGGGTTTTGAAAATTCAGAATATGAACTTCTTACTGATTTTTAAAAAGTCTGTCATTTTAACATAGTTATAAAAATTCTCATTGTGTCACTTAGGTGGTTCTTGCGGTCAGTGGAATTCAAGATTGAAGTTGCGGCCTATTTGAGGTTAGTCGTTTAGACTCCTTTGAATTTAAAGTGATTGATGGTTTTCCCAGTGCGTCGGTGGCATAGAGGTTAGGACGCTCGCCGACTATGCACATGGTCCGGGGTTCGGTCCCCGGCCAACGCACCTTTTTACCTCGCTAAACCAGAAATAATGCTGGTGAAGAGGAAAGGCTGGGCATGAGGCTAGCAACCTCATCCTATAAAATAAATACTGCTACAGAAACTTCAAGTCACTAGCTTGAAGCCCTATGCTCCACTAGGGAACGTGAGGGAAAAAAAAATGATGGTGTTCCCACTGTGACTCAAGCCTACTTCCTCACTTTTAAAACTTCAGTGTGCAATCAACCAATTAGAAATTCAAAATATTTTCAACAAATACGGCCTCCACATGATTTCATATTCAACTATTATTTATTCTCTGGCTTAGTAAATAATGACTTTGATTTAATAATGTGTATTCACTTTTTTCAATATTCTCGTCATTTAGAGGAGCACTTCATGATCAACGTCTAATCTAAGAGCTAACTTTCTTATGCATCACGAGAAAAATGTTTGATACCATCAGGTTATGACTGTTGAAGAGTCCCGAACTAGGACCAAACAGCTGTCCAGTACTCCCAGGTTTTCCAGTAGTTCTCCAACTGATGTCAGCTCATGATAAAATCCTCCATGCAATCAATCGAAATCCCTACAAAACCAATACTTGAAAATTAATTTCATTATTGCTTGTCTACAGAAATATTTATTGAAACCTTGAATATGAATGTACGGCTATTGTTTTGAAGGAATATTCCTTTAAATCACACTCTTTCTTTGTAGGTTTGATCATGAGCTGACACCAATTAGAGGGCCAACGGAAAAGCAGAGAGTAGCAAGCATCTGTTTCCCTCTATTTTGAGACTCTTCAGCATTAATCATTCATCAGGGTTCGTACTTATGACATTCTGCTCCTGGGGTGTGAGTATTATTGAGTTGTCCCAAATTAGGACAAAACAGCTGTCCGAAATCCCATGTTTTATCACAGTTCTTTAACTGATGTTAGCTAGTGATCCAACTTGCAATCAATCAAATCCCTGCAAACCAACAATGGAAAACTCCTTCTGTGTTGCTTTTTACGACAAATTTGATCAATTTTATGGTTAAGTATGATTTTTTTACTAGCCTTCTTGAAAGTTCTGGGAAGATTTACATCTCGGGAGCGTCGCTACAGCTTTTTTCATCACAAAGTATGTTTTTCTATTTGTATACCTTATTTTTGCAACAAATAATTGAATAGTGATTGGAGGAGATATGTGGACGTCCCGTGTCAGGAACCAAACTATTCAGCTCGGATGGTAAAGCGATGGGCAAGTAATCCAGAGTCTGAGGATTTGATTTTTGCTAAAAGCGTTCTTCCAGTTTCATTTTCAGTCATCGCTAGTTATATAAATTAACTAATATGTTTATACAACTTAATTCATATCTATAATGACTTTGAACACACCTTAGAAATATGTCGAAATTTGAGTAAACTAAAGTGAAAATAAGAATACTAAAAATATAAATTTATTCAAAGTGAGTGGATCAGTCACTAACATCCTCATGAATATATTATTTTTGTGTGAGCGTTGTTCTAGTCATAATTGAGAAGATTTGTAGCTCAGGTGTATGATATTGAATTAGTTGTGTTCTTTGAGCTGGTTGATTTAACTGCAAAGTTTTCGTCGTCCTTCCAGACGACGTCTTCAGTGCAGGTTTAGTAGAAAACGGAATTATTTAAATTCTCCATTAAATGATCTATCTGTATATCCTGGTGACTACTGTCGTCACTTTTGTTAATTTACGTCTCTATTGGTCATATTTTTATTGTCTTGGGATTCGAACTTCCTTGTCATGTGATTTATTTTTTATTAGCTGGTAAATTTGGTCTATAATAATGTGTTTTTTAGTTGTTAATTCACTTGAGTGCAACAACGAAACAGCTATCTGGTACTCGCAGGTCTTCCAATGATTCTCTAACCAATGACAGCTCATGATGAAATCTTTCGACCAATCAAACAAAACCCCAACAAATCGATACTTGAGAATTTAAATAAGTTTATTGTATACTAAAACCTGCACTGAAGATGTTGTCTAGGAAGGCAACGAAAGTTTCGTAATTAAATCAACAAGCTCAAAGAACACAACTAATTCAATTGCTCTAGTCAATAAATCGAAGATTTTCGATTGCATAAGCGTGCTTATTCAAAAATAATGATGATTTAGTTTATTTATTCTTTGTTCTTTTAGTATTTTTGACATGTATGTTTATTTCTCCTGTCTTATAAATGGTCCCACTATCTTTGGAAGACTAAAACCACTGGCGGAACACATTATAAAAGATTTGGGAGACAGATTAGGCACCGCTCTGCGTCGGTGGCACAGCGGTAAGGACACTCGCCGACCATGCACATGGTCCGGGGTTCGATCCCCTGCCGGCGCACACCTAATTTCTATGGTCGGCCTGCAAAATTTGGGCTACCGATATCACATGCTAAAAATTCCATACCTGTACCAAAAAACGGTGTGGAATCAAGCTGTAATAAAAAAAATATATTGTGTGATATACGAATGGATTATAAAAGCTAAAATGTCCACACGCACCACAATTTCCATCCAGACATTTCTTTTTTCTGAAAGCAGTAGATGAACCGTTAAATTCACTAGTAACCATTGTCAAATTTAGACACTAAGAATTTTTTCTTACAGGATTTCATCATGAGCTGACATCAGTTAGAGAACCACTGGAAAACCTGGGAGAACTTGACAGCTGTTTCGTCAGCCTAGTTTGGGACTCTTCATCAGTACGCACCCACCGGGATTCGAACCCGGGACCTTCTGGTTACAAGGCGAGCTCGTATACCATTAAGCCACTGGGACCCGATCCAATGGTCCATGAATTCTAACTTCTGCCAATTCACGACATAGCGCGACCCCTAGCCAATGTCTTCGGCGAGTATTTGTCCTCACGCCCGACCTGCTGCACCCTACTGGTCACGACTTCTCACTAGAACCCCAGGTGACTACCCACCTGAATAGGGCAAGTCGCTAGTGAGCATCTCATTGATTTTCAAGTGTTGGTTTGTAGGGATTTGATTGGTTACAGGATTTCATCATGAGCTGACATCAGTTAGAGAACCATTGGAAAACCTGGGAGTACTAGATAGCTGTTTCGTCCTAGTTTGGGACTCTTCATCAGTACGCACCCACCGGGATTCTTAATTGTTATGAGCTATTAACCATCGTCGTTTTGGTATGCATGCAGTCTGTCTCTGTATTAAAGGTATGATCGGCAGCTATTGAATAACTTAGAAGTATGAGGCTGATTAAGTGTCTCGTGCTGGCTGTGAGTATTAACAACAAAACTTACGCAAATAAATATCGCCCATATCAGAGAACACAACAACATCAGTGAGAATACATCTAGACGAGAATAAGAAATTCCGAATTTACTGTTTAGTTTATTACAGTAAAACGGTGTTTTGGATGAAACAATTAGGTATTATGAAAATCTAAAAAAAAACTTTCTAACTATTCACTTGAGACAGATGCCGTTAAATCCAGTGGAGTAACGCACATACCTATCAGACAATTTGTTATGGTTACATGATGATAGGCGATAATAACAGACTATAAAGATTACTCTAAGAAAACAAAGTTATATATAAATGATTTGAAAAACTACACTGACCTTAAGTTTCTTAATGATCAACATGTGTTTGTCCTTAAAGGAAAAGTGAATTTCCTTCAGCAGAACACAATTAACTTGTATGCTGTTATTCAGTTGACTTCATACCTGTAAATCTCCCTGTGTATTTCCATTTTTGTCCAATTTACAAAGCAGAAATTTACTAATTCAATTAATTCTTGGAAACATTTATTTCCCGATGCGAATTTAAAAAAAGGCAACAGGGGTTAATAAAGCTTCATTAACCCTCAGTGCTTGTTTCGACTAATTACGTTCAAATAATGCTCGAAGTTGACACTTATGGAACTTTTTTTCACATTTAAAAATTTGTTTCGAGGTGAATAATACTTTTCTAAAAAAGTAGTGGTCACAAAATGTCACTGTTCTAACTCATCGATAATTATCACGTTGAGACGGTTATTAACAGAATGAAGTCTGTTAGGTGACATAATGTGTTGCAATAAAGAAAGGAAGACCAAATTGGCAGTATAAAATGATATCATTTCATTTCACGGGTTCTCATTAGCTGCAAACTACATGAAATTACAATGATTATAAAAACGACAATAACATACTTCAGTGCTTGAATAGAAGTAAAGAAAACACTATAAGAATCACGCATCCGATATATAAGCATTGCAATTTCGGTTTGAGTTATCATCAATTTATATGCTCTCAAAATTATAAAGGAGAGGGGAGGAGAGTTTAGAAAACTTTCATAGTAGTAAGTTGAAGCCTATTCAAAAATGGTCTTGAGTACACATGTCGATTGAAAAAATGTAACTGAATAGTTGAAATCACATTGAAAATGTAAGTGTAATGAAATTTGATGGATGGGAAATTAGGTGGCTTAATGATTGGGGCTGGTAGTCATGAAACTGAAGCAATACAACTTGTGCTAACAATTGATTTCAGACAGTTCATGCTGAACATCACCATAAATGAATTCAAATTTTCAAGAATATCATTCTGTGTAATATTTTAAAAAATTCCTTCACGTTCCCAGCTGAATATAAAGCTTCAGGCAAGAGGCTTGAAGTTTCGGTAGCTGTGGTGATAAGATTTTGCGAGATAGGGATGCTAGCCTCATGCCAAACCTTTCCTGTTTACCAGTCTCAATAATAGCTTGTTGACGTAAAGTAATGCGTCAGTCGGGGATCGAACCCCGAACCACCTGCATGGTTGGCAAGTATTCTACCGCTGTGCCACCGACGCACATATTCTGTGAAAAATTGAAAATGTATACTGATAACATGGTTGATAACAGTTGTTGTCAGAAGTTCTATTTGTATGTTGACAGGCCAGACCGTTTTATTCCATATTAGTTTGTTTATTAGGTATATCACACAGTGAATCAGTATTATTTACTGGATGACGTTTCGAACAAAATTTATTGTCCATAATCATATCAATTGTGATCACACGACTTTGACACTTGAGTTTTATAGCTTTCTTTGTTCTCTCCTATTTGTCGTAGGGGGAGTAGAATTTTCCAGATATCGGGGACAGGTGTTGAATCATTCCTATTACATGTATTTGCAGTTGATTCAATAAACAAAGCTTCTGTTATCAATCTCTCTCTATACCCTGTGACATTAGATTTTAAAACTGTCATCCTATCCCATTCTATTGTTTGGTTGTGTGTAACTGCATGTAGTGCTATGTCTGAACTATTCTCTAGATTTCTTATTTTATTCGGGTCAACCAATCTAGATTTTGCTAAGTTTTTATGTTCAGCTAGTCTGACTGCCCCTGTTCTACTAGTTTGACCTATGTATTTGACCTGACAATCATTGCAGGCAGGGTATTAGATAAACTAAACTGTTTTGTTTTAAAGGCTCTATAGGATCCTTTAGCTGACAAAGCTTGTTTCTAATTGAGTTTGTGGGTTTGAATGCTGTTTTTATTCCTGCCTTGTTGAGAATTCTGCGTAACGTGGTTTCCGAGGTTCCTTCCTTGAATGTAATTGATTATCGAATCAACTGCAAATACACGTAATAGGAATGATTCATCACCTGTCCCCGATATCTGGAAAATTCTACTCCCCCTACGACAAATAGGAGAGAACAAAGAAAGCTATAAAACTCAAGTGTCAAAGTCGTGTGATCACAATTGATATGATTATGGACAATAAATTTTGTTCGAAACGTCATCCAGTAAATAATACTGATTCACTGTGTGATATACCTAATAAACAAACTAATATGGAATTACTTACTACCACAGTGCCCAAGTTTTTCACATATATTAACAGACGGTTTTATATCCTTAATCTTGTTATTTGGGAAATTTTGAAACAGTAATGGTGTTTTTCCTATTGCAGATAACCCTTGAATGTTAACCAATGGTTAATTTTTGAAGAAGTGAAATGAAATCTAAGTTATTCATTATTATTAATTTTTTTTTTGATTACAGCTTGATGCCACACCGTCTTTTCAGTACAAGTATGACATTTTCAGCATGGATATCAGCAGCCCAGATTTTGCAGGCCGACCATAGATATCGGGTGTGCGTCGGCAGGGGATCGAACCCCGGACCATGTGCATGGTACGCTAGAGTCCTAGCCACTGTGCCACCGATGCTCAAATTGCTATCTTCTTCATCTGAAGCAACCTGTTGAACTTATTCCTTTCTAGAATAGATCAAAACTTGATTTACATCACAGTCATAAATCTACGTACTAAACAAAATTGAACTCCACATTTCTTATTCAATTAATAAATCATGAAAATGTCATACTGAGTAAACTTTGACTAAATACTTCTATCGAAATCAGTTTACGTGGATATCAGATAATAAAAATAATGATAGAAAAGACGAGAACAGGAAAAGATTAGAATGATGAAAGATACAGAGGTTAACGAAGAAATTATGTCTCTACAATTGTATAATATTGACGTATACGTTGCGTTTGAACATCTACTCTCGTATATTCGTGTTGATTTCAATATAGATAGAGAAAGTGATTCTCTTATAAAATTTATGATGTATTCATTTTAGGCTGTACACTGAATAGTTTTCAATGTTTGAAACACTCTCTTTTTCTTATGAGGTCGATAGTATACAGTGTTTTCTTTTCTTTCTAAAATATATATATAGATTCAAAAAAGTGTCATTTACAATATATGATGTTCTTACATCACGTAACGTGACTATATAAAACAAGTGAAGAATATGAAAGGATGCTTATCATGTTTCGTTAACATTTATTTGAAGCGCTTTCTTTTATTTAACAACTAAATATATTCATGATACGTTCAAACAAATATTTCTTTTAAAATATCTATCAACAAAGGTCCAGACAGGTTATGCGTATACAAAAGGTAGAAAATACACATAGACATCTCTGAGCTTTAGTTGTTAAGTGATAGTGTTTGCATAGCCCAAAGTTGATTCACACGGCGTACACTGTCTTGTCAGGCGTGCCATATTTCTAGTGGTGTTGTTATATAATTTAAGTAGAAGTAATATACGTCACAATGTGAAACCTTTTTTTTAAATCGTAGAAAAATATGTGCATTTGAAAGGCTCACGCAAAGTCAGCCAGAATCGGAAATTCAAAATACGCCTTCATCAGCCTGAAAACAATTTGAAAATCCTCCATACTCAGCATAAAGAACAAGATTCTCATTTTCGACCCATCTGTGAAGTCAGTCAGTCACTTTAGCCGACTTTTCATAAGCCCATCACAATGGCCTTGAGTTAACCGTCTGAATAATCGTGGATTAGAAAACTGCCGGAGAAGCGTCTTCTCACTGTTTCTTAATTCCAAATAATTATTTTAGGTTGTTTCAAATCCTAACAGAATCCCTCTCAAACTATTCAACCCCTTATTAATCACCTGTATGGATTTTATTTTAGTTGGTAGACTTCCTGAAAAATTTGAGAATGCTGAATTTCTTCTCAGGAAATGATCTTCTGAACCCGATTTATTCTTCAGAACTACACTTAGGAGAACCAAAATCTCAGCTATCAATTTTCCACTCTCTCAGATCATCATTAAGGTTTCAACTTGAAAAGTAGTTTGCATTATACGAGTAAAGACGCCTCACTCGACCTGACAGTGGCAATTTATAATTGCAAGTGTATTTTGTTCACAAGAGTCAGTGATATAAAGAAAATAATACAAAGTATATTTCCTTAGATTCATTTTGTTATTCATTCGTATTAACTTCATAGACACCTAAAATCTCAGCGGAAACTTTGATTAATCTACGCCTTCTTCTTCGTCTTTATTTCTAAATAATGAACCTCACAATCTTATTAATAATCCAAAAAGTGATATTGTTACTTATCACAGAGAATGTTCTATCCACTTATCCTATAATTAGTACATAGTTATACTAAAAATATAGAGGTAACGAAATTAGCGGTGCTCAATATAGTTTATAAATATACATTAATTGTGTCATTTCCACTAATTAAGCATGTCGTTACTATTTAAATATGACGAATAAGAAGGAAATAGTTTCCTATTTAATTTTTCCTAAATAAATACACTCATGAATAGTAACGAAAGGGGTATACTTTTTTATCTGGTTATTCAATTGGCTAGTATGAACCATATTTATCTACTTCACAATCACAGCGGAATTTGATAAGATACACTTTTCATGTTTCGTTCCATTATTTTCCTTATTTTAATAGTCTACCTGATTTTTCGTTTTGAGCTAACATAGGAAGATGGAACATAAGACTGTGATAACACTGGAGAAACATTCGCCTCCTTAAAACGTTCAGATTTTTCACTATCTCACAGTATTGCAACTATAACAACAGAATTCAGGTAATGCAGTAGAATATCTTTAAGTACTAGAACTATCTTGTGAATAATACATCAAATTTGGTAAATTCATTCTTAAGTGTCAATCGGTTTCCATACATGTTTTACAAAATAAACTTTAGCTTAGGTGTTAATAAGATAATCCATTTGTTATGCATTACTTGGCGCCGGCACCTGGGTGATCACGCCTTTGCATTTCGGCGTATTGAAGCCTGTGGCGATCCCTAATCGGGCTCGCTCGGACGCGTAGTTTTTGCTAGCGGGAAGGTATTTGGATGGTCCCTTTATTTGTGCGTCGGTGGCAAAGCGGATAACTCACTGTGTTCAACTTCCACTGTGAATGTAGACACCTCTAGCAGAGCCATTGCAAAAGTGACGAAATTTGTGCCATAAATTTCACTGATAATTACCCTTAACTAAATGACATTTTGTATAATAATTCGTTCTCTTTTAACGGTATCTTCGAATTCAGCAGATATATTTATATCTATTATTATTAACTGATTGGGTTTCGGGTGGAACACGGGGCTTTAGCAGCACCTCGCTTTTTGATTCTGTTGTCTGTTGGCCCTATGAGTGCCAATGAGCTGTCATCCCCTCCTCACACAATTTCTTCCATGTCACCCTCCAAGCTGCTGTTTCAGATTAAGTTTCCACTCGAGTGGTTGCCTAGCGCGTCATTACACTCGATGGTCTCCTCAGTCTCCCTCCAATTCATCTCGATTCCTATCTGCATATATTTTGGGCGGGTAGCTCTTAGTTTGCTCACTGCTACAGTTCCTTGTTGTTTATCCATTTTGGATGGACATTTGATCTTCAGTACTGAGCGTGAGGAGGCACCTGTTGATGAAAGTCTGCAGACCGTTGGAAACGCTCTCAGAGATGCATCAAGTGTCTGAATCATATAGAAGCACTGACTCACTTGATATTGGTGTTGAAGATATAGATCTTGTTACTTAGTCTGAGTGCAACAGATTTCCACAATGATTTCAGAATAATGAACGTCTATCTTGCCTTTCCTATCCTCACTGGCTTTTGTATCCTTATCTGTGTCACCACCTGTAATGGAAATGGTACTGCTAAGGTGAATGATCGGGATTTTCAACTTAATGTGAAGTCAGTGCTACTATACGGATCAGAGACTTGGCGTGTCACAAAGAGCACCTCAAACAAGCTACAGACCTTCATTAAGAGATGTCTTCGCTCAATACTCAAGATCAGATGGCCGGCCAGAAAAGATCAGCAACAGAGATCACTGGCAATGAGCGAACCAACCAGGAACCGATTGTGAAACAAATAGGCAGGAAAAAATGGAGATGGATTGGCCACACTCTGAGGAAACCAGCAAGTGACATCACTAGACAAGCCATTGCTCGAGTGGAACCCGAAAGGGAAGCGGCGAGTTGGTCGTCCAAGGGTGACCTGGAGGAGATCATGTGAAGAGGAGATGAAAGCATGTGGGCAGACCTGGAGCCAGGTGAAAACTCTAGCAGAGAATCGAACGCAATGGAGACGCATGGCTGAAGCCCTATGTTCCTCTAGGAACTAAAGGAAATAATAATAATAAGGTGAATGATATAGATGACTTCCTTCAGATAACTCCCATTAGTAGTCATTGGTGCTTGTTGTGCTTGGTTAGGTATCTTCGTCACCTTCGTCTTCTCTGTGTTCAACTTGAATTGTTGCTTTCTCTGTCAGCCTTTTCTGACAACTTGTTGGTTTTGCCTACAGTTCTTCGAGATTGTGTGACATTGGACACGAATCATCCATGAAGTCCAGGTCTCCTAGTCCTCTTATCGGTCCAACGTATTCCTATCTTCTCGATTTCAACGGTCTTCCTCATCATTCAGTCCACCGCAATCAGGAATATCATGTGCGATAGTTGACAGCTTTTTCTGCACTTGTATTCACTCCAAAGATTTCACAGAGCTTCCCACTATGAATCCCCTCACATGTGGTATCATCATATAGCTGTCGAATGAGGTTGATAAAGGTTCGGTGTACTAAGTAGTGTTGCAACAGTTTCTAAATCACTTCACCATCGATGCTATCGAAGATCTTTTTGGAAATCAATGAAGTATACATGAATTTTATTAATTTGAATTCATATTTAAATCTTTAAGAACTTGAACTGAAATACATTCACTGTGCCTATACACTTTTGTTATTCTTATTGTAAAAATTGATTGAAATATTAAAAGTTTCGACTGTAGAATTCTACTCTCTTTTACATTTTTATCATAATTTTTTAAAAGTGTGATTAATGCATTGCAGTTTTCCTCATTATTTAAAGAAGATTCTTTAAGTAAGCAAAAAGTGATTCTTTGTCTAATAAAAAGTAGTAATAAAGTTGAAATTCGATTATTAAGTAGGATCCTGTGGTCACTTCATGTGGAATTTCATACACTGTTTATTGATTTTTTTTAAATAACTTTATTTCTTTGCGTTCCTAGTGGAACATAAGGCTTCAAGCTATAGCTCTGAAGTTTCAGTAGCAGTGTTATTTATTTTTACAAGGTGGGATTGACAGTCTCACACCCAACCTCCCCGCTTTGCCACACCTATCACCAGCTAAGCGAGATTAAGTATTGCGTTGGCCGGGGATCGAACCTTGGCCCCCGCCTGAGTGGCTTGCGAGCATTCTACCTCTGCGCCGCCGACTCACATTATTGTTTAATAGTTTGCAGGAAACTAAGTTTTAAGTGTATATGATGTTCATTAATAACAGAAAAAAGAAATTTCATATTTCCAAAGTGAATGAAACATGAAATTAATTTGCTTTTGGTGATAGCATTTCACTATTGAATGCTAATAAAGCTTTATCATACATAACTTTACTATTACTTTGATGTGGCTATTAGCATTAAATAGAGAAACGTCAGTAGAAACAATACCGTTTTGTTTTCCATTCATTGATAGATACAAATTTTCATTTACTGTGTGTGCATGTTTTTCTAGTCTAGATAATACTGTCATTTCTTCTCATACAATAATTTAGGGATATTTATATTTACACACACAATGAATTTCATTCAGCATGTTAAAAAACTCCTTTCATACTTTGGTCTAAATGATCATGAATTAAATCAGTCCTATTAGGTTAACAAAATGAACTAGATCTATCCATTGTGAACAGTTTGGCAGAAAACTTGCTGAAATGAAAGTCAGTGTGAATACGCGTGGATCATTAGTCAGACTGTGCACATGCAGCCAGAAGACAGGAATATCTTGAACCGATAAGAAGGCTCTAGAAGATCTAGATTTCGTGCGTGGATGATTTATGTTTAGTGTCACACAAACTCGAAGACTTACAGGCAGGCTAAAACCAACAAACTGGCTGAAGAGGCTGGCAGGCAACGAAGACAGGACTGCAGAAGAACATAGAGAAGGTGGATCCGGAGGAGGTGATGAAGATAACCAACCACCAACAATATCAACATCCACCACCAGTCAACATCAACGGGAGAGATTTGACAGAGGTCACTTCCTTCACTTATCTGCCTAGGAAACACAGTTTCAACCACAGGCCGGCAGAAAAGATGAAGATATCGAAGCACGCCAGAATCGTATATCCAGGATACACCTTCATCAAACTGAAATCAATTCAGAAATCTTCTGCACTCAGACAGCATGAAGAACAAGACAGATTCGGATTTTCAACACAAATGTGAAGTTAGTCGGTCAGCTGTTCTGTACGGGTCAAAAGCTTCCACTGCATGTCATGAAAAGCATTTCGAACAAACAGCAACAGACTTTTATCAACAGCTGCCTTCGCTGGTTCCATATTGAAGATCAAATGGCCAGCCAGCTAGTCAGAAAGAAATTTTTTTCCTTCACGTTCCCCAGTGGAACATAGGGCTTCAAGCTAGTGGCTTGAATTTTCTTTAGCAGTGTTTATTTTACAGGATGGGGTTGCTAGTCCCATGCCTAACCTTTCCTCTTCACCAACATTACTTCTGGCTTAGCGAGGTAAAGGAGTGCGTCGGCCGGGGATCGAACCCCGAACCATGTGCATGGTCGGCGAGCGTCCTAACTGCTATGCCACAGACGTACTAATCAGAGTTCTAGTTTTGAAATAAAATCTACAGAGAGTAAATGAACATTACTACTAAGAGAAACATTACGTACTTAATAATAATACAAGTTTCTGCGATACAGTATCATAGAGAAGCAAAAGATGATAGGAATTATATGACTTTAAACTTTAAGTGACGCACTGGTGATTGAATGTTGACCTAGTGAAATCTAAATCTGATAATCCTGGACTAGACTCCTAACGGGATTATACGCTACACTATCAAAATATGCCAAATGAGAACGAAACAACCATTCAGTAATACTTTTAATTATCTCCTGTACTATTCATTAGTAGAAAATTGTAAAGACGATAAAGTAGTTCAAAAGTTTACTCTCTCCTGCATTTTGACTGAAACTATGGCTTCTAATCGGCATAAAAGATCACTTCAAAAATTTTGAAAAAATTAGTTCCCTTTATGAATTTCGACAACACAATAAGAAGACATAGTTTATCTGAAACGTGTAATGTATTGGCGCAACACATTTCGGACATTCCTATCACACACGTGCTTGTCATACACAGTTTTTATAGAAGGCAAGGACCAATTTACTTCATAATATTTTCAACCCCTTCCTTGCTTTGTTTTTTCTCTTTTTCTCTTTCTTACTCACACCTTTACGTCTCCCTACCCATTATTTATGACCTTGACCTGTAAACAATCAGACCTGTATTGTAATTAATCATGTCTTCTTGCCTTCTATAAAAACTGTGTATGAAAAGTACTCGTGTGTGATCAGAATGTCCGAAATGTGTTGCGTCAATACATTACACCTTTCAGATAAACTACGTCTTCTTATTGTGTTGTCGAAATTCATAAAGGGAACTAATTTTTTCAAAATTTTTGAAGTGATCTTTTATGCCGATTAGAAGCCATAGTTTCAGTCAAAATGCAGGAGAGAGTAAACTTTTGAACTACTTTATCGTCTTTACAATTTTCTACTAATGAATAGTACAGGAGATAATTAAAAGTATTACTGAATGGTTGTTTCGTTCTCATTTGGCATATTTTGATAGTGTAGCGTATAATCCCGTTAGGAGTCTAGTCCAGGATTATCAGATTTAGATTTCACTAGGTCAACATTCAATCACCAGTGCGTCACTTAAAGTTTAAAGTCATATAATTCCTATCATCTTTTGCTTCTCTATGATACTGTATCGCAGAAACTTGTATTATTATTAAGTACGTAATGTTTCTCTTAGTAGTAATGTTCATTTACTCTCTGTAGATTTTATTTCAAAACTAGAACTCTGATTAGTACGTCTGTGGCATAGCAGTTAGGACGCTCGCCGACCATGCACATGGTTCGGGGTTCGATCCCCGGCCGACGCACTCCTTTACCTCGCTAAGCCAGAAGTAATGTTGGTGAAGAGGAAAGGTTAGGCATGGGACTAGCAACCCCATCCTGTAAAATAAACACTGCTAAAGAAAATTCAAGCCACTAGCTTGAAGCCCTATGTTCCACTGGGGAACGTGAAGGAAAAAAATTTCTTTCTGACTAGCTGGCTGGCCATTTGATCTTCAATATGGAACCAGCGAAGGCAGCTGTTGATAAAAGTCTGTTGCTGTTTGTTCGAAATGCTTTTCATGACATGCAGTGGAAGCTTTTGACCCGTACAGAACAGCTGACCGACTAACTTCACATTTGTGTTGAAAATCCGAATCTGTCTTGTTCTTCATGCTGTGTGAGTGCAGAAGATTTCTGAATTGATTTCAGTTTGATGAAGGTGTATCCTGGATATACGATTCTGGCGTGCTTCGATATCTTCATCTTTTCTGCCGGCCTGTGGTTAAAACTGTGTTTCCTAGGCAGATAAGTGAAGGAAGTGACCTCTGTCAAATCTCTCCCGTTGATGTTGACTGGTGGTGGATGTTGATATTGTTGGTTGTCGAAATAAAAGATCACATTTAAGTATTTCACTGAATATATACTAAAGTAATGCTGAAGAGAAACTTTAACATTTCTAACCTGCTTTTGACTAGTGCATTAAATGCATCCTAAAGTTCATAAATAGTCTTACATAGTCAGGAAACATAAATGATATAATAAACTGACAATAATCAGTAAGACAACTTTTATAACTTTGCTTTCTCTCTAACGTCGACAGGACTATTCGTTCAACCATGAATTTGTCAAGTATTAGTTAAGGCTTATAATGGAATAACTGCTTGGGGAGTCGCTCCTGAACGATCTAATTACAATAGGGATAATTATTTGAATATTTCAACCTTGGAATTATTATTCCTCTTTTCTCTCCTAGACCGTATACCATTGTTCTGACGTTTGCATATCACACTTTGACTTTATCCTTATTATTTGTCATTGTTCCTGTTTAATCGCTAATTTTAATGCCTCCCTTTATGGCTGCAAGATGGCATCGATAATGTGTTGTCGTACGACTGCAATTTCGTTTGAGTGAATCAAGGTCACTTTGACCTTGGACTGCCTGAAGGGATTGTTTGATGCGTGATTACATCTGACAGAGGTTTTATCCCACCTTGTCAGGAATATTCTTCTTGATTGTCAGATACTTCTTACAATTGATTTGATTAAATAATTTCGTTGCACAGTACTCAGTTTGTAACTGAGAAGAAACTTGATCTGTATACCTGCCTAACGGTATTGTTCAGGTAATTTGGACGATTTGATATGTTATTTGAGATTGTTGAATAACAGCTTAGATTTTACCGCAAATAACTGTCTTTTTACTATGATCAAGATAGTTTTGTACTCTGCACAACTCAAGGAAGTTCCGGTTAGCTATACAGTAGAAGGTAAAGATTGATATCCTGAGTTCTAATCACAACACGTCGGTTCTGGTGATTACCGGGATAGTGAGATTTTGTTTAACACATAGATGCGCATCACTCTATTTTATAGGATTAGTTGTGGTGAAAGCTGGCTGCAAGCCAAAATTGTAGACAACAATTTACGTCTATGTTCACGCCCCAAATCGGGATCATGAGAAAAACAATAACAAAGCTTAACTCTGAGGAACTCAACAACCAATCACAACAGACTTAACGCGTGCAAATACGATTCGTAGATATCTGGCTTAACTTTCTGAGAAACGGTCACAAGCAGTACAGAATAACCTTCAGCAAGAAAACAATCAATCAGAAGACGTTGCGTTTTTGCTAACAATAGCGCTCATAATAACGTACATAAAAATATATAAATATCTCTTGATTTCCTGAATAAACGATCTGTTGCCTGGCCCTTGTCTTCTATCGTTACAAAGTAATCTGAATTATTGCTTATCCTAACCTTGACAACCCTTATAAATACATTTATGGTCCTGTAAAGTACCTTTAAAATGGAAATTGTTTAACAGTACAAAGGGTATAATATGCAACTGTCGACTTTTTACACTCTAAATACTAACAACAAAAAGTGGTAGAACGAATGACAGGGAAACCTTTACAACTGCATACTAACATGTTAGAAATAAAATATCTACTTATACATTGATCTATGACGTGTATTATAAGGAACAACAGGTTAACTGACAGACAATTAACTGTCTCTGAATCTCATCTGTAGATTACTAAATTTCCACTGGAACCAAACTGCTTAATATCTTCCCAACCAAAAACATATTCAACAGAAATATTGGTGCATAGTTATTCAAGTACATCCTTATAGTTTGGTTCCATTTCTCATTATTCTGACATTTGTATGCAATTTGTGACCGGCACTCATTCCGTACCAAACTTTGACTTCTTGAATGGCAGCGATAGATACACGCTTCCCTATTTAGTCAAAAAGATTACGTAATCAAACCAAAGAGAGCATAAAGACATCCAGTTACCAGGGCAAGAAAAAACTGATAACTGCTTCATTCGGAACACATACATCGGGTTTCAAGCGCTTGATAGAAATTGCTTTGGCAAACTTGAGGAGAATCGAGCTCTTTTGTCTATTGGAAATACTAAAGGATTTCGCGATGCCTGGTAGTAGCATTAGTAAAAGATTTTGTTGCCTTGAGACGTAGGCTTTTCGGTACACGTTAAGAAAATCGAAGATGTGCCCTTCTTTCTGTTCTTCCAGTGTAACTGCTCCCGCAGATACACGTAAATTTGTATACACAGATGGAGTTAACATGGGAAGGGTACCTGTCATCTTTTGACTGTATCAAAGAGCATGTTGTCCGATAGACGGGAACCAACTTATCTTCAGGATACGTTTTGGCTACTGACGTACTCAGTCTTCTGTTGACCGTTACTGCAATATTTTCACCTTTAAAATCTAGTTAAATGAAGGCAGGAATCACCTTGATACCGATCACGAGGTGGAAATCACGAAATCCTTTAATATTATCAATAGACAAAAGAGCTCGATTCTCCCCAAGTTTGCCGAAACAATTTCTACCGAACTTTTGAAACCCGATTTATATGTTTAGAATGAAGCAGTTATCAGTCTTTCCTTGCTCTGGTAACTGGATGTCTTTATTCTCTCTTTCATTTGATTGCGTAATCTTTGTCTTTAACCTCAACCCATTTTTATAATTTGTAGTTTTGCTTGTCTCTTGTTTCTATGATTTGAGTTGAACTCAGTACATAGGTACCTAACTTATTAGTCATTCATCCTCTTACGCACCTTTCATCTTTGTTACGTAACTCCTTTACCATTGTATGCATAAATTTGCTTTGTTTAAACTCGAACTGTCTGTGTAAAAACAATATCAGTGCAATTTTCTGAGCACTGTTCACTAACTGTTGAACCTCCTGTCAACTAATATCATGTAAAATTTGCAAGCTGCAAGCAGCCGATAGGAAGCCAACGAAATAAATGATGGTACCATATTATTTTGTACAAACCACTGTTTTTCTTGCTTTATTCAAATTCATCAAGGGGAATAAATGTATAAAGAAATTAGATGAATTTGTTCTTTGGTATGTTTTACAGATACATTCAAGATTATTCAGATATCCACTTTATTTATCGCAAAAAAAATGATTTTTATGACAGGTACGATTCGATCTAGACTCCTGTTCTACTCTCATTACTTTTCTTACATTTACATTTAATAATGAGTTACGTAATTCCTTTTAATTTGTATACGTCAAAAACCACAAGTTGACTCGTGATCACAGTGTCAGACTGATTTAGAGTATGATTGGTTTGATAAATTGACACTGCACTAGAGTTCTTCAGATATTCGCGATTAGTGCTGAATAATTTCGCCCTACAAACTGATGATGATTCGACAAACAGATATTTGTTAGTTACATAACTAAAGAGAATCTCACTGTTGTCATATTATCACACTGTACAGTCTCAGTAAAGACCGACACATTATTATTATTGTTACTTTTATTATTATTTCCTTCAATTCATAGAGGAATATAGGGCTTCAGCCACAAGTCTCCATTGCGTTCGGTTCTCTGCCAGAGTCTTCACCTGGCTCCAAGTCTGCCCACACGTTTTCATCTCCTCTTCACATGACCTCCTCAAAGTCACCCACCCTCGCACTGACGACCAACTCGCCGCTGCCCTTTCGGGTTCCACTCGAGCAATGGCTTGTCTAGTGATGTCACTTGATGGTTTCCTCAGAGTATGGTTAATCCATCTCCATTTCTTCCCGCCTATTCGTTTCACAATCGGTTCCTGGTTGGTTCGCTCATTGCCAGTGATCTCTGTTGCTGATCTTTTCTGGCCGGCCATCTGATCTTGAGTATTGAGCGAAGACAACTGTTAATGAAGGTGTGTTGTTTGTTTGAGATGCTCTTTATGACGCTCAGTGCAAGTCTCTGATCCGTATAGTAGCACTGACTGACTTCACATTGGAGTTGAAAATCCGGATGTTATTTTTGATGTTGAGTGCTGTTGACCTGACCTCCACAGAGACTTGAGAGTAGTGAAAGCTTGTCTTGCTTTCCCAATTCTTGCTTTGATATCCTCGTCAGTTCCGCCTGTATTTGAAACGATGCTTCCCTGATAGGTAGGTAGGTGAAAGAGGTTGTTTCTTTCAGGTTCCTTCCATTTATGCTGATTGTTGTTGTTCTTGCTGTTGGTGGTGTTGCCCAGGAATCTTCATCACCTCTGTTTTATCTATCTTCACCTGAAGTCCTATCTTTGATGCTTCTTCTTCCAACTTGTTGCTTTTCGCTCGTATATCTTCCAGTTTGTGGGAAATCAGACATATATCATCGGCGAAGTGCAGATCCTCCAAGTTTTTTGTGTGAGCCCATTTTATGCCTGTTTCCTCATTGCCCGCTGTTTGTCACATTATCCAAAAAGACCGACATATGAAGTGCAATATTCCAATGCCTTAATAACTGCTTATATTGTTAGGATCAATCGTTATGTTTATGTAGCTAGATTTTTAAGCTATGACACCTAAATTGACCTTGAGCTACTACTCTGAATTACGCACCTAATCCTGTAATTCTAGGTATATTAATATTCCCAGTAGTTTCGATTGGAACAAAGAACCTCAACAGTGCGTACCTAGTTTACATCCTGTTCTCTGCAGTTCTCTTTAGCTGGCTCCACAATTACCCATAAGTTCTCATCTCCCCCTCACACTGTTTTTCCGTTTCACTCTCGGACTTACGACGAACTTATTGTTCCTAATTTGGGTTCCAGATGACTCGTTTGAAAACTTTTGGTGACACACCACGCTTCGGGACCATATAGAAGAAATGATTGATTTGATATTAGTGTTAAAGATCCGGATCTTGTCCCTTATACTGAGTGCAGCAGATTTCCACATTGCTTTCAGATTAATGAATGTCAGTCTTGCCTTTCCGATCGGGGATGGCTTTGACATCCTCATCTGTCTCACCGTTTGCAGTTGAAACGATGCCGTTCGAATAATTGAAAGAGGTGACCTCCTTCAGATTTCCGCCACTGATGCTGATTGGTGCTTTTTGTTGTTGGCTGGTCGTCTTTACTACCTCTGTCTTCTTTGTGTTCACTTGAATTGTTGCCTTCTCTGTCAGCCTCTTGTGTCAACTTGGTGTTCCTCACCTGTAGATTTTCGAGTTTGTGTGACATTAGATAAAAGTCATCTGTGAAGTCCAGAACATTTAGAGTCTTCTTGACATTCCAGCGTATGCCTATTTTCCCGCTCCCCATGGTAAATTACATGGTTCAGTTCATCACAACTAGAACTATTATCGGTAATAGTGTAATAATAGAAGGCAGGACACAGGAGCCAAGATATATTTTCCATTGATCAAACCACTGTTTATATATCTAAAGTTTATATTCTTTTATCAGTCACTCAGCCGGTGATTTCGGTTTACATCAAACGATATGAAATAGAATGTTCAAATATACATAGTATTCTGTTGCTAATGCCGAAATGAACTGTGGGAATATGTGAGAATAATATTCCGTTGGAATACATTGTCTGTATCACACCACCACAATAGTAAGAAGTTTTGTCTTACTGCTGCCCTCACTTCAGAGTCTTCCCTGAGGCTTCTGTTTTGAATCCCCTCACCTAGTTCACTAGCTGGTTCCAAGCCCAGGAAAAGAGGGGAGGTTGAGCATGCAGCTAGCAACCCTAGGCCCTGAAAACCGACCCAAGTGATACAAAAACTACAATGCACAGAAAAAAATATAGAAGACATATAATCTCAATAAATTAGATTTTATAACCCTATGTACGCATATGATAGATATCCAACTGTTGCGATAAGTATGACGAAACTCTAATCACTATAAGAAATAGGGCTTTATCAGAATAAAACGTTTCTCCAAAAACAAACTAGCATAGAATAGAGTTATACAATATATTTGTCTACTTACATCAATAATAAAACTTTAAAAATATCCTCTATCCAACTTAGCAATTTTTTTCACCCACTCAAAGGTGTACAATTGAAAAAACAACGAACGCACATTAATTTTATGTGTTTAATGTGTTTATACTAGACCTGTAATAAATTATAGAAACTGAACAACTTATTTCTCCTTTTTTAAAGCCTCCAAAGCAGATCACCGTCAAAAGCCACAATTTTTTTACAAACTCATAAATCTTTAAATCTCTCTAAATAACAAAAAAATATTAGTTTATCCTTATAATCATTATCATATAATCAAAGGTTGTCTTGTTTATTCGTAGAAGAGTA
Source organism: Trichobilharzia szidati (assembly GCA_944472155.2). Classification (NCBI taxonomy): domain Eukaryota; kingdom Metazoa; phylum Platyhelminthes; class Trematoda; order Strigeidida; family Schistosomatidae; genus Trichobilharzia; species Trichobilharzia szidati. The sequence goes on from OX235272.1 coordinate 57,128,364, forward strand.
ACTGGACTTTCAGATAAACCATTTTAGTAATCATAAGCGTATACATTAATTCCGTCTCTTCACTATAATAATAATCATAATAATAATAATAAGCGAATTGGGTCAAATTTTAAAGAGAGGAAAATGATTAATCGTAATCCCATTTAAAAATTAATGTTGACTTAGCGAATTGACTTTTACTCAGTTTATCGATTAAGCGATTTGTTACAAGGACTGAAATTATTTGTGAAATAAATGAGGTTGGTTGATGGTAGAATTCATGGGCTAACCAGTGAATCGGGTCCCAGTGGCTGAATGGTCTACGAGCTTGCCTTGTAACCGGAAGTTCCTGGTTTCCAGCCCTGGCAGTGGGTGTGTACTGCCGATAAGTTCCAAACCGCGACGAAACAGCTGTTTCATTGACATACTGCTTCTAGCTAAATGTCATTTTCATCCAGTTTTTAGAATTCTCTATTCCAAGTATATTCAGCTGATTATCATAAAGTCACTCCTTTAAACACTTAGCAATTTCACATGATTTAAATACTGATAAGAGTATAGAACTTGGGCACTATGGTAGAGTATAACTCCATAATGGATAAGATTTTATTTTGATAAAGTGTCACACAGTGTTATACAGTTATATTAACTGGTGACAAAGTTTCGAGCACAAATTATTGCTGCTCATAATCATATCAAGTCACTCACTCACACAACTTTTTTCCTTCATTTATATACATGTATGGAATTGACTACATATTTGAATAAAAATCAATATGGGATAATGTACATTCAGAAATAATAATATCAGTGTTATCAATCAAATACAATCAGAGAGGAAATGAGACGAGTGTTTTTATGGTCAAAATAAGTAACTTTTTAGAGTGTTATGATGTACGTGCGTCGGTGGCACAGCGGTCAGGACTCCCGCCGACCATGCACATGGTCCGGGATTCGATCCCCTGCCGACGCACACTTGATATCAATGATCGGCCTGTAAAATTTAGGCTACCGATATATCCATGCTGAAAATTCCATACTTGAACCAAAAATACTGTGTGGTTTCAAGATATAATCAAAATAAAAATAAATAAATAGAAATTTAAGGTTATTTCTTATCCTCCTCTGATTTGACTGGTAATAATATCTTCCATATCTCTGGTATTTGCGCTGAGTCATTTCTGTTGCATGTGTTGGGTGTAGACTCGATGAACAAGGATTCAATAATCAATCTCTCTCTCCATCTACCTATATTACTTCTTAGAATTTCAACCCTCTCCCAACCTATTGTGTGGTTGTTTGTTAATGCATGCAGTGCAATTGCTGAGCTTTCTTCTAAATTACTTATCTTCTCGGGGTCAACCATTCTAACCTTGGGTAAATTCGTATGTTCTGATAATCTGACAATTCCCGATCTACTAGTTTGACCTATGTAGTCGACCCATAGTCATTTAAATATTTTCATTACTTCCAACCCTTGATATCATCCTCTCACTAACTTTTTTTAATGTATGCATTTCGTAGGCGTTTAGTTGGTAAGCAGTTGAAATGGATTCATGAAATAATAGATAACGAAGTCCCGTTACATTTCTACCTGCTTCCTTTTTCAAAGGAGCAATTCATGTTTACAGGAAAATAAAAGGGGACAAAACTAATGAAATGAAAGTTACTCACACCAAAGATAATGACGACAACTGTTAACTGAACAAACAAACTAACAACAAATAGTTCAATCTTTCAGTACCTAGTCAACTCTGATCACACCAGATAGTTAACTAGATTCTTCTTACAAGTTTACAGCTAAGTCAATTTGAGTGTTTCAAAGTGAGTAGCATTTTATGACACTATATACTACTGATTTAATGAGATGAGTAGTTATATTTCACTCACATTAAGGAGTAGTGTTTGCCATCTAGATCGAAGTTATCCAAAAACACTGCCGACTGGTTTGGATGGCATGCAACTACTCATTTTAATTAGTCAGTAGTATATAGCGTCATGGTAAAATTTCACCTGGAACTGAGTAAACTGCTAATTGCAAATTTGATCTTTGAGTAGCAATTAAATATTTATAAGTAGAAACGGTATAAGTAACCCAGTGGTTAAAATCTCACCAATGTAAATGAAAGAAAGTAATTCCGTTCTCTTGTTATAGAAAAAATCCGTTGGTGGTACAGAGGTATAATGCTCGCCAGCCACACATGAAGGTCGGAGTTCGAACCCAAACCTCTCTAAGTTGGTAATAAGACCACTAAAGAGGGAAGTTTGGGCATGAGGCTAACAAATCCACCCCATAAAAATAAACACCAATGATACCGAAACTCACAAGCTCTAGCTTGAAGCCATATGTTCCACTAGGAACGTAAAACGAATAAAATTCAAATATAAAATAAAAATCTTATAATATGCTTAACCTTTTCCTTCTTAAAAAGTTCACTGATGGATGTTGACTAACAGTGGAATCCAGGATAACGCGTATTTCGTCATATTTGGTACTCATCAGCCAAGGGATGTACCTGCATTCCCTCCCCTGTGAGTGATGTTCCTACCGAGCCTCAAACGCATTACCCATAATTTCAAACGCCAAAGCGTTATCCACTAGACCAATTGGGCCACGAGAACCACCTCTTGTGCGACGGGTCATATCAATTATTCAGTTCAATTTTAGACTTTCTCGTCGATTGATTGGACCGAAGTGCTCGGTCTCAGGTTGATATGTCGGCTTCTTGGGCAGATGCTTTGACGATGTTGTCTAGTGGATAACGCTTTGACGTTTGAAACCATGGGCACTGGGTTCGAGCCTCGGTGAGAACATCATCACTCATTGAGGAATGCAGGTACGTCCAGATGACGAGTCCGAAATAGAATGAAATGCGCTTTATCCTGGATTCCACTGCTAGTTACCGCCCACCAATCAACTTTTGCTTCTTTATCTTAATATCTCTTTTATTTGTGAACTTTTTATTATCACTGATGACACTAAAACCGTTGGTTTTGACAATATGTCAATTCCTAGATGTACATACTCCCAGAATTTTCCCTGTTGGAAAAATCTGAATCAGAAACCTCCTACTTTTCTTATCCTCATTATTACACAAGAGACTTCTAAACCAAAAAAACTATATAAGCATATTATTACATGCAAGAACACTTTTTGATGACCTGAATTTTACTATTAAAAATATTTTATGAATAAAATTTTACAATAAAATGTGAACGCATGAACATTATCGTCAAAAAATTGATGACCCACTGTCACCAACACTGATCAAATTCCAGAAGTATATTAAATTTCTTCGAATATTATTGTGTCAACTACAGAATAGGTCATACAGAACTCACGTATGCCTCTTTTTCCCTCTCTATTAATTATCGAATTTCATTACTAATGAATTTTGGTTTTCATTTTATTTTTCGAATTTGACCACGGATTGATATCAGCTAGAGCACCATTGAAAACCAGGGCGTACTGGACAGTTGGGATTTGAACCCAGGACCTCTCAGTTACAAGGTAAGCTCGTAGATCATCCACCCACAGGAACCCGATTAGCTGATCGGCGCATGAATTCTAACTTCTACCAATTAGCGAAATTTAGCGTGACCACCACCTAATATCATCGGTAGGAAATCCATCTCTACTCCTTACTGGATGCATCTTACTAGTCATGACTTCTCACTCGAACTCCAGGAAATTCCATCCTGTAGCATGTCACTAGCGAGTATCCTAATAATTCTGAAGGGTTGATTTGTAAGGATTTGATCTGTTTTTCGAATTTGACCACGAATCGATATGTATTCCTTTGTGTTCCAAGTGGAATATCAGTCTTCAATCTTGATCTTTGAAGTTTCAGTAGCAGCGTTTTCTTTTACGAGGTGGGTTTGCTAGCTTCACACCCAACCTCTCCTCTTTGTCGGGACCGGAACAGCCTAATGGAAGTAACTCGTGGGCCTCGGCCAGAAATCGAACTCTACACCACTCGCATATTTGGCGAGCATCTCACCGCTGAGTCACTGACGCGCTCATTACTAATGAACTGTTAACTAATTCTCTAGCTAAAACATTTTCTGAACATTTGTGAAAAATGACGAGAACAGATACAAAATGAAACTAGTTAAAAGAGAAGGCGTTTTCATCATTTTGCAGCATATCTGCCTTCTACAGAGAGAAGAATAATGAAATTAGTTAGTTATTTCAACTGATTGAATCCATAATTTTTTCTGGTTTGATATATTTACGACTGAAATTTATTTAAAATATTTTTTTAATAGTAATAGTAATCAAAATAATAACATCAAATGAGTTACAATGTCTGAAATGATAAATTAATTTGTAGAATGCATTGAAAAACCAAGGTTTTCTTTCCCAATTTCCATTTTTGTTGTTGGTGTTGTTGTTCGCTTTGAATTTCTGCATAAACTGCTTTCATAATTAGTAATCAATCACAGTCTGGTGGCATTTTTATTTTATCAAGTGAAGTTGCACTAATTAATGAAGTTTGAAATATTTTATTTTCTGGAAGTATTGATTAACACAATTTCTACTAAGCTGTAAGACTTTTAGCAGTCCCTGAGGTAGAGTGTAATTCCAGCATGTAGTAAATTTATTTGATGAAAGCACACAATAGTAACACAGTGTTATTCACTGATGACCACTTCATGAGCACAATTCATTGCTCCTAATTATATCAAGGCACTTATTACATAAGTTTCGAACTTTGTTTGCATAATTGCATTATTTTCTGTGCCTAAATTTTTCTGGTAGTAATATTTTCCATATCTTTACTATTGGAGTTGCGTCATTTTTATTGCATGTGTTACGTGTATATTCGAAGGAGAAAGATCCAGTCGTCAACCTCTGTGTTTCTCTCTCCCCCCGCCTACCTATAGTAGTTTTTAGAACTGTAACTTTGTCCCGCACAGGTGGCACAGCGGTAGAATGCTCGTCAACCACGTGCGTGGTCCGGGGTTCAATCTCCGCCCACCAAAGCAAACCTTTACCTCTCTAAGCCAGTAATAAGACTTGAAAAGAGGGAAGGTTGGGCAAGAGGATGGAAACCCTACCCCATAAAAATAAGCACCACTACTACCGAAACTTCAAGCCACTAGTTTGAAGTCCTATGTTCCACTGGGAATGTAAAGAAAGTAAAGAAAAGAACTCTGTCCCACTCTATTGTGTAATTTAGTATTAATGCATGAATTCTGGTTGTTGAGTTTTTCTGTCGAAACTATTCATCTTCGTGAGGTCAATCATTCGACACGTGGCTAAATTCCTATGTTTCAACAATCTGACCACCCTCAATCTTCTGGTCTGACCTAGTAGTTGACCTTAAAGTTATCGCCAGGTATTTTGTTGATTACAGCAGTTTGTTTAATTGGATCAACAGCATCCTTTAGCCTAGAGAGCTTGTCCTTGAGTGGGTTTGTAGGTTTAAATACCACCCTAATTCCTGATATATTAAGGATCCCAGATCGAACTGAAAAGTAAAAGCTTTTAAAGCAAGAGAAAATTAACAGTAATTATTCTCTAAATTTCAACATGTGTATTTGTAATGAGCACACAAGATTATGAAAAATATAGTCTGCAACACTGACTGACTGACTGGTTTCAACGTAGAAATTTGCACAGATGTGCAGCAGTTCAAGTTGCCACACTCACTCTATGTAGCACACAAAGAAAGAGAAGCAAGCAAAGAGAGATTCAAAAGAGAGAGAAAGAGAAACATAATAAACAGAAATGTGAGACAAAAGGAATAGTGATATGGAAGAACAATAGAATTTTATTGGATATTATAAATCCCAAAGAGTGAATGCATCTGCGCTAGCCATTAAGAACGTTTTTGAATCATATCACCAATTGTTTCCAACCTTCATTGGTTTTTACCATCCCGAGGACCATAAACAGCAAGGAAGTCTACACCTCCCTATGTGGCTAGCTGGCTTAAACTAAAAGTTGTAGATTTCACTGACTGATGAAGCCATGTTTTGGTTTGACCACCACTGGATCTTTCCCAACCTGATCAATCCTAAGTCAGCTAACATTGCCCATCGGTCGAGGAGAGCGATGGCTAGGCATGCATGCGTAACATATGTCCTAACCATCTCAATCGGTGTAACTTCACAGGCTCATTTATTGATTTTCCTTCCTACCTAGCACTCGACGCCTAACCTCAATATTGCTCACCCTATTATACCACTTAACTCGAGAAATAGAACGCAGACACCTCTGATCAAAGTAGTCTGCAACAATAAATATTAAAAGTTTAAGAAAAACATTAGTTTATGAGTGTGGACAGAAAATGATAACAGTCACTCTGCGGCAGATATAAAACTATAAGTATCGATTCATCAACTGGAAATATTTTTAATTCACGACGCATAGAAATTCTTGGAAGCATGACTTTCTGATTGACAGATTCAACAGATACATAAAGCCGTAGAAATGACCAAATGACCCAAAGACCAAAGAGTCAGAAATTAATTTCACTAGTCCGAACACAAGAGATTGAAATTTAAAGAAACAGAGAACTAAAGAAGATGGATTGGACACACTCTGAAGAGACCGGTGAGTGGCTTCACTCTCCACGCGCTCGAGTGGAACGCTAATGGGAAACGACGAGTTGGGTGTCCAACACTGACCTGGAGGAGATCGTGTGGGAAGGTGAAAGCTTATCGGCATTCGTGAACCAAGATAAAAAGACTGAAGAGGACAGGGTGAAATACAGATGTACTGCTGAAGCCCTGTGTTCAACTTGGAACCCAAAGGAATAATAATAATAAATACAGGAGACATGGACATGATGAACGTAACTTATATTAACGAGTACCTTTTTATTTTCAACAACCTATCAATCCGGAACAGTGACTTGATTCGATTAAAAGTTTGCTCAAAAAGTCTTGTCTCTAATTCAAAACTTGTGAGAAACAATGCACTGCTTCTAGCCAAACAGTACACAAACGAATGTTAGTGGAGATCCAGATAAGTAGTACAGATTCGATTCTAGCTCTGGGACATCAACACCAGCAAGGTTCGATACTGACTCAGAACTGTACAGTGAAACTGACACTTCAAGCAATATAAATAATATTAGTACTTAGTGTAGCAGAATAACTGATGTGGAAATCCCTCTTTGAACTATTTACCATCATATTGCTACTTATATGAATATTTCAACTAATTTTGTAATTATTACTCTTTTTCTCCCGACTTAAATAATGTATCATCGTTCTAAAATTTGTATGTCCTCTCTCGATTTAATTCTTGCTATCTTTGTCTTTGGTGGACTCTCATTTTTAATGCCTCATTGTACTCTTGTTTTACGACCTTGCTTGGATGAACTCAATCAAGGTTATGCCGTGGGGTGACTGCTTGACTTCACACTGTCAGTAGGAAACATATTTCGTTCTGTTCTGTTTGATTCTTGCAGACAGAGTTTAGATCCTACCATTTCAGGAATATTCTTGTCAATTCTCAGTCTGCATTCCGTACCTGAAAAACATTTGGACTGCATAGTTTCCGGACGGCACTATTGAGGCTTACCACAGATTCTGTCAGTCTCAGATGTGTTTTAGCATTCACTCCTTATGACTTATAATACCCAATGAAACTATATTGCTATTCCTTTTGTCTCATATCCCAGTTTACTGTCTCCATTTTACATTTCTTCTACTTTCTTCTCTTGCTTTGTGTGCTACATGGAGTGAGTGTGGTGACTCAAACTGCTGCACATCAGTACAAAGTTCTATGTTGAAAACAGACAGACAGACAGTTTTGGCATTGTTGGAATATAATTTTCAACTGTGAGTTCCTCTTGGAAGTTTGGCAAGCTACACAGACGAATGCATCGATTGGTTTCCTGACTTCAGACTGAAACACTTGGGCTTTACTCATTACAATTAGGATTGTAATTTATCTGAGACTATATATATCGTGTACTTGCCACTTTCACCTAAGAGGATTCAATTCAACCTATTTCAAACTGTAATAGCCCCTATATATCTTTGACAGGTGCAGTTGGTTCGCGTTGGTAATGTTCATGTGCACTTTACTACAACGAAGTTAACTATGATCTGAGATATCATTGGTAGTTTTCAGTACAGAAGTTTAATTCATTTATGGACTTATATCAACTTGACTGTTTTGCAAACCTAGTAACTCATCATTTAAAAAAATAATAATAACTATACAGAATGGAATTTCCAGCGTATTTACAGATATTGCAACAATTTAGCTCCTTTTATAAATATGTACACATATAAAACTTAAAATAGTCATAATGATATTAGTAATGCATTTACTATATACATAATGTTGGTGGGAACACAATTAACTACATATATAGATAATGTCACAGATAACACATGTAATAGTAATAATAATAATAGTAATCTTTGCTTGTACTTTGCAGTTCAGTTACTAATTTAAAAAGTTTATAAGTTCTTTTCTGACATCTAACTCTCTCTCTATTCACACAAAACCCGTGCTAAATATGGATTTTTATATTTATATAATATATAAGTATAAAACTTGGGCACTATGGTAGAGTATAACTCCATTATGGATAAGATTTTATTTTGATAAATCATACAGTGTTATACAGTAATGTTCACTGATGACGTTTCGAGCATAAACTATTGCCACTCATAATCATGTCAAGTTACTCACACAACTTTTTTCCTTCATTTATATACATGTATGGAATTGACTACATATTTGAATAAAAATCAATATGGGATAATGTACATTCAGAAATAATAATATGAGTGTTATCAGTCAAGTACAATCAGATAGGAAATGAGACGAGTGTTTTTATAGTCATAATAAGTAACTTGTTAGAATGTTATGATGTACGTGAATTGAAATAGAATTTTAAGATTATTTATTATCCTCTTCTGATTTGGCTTGCGGTTCACTGAGTCTACACCCAACACATGCAACAAAAATGACTCAATGCAAATACCAGAGATGTGCATGGAAGATATTATTACCACCAGGAAGCAGATCTACACCACCACCACCACACACTTTCTTCAGTGCTGACTGTAGAATGTCATCGACAGCAAAGTTAAACAAAAATGGAGAAATTAGACAACCCTGTCTGACCTCCCATTGTTGGTTGGGAACAGTGATAACAGCTGGTTGTATGCCCTTACTCTACCTGAGGTGTTTTTGTATAGGGCTTTCAGGATGTTAACAAACTTCTCAGGTACACCTCTCTCTCACTCTCTAACAGACAGTTGCAGAGCATAGTTCTGTCCAACGTATCGAAGACAGCTATAATATCAAGAAACACATATCCAGCCGCCAAGCTTGTATGTGTTTATCAAACCACTAGTTGTTTGAAACAATCAAAAGTGGACAAATACCCACCTCATGTTACCTCCAACTGTGTCTACCAATTTACATGTACGTGCCAAAGCACATACATCGGAAGAACAGAGAGAAGGGTTATTGTCCGCATTTCTGAACACATACCAAAGAACCTGAGACTGAAAGGTCCACAAGTATTAAACAGTGCAACTGCGCGTCATCTATTAGACACTGGTCATAATGTAGACAACTTGAAGTCATTCTAAATAATCAACAAGCAAAAGAAACCTAACTTGCTACGCTTTGCTGAAACAATTGCTATCAGACGACTTAAACCAAATCTATGTACGCAGAAAGAGACAGTGGTGAATCTTGCACTGCCCTGGTGACAACAAAATATACAACTTGTATGAGTCACCTTTTTCTTGTTTAGAAAACTCTACTCTCTCATCTAAACGTGACTCACCCTTTCTTGTTCTTTTCTCTTCCTTTTTTTTCTATTGGCTATTAGATAAAGCATTTTCTTCAGTTACGTAATCTACCTTTTTAATATGCTATATATATATATATATATATATATATATACAACAGCTTGTTTTTGTTTCCAAGCCTAATTGCCTAATTATTCTATAAATATTTATGAACTGTCAAATATTGATCACAGTTCATTTTAATTATTCTATAAATAGTCAGTGTTTGTAACTCTTAATTAGTTAAATCATTCCGGACTAATGTTACTTTTACTTCCTACCAATTACTCCTTGTGATCGTGGAAAAGTATGTTCAAATCTTTAATGTAATGTAATTCATATTTTTTATCGTTCAGGTTGTAACCAGTTGAGAAGAATCCTCGAAATAATAATAAAAGATGAGCTCATATTATCCTGATACAATTGTTGTTCTTGCTTTGTTCAACACAAGGATTGTTGGCCTGCAATACGTGTGACGGTGTTCCAGCAACTGACGAAGGGTGAACACATAGGGTCAATGCATTCACGACCTGGACAAAACCCAATCTACTACTGGTGAATCAGTTCCTCACGTGTTTTGCATTGGGAATACTAAGCCAATTATTGTTTGGTGTCAACTGACAGAAAGCTGTGAACCTAATTTCCACGTACACAACAGAACGGTTGTGATCTATTCGGCTTAGTAGTGAGTAGTGGCGCAACTTTGGAATTTCGGGGAGATTCAAACAGATATTTCAAATTCATACTGTGATAAAAAAAATTTAGACAACTAGATAAACGCGATGGAGAGTATAGAGAGAGTATATATTATGCAAACACTCTTCAGTCTTTATTTTACACGCACACACGCACACAATAGAGTATGAAAGAAGAAGACGAGGAGGAGGGGAAAAAGAGGCGAAAATAACAATACAACACCTGAATAAATATCACTGAAAACACCAACTACTACTATTATAGTCGCATGAAAGAAATATCTCTTTCATTATATATTATTAAAAGAGTTCCAAATCAAATATTTACATATAATATGTATTGAAATCTAATGCTATCCTCATAAAATATAGCATAGGTAAGTATTGCTAGTAAAGTAGTAAGAATAAGAATAATTAGAAACAACGTGTGACACGCTAATTCAACACAAAATCTGTGAAAACGCTTTTCCTTATTATTATCTTACAACTATTATTCTCTGGTAAATAGGTGGTGGCAATAAGATAAATAATAGGAAAGATGCAAAAGTAAGCAATAAGCTGGAGAGAGGAAGACAAAAAAAAATTGTAAAAAATTAACAGTTTCATATTAAGATAAAGTAGTTAGGTAAATAATAAATATAATCCGCATTGTTTCCATATTCTTTATGGTTCACACACACACAAACAGACAAAGAAGTGCATTCATCACAGACATGCATGAATACTATACACATACACACTCACACACACATAAAGCATATAAGTTAGAGAACACAAAAATCACACACACAATAGAAGAAATAAAAAGATAAGATTGATAAATAAATAAATAAAATATGCACACATCTTAAATATTTGCAATATGAATTTGCCAAGCCAACAGTAGACCATCAAAACCAGTTGAGAAAAAGTTGTGCACACCTTCATTTGCCCAAGAGACGCAGGTTACCATACGAGAGTGACCCTGTACAATACATAACGAGAGAATACAGAAAAAAAATAGCTCAGATTATAAAGTGTAAGCTAGCTACATTAAGACAATATACTTTCTAAGCTGTCATTTTGTAGTACATTTGATATTCTTCTGGTATTGTTTCTTTTTTCTTTCTTGAAGGTGAAAACAAAAAATATATATATAAGCACACACAATATAGGAAGTCAGCCTATTGAGTAGCGGCGATCCAAGTCACGTGCTAAGTGGTATAATATTGAGGTTGGGCGTCCAGTACTGAATAAGAAGGGGAAATCAGTAAACGAGGCTGTGAGTTTACACTAACTGAGATGGTTAGGACATGTGTTACACATGCAACCCTAGCAACCACCTTCCTCGAACGGCAGTGTTAGCTGACATAGGATCAGCTTAGGAAAGTGGTGGTCAAACCAAAACATGGCATCATAAGTCGATAAAATCCGCAACTTTTAATTTAAGCCAGCCACATAGGTAGGTGTCGATTTCCTAGTTGGGATCCTCGGGATGGTAAAAACAATTGGTGATATGTCTCCATTATGGATATGATTTTATTTTGATAAATCACACAGTGTTGTACAGTAATATTAACTGATGACGTTTCGAGCATAAACTATTGCTCATAATCATATCAAGTTGATATGATATGATATGATTATGTGCAATAGTTTATGCTCGAAACCTTATCAGTTAATATTACTGTACAACACTGTGTGATTTATCAAAATAAAATCATATCCATAATGGAGTTATGCTCTACCACAGTGCCCAAGTTTTATACTTTTATCAATTGGTGATATGGCTCGAAATCGTTCTCTATAGGTGGCGCAGATGTATTCACTCTTTGTGATTTATCATATCCAATAAAATTCTATTGCTCTTCCATATTTCTATTCTTTTTGCCTCATATTTCTGTTTATTATCCCTCTTCTCTTGCTTCATGTGCTACATGGAGGGAGTGTGGCAAGTCGAACTGCTGCACATCTGTGCAAATTTCTACGTTGAAACTAGTCAGTCAGTCCAAATTGCACAAAGTCGTAATAAAAAGATTGGCAAACAATGTTAAGGATAATGCATATAATACAGAAGTCGTAGAGTATTAAAGGACACGGCCGCCCCACAGACAACCTGATACGACCGAGAGTAGGCAAATTTCGGTCCTCTCCAAATGCTTTTATATGGGGCCACGTATTTGTAGCCTCATTTTGCAAGGTAAATCCTATTCACTACCTTCGTGCGACAGGAGCGTTCCTCACAAACCTGAAAGGGCGAATGCAGGTACAACAAGACTAATGGGCATGCTTGTCTATCTAGGGGGAGGCGGCTGGAAAATCCTGACCCTAAACCTGTGTGCGTTCATGGGGGCTCCACAATCCGAACGGATCGAATGACGTGTGGGCCTGTTTCAATCATCGCCAACAATTAAAAGTCACCTCCTGATGCTGCTACACTGCCTTGTGGATCAGTTAGCGAAAATCCAGGTTTTTTAAATCATTCAAGTTTGAGTTGAGTCAATATGGATACATTAAATGAAATTTACAATTTGCAAATTAACACAGTTCAATGTGGGGTGAAATTTCACCACAGTTTCCTTTGGGAACCAAAATTATTCGGATCTGAGTGATCTGCTTCAGACCATAAGTGGCAATCAAGAAAGTAAGCAAATTTGCATAAAACTGCCATATACTACTGACTAATTGAGATAAGTAGTTGCGTAACACTCATAAAAACCATTATTGCTTTCCATCCAGATCAAGGTGATCCAAACACCGGACGGCCGTTCCTCGAGTACACTGCTGAAAAGCTCGCCCCCAAACGAGCGAAACGGCCGTTCGGTGTTTAGATAACCTCGATCTGCCTAGCTAGCACTACCCAGATGATAAGAGTGGTACATAACAACTCGCCTCAGTCACTCAGTAGTATATATATATATATAATTCGGATACACCACTAACACACTTGATCCTAAACGAGTGAAACAGGCGTCAGGTGTTTTAATCACCTCGATGTGACTTGGCGAGCACTATCGGGTAAAATGAGGATTATATTTATTCCTTGTAAGATTTCACTTTCCTGTTTTGTTTTTTTTTGGTTGGAGGATTTCATCATGAGTTGGCCTCAGTTAGGAAACCACTGGAAAACCTGGGAGTACTGACAGCTGTTTCGTCCCAGTTTTGGTCTCTTCAACAGTACGCACCCACCGCCGGGGTTCGAACCCAGGATCTTCTGATTACAACGCGAGCTCGTAGACCATTATTAAGTCACTGGAACCCGATCCAATGGCCCATGAATTCTAACTTCTGCTTAGCTCACCACACACCAACACACACCAACCCTGAACTGAGTTATTACTGGCCTTATTATTTTTCTTTTTAGTACGTTGTGTGCATTTACAACAAATAGTCATCATTTATTTAAGACTTTCTTCGGTATAAGTTGTCAATTTATTATTCCATCTATTATATATGTAACTATGTCATCTTACCAAAAATAAAAACTTGAATTAATCCACTCACAATTCTCTAAATCTATATTAATACCAACCAAAATTATATTCGCTGCAAACCATACATAACTAACTATTTATTAGAAGGGAAAATTGAGTTTCACAACTTTATCGCATGTTTATTGAGCACTATATACTTGGAAACAGTAATAATAATAATAATATATTCATTCCAGTATATATGCAGATGTACAATTTGTATGCTAATAATAGTCGAACCGAAGTGAAACTACAGTAGAACTATAAATCAACTTTCTAGCTTTATTTAAGATATATATATATATATAATGAGACTAATCTGATAGCATAAAGCCTTAGGCTATGGAAAACATGAGGTAAAACGTAAGCGAATAAATGAATCAAAGTCAATTATTGATTGAAATAAAAATGAGGTCTACTTAGCGGTTAAACTTTTACTGAATCATAATCGATGCAAACTGGATAGCTTCTTTGCCGGACATAAGCCATGGTCTTCTCCCCACCCATATGTCAGACAGTTGTTACCTTCACCTTTGGACATACACGACGTGATCTACACGAATTTGTTCGTCCACAAGATGCGAACTGTAGTAGTATAGAGGGCATTGAAATAGAAACTAAGTAAAGCATTGAATACCTTGGAATAGTTCTTTCCTCTGATGTTTCTTGGTCATCCCGTATCTTGTCAATTTCTAAGGAAATGTTCGGTCTAACCTTCTACATTAAGAAGTTAAGACAATCAAGTAGGTATCATTCGACCTTTGTGTTTCTATAGTCTTGTAACTCTTACATCTTACCTCTTTCCTGGGCTACTCAAAAAGGATTATGTCATACCGTAAAGCGTATTAAAAGTTGTCAGTAGGGCAAGTGGCATGGCCACTAAGTCATCTCGTTATCACTGTAATCTTCAGCAGTACGCACCCACCGGGATTCGAACCCACTACCTTCTGATTACAAGGCGAGCTCGTAGACCACTGAGCCACTGGGACCCGATCCAACGGTCCTTGAATTCTAACTTCTGCCAATTCACGACATAGTGCGACCATTTCGCAGTGTCTTCTTCGATGAGTTACTGCCTCATCTTCAACCTGCTGTACCCTACTGGTCACGGCTTCCCACTAGAACCCCAGATTAATTGCCTGAATAGAGCCAGTCACCAGTGAGCATCAGATTATTTTTCAAGTATTGGTTTTGTAGGGATTTTGTTTGATTGCATGGATTGCTGAAGAGTCCCAAACTAGGACAAAGCAGCTGTCCAGTACTCCCAGGTTTTCCAGTGGTTCTCTAACTGATGTCAGCTCATGATGAAATCCTCCATGCAATCAAACAAAATCCCTACAAAACCAATACTTAAAAATCACTGTGATCGACAAACAAACTGACGTGAGAAATGGCCTAAATCCACATTGTCTGACTGTCAGCACCCTTTCGATTCACAACTCTTCCCCCGCATCTCATCAATTAGGATTAAAAGTCATTATAAAAGACCATATACTTGCATAACTACGTATAAAAATTCAACGATACCCTATTTCCTCCGTGTTCTATGTAACAGAGAAATCGTTAAGCATGGAGAGAGATGACTTACTGTGTTGTAATTAACAAAATAAATGGCTCTTTGAGATCTCCTATTTGTAATTAATGGTGACAGTATTTCCATTATTTTGTAAATTTAGTTATTATTATTATCATTTTATACATTTTGTACACTTTGACTTTAATATTTA
This sequence comes from Trichobilharzia szidati, assembly GCA_944472155.2. Taxonomy (NCBI): domain Eukaryota; kingdom Metazoa; phylum Platyhelminthes; class Trematoda; order Strigeidida; family Schistosomatidae; genus Trichobilharzia; species Trichobilharzia szidati. Next base: position 57,143,994 of record OX235272.1, read on the forward strand.
CTGCTATTGCCAAAGGTATGCCATTATCAGTGTTGGTTACCTATACCGCATAATGTTTTTTTCTGAGTAAATCAGATGCAGTGTTATAAGAAATGCTGGGAACTCCATGTTGTATCATAAGTTCTGTTTTGAAATAAAGCAAGTCATTATTTACAGGATTTTCATCATGAGCTGACATTAGTTAGAGAACCATTGGAAAACCTGGGAGTACTGGACAGCTGTTTCGTCCTAGTTTGGGACTCTTCATCAGTACGCACTCACCGAGGTTCGAACCCAGGACCTTCTGGTTACAAGACTAGCGAGCTCGTAGACCATTAAACCACTGGAACCCGATCCAATGGACAGCCCATGAATTCTAACTTCTGCCAATTCACGACATAGCGCGACCCCTAGCCAATGTCTTCGGCGAGTATTTATCCTCACACCCGACCTGCTGCACCCTACTGGTCACGACTTCTCACTAGAACCCCAGGTAACTACCTACCAAGTCATTATTATTATTATTGACAGGGTCTTATCCTGACCCTGACCCATAAAATTATATTGCCTAACATACAAAGATTAATCGTATATTTCACGATATTACCACCCTATTTAAAGAGATGACCTCAATTATTATTGTTATCAAGAAATCAAAAAGCTTTAGTAAATAAATGAAGACTATCTATCCTGTATAAACCATTATAAATACTTACATGTGATGATCTGGTTAGCCGGCCGATTCGATTGCCATTCACATCGAACAACTTTATGCCTCGATTAACAAGCGGCAGGGCAATATACTTGGGAAAATTGGAAGTCCAAGAGTTAGAAAATGAAGTGACCAATGAAGATCCATGCTGAGGTGCTTGTGATGGAACAGAAGAAGCATATTGTGCATCGTTTGAAGAACCAGTTGCTCCAGGTGATGAAATAGGAATATTAGATTCTGTTGGTTGGTTTGATAAATTTAAGCCATAACCAGATAATGATAATCGATTAATTGCTGCATCAGTTCTGATACTCACAACAGGAACACGACTTTGTCTTAAATCCCAAAGACGACAGAATTTATCAGCTCCAGCACTGATGAGACGTTCAGGAGAACCAGGTGTCAGAAACTGAGTGGTTGAAACAGTTCTAATATTCCACAAATGTGCAAAAAAAGGAAAGAAAAAAACAAGAATGATATACATAGGAAGCTGAATCGTGAAATTTTAATATACATATTTATATTACAAAGTGTAACTTACTGGCTGTGAGCTTGTTGTACATGGACGCGCATTCCTGGTTGACGGAAATCCCATAAACGAAATGTACAGTCTCTTGAAGAGGTGACAACAACAGCAGATCCACTTGGTTCACAGCGTACATCTGTTAGATAGTCATCATGTCCAGTAAGAGAGTCTAACTCTTGGCCAGTTGCAAGATCGTATGTTCTACCTAAACGATCCCATGATGCTGTTACTAATTGTTCTCGCCCAGAAACAAAATCTGCAGCAGACAAAGGAGATGAATCAATAGCATTGCAACCAGACGCCCCAACAGAATTCCATACTGCACCAGACGGGGAAAGATATAAATTAGCAGATTGAAATATTGCATGAGGATGACGAACCGTAATCGGTGGAACAGCTGCAACACGAACTGGAGAACCTTGATTCAAAATAGAAAAAATTTCAACTTTAACCCAGAAAATTAATAAAAGATCAGTTTTTCGAGTAATATACAATGAGAATAAAAAGCCAAAATACAAACACCAGTATTAAAGATGAATGTACGCACCTTCTTCTGCAGGACCAACTGGTAAGTTCGCAGTTTCGTCAAAGTCGTTTATGTAAGCTGATTCAAGTCCAGGTTTGTTAACGGCTGCTATAATGAAAAGGAAATGAAAAATACGATATAATATATATAAAACACTACTGTATTACATGATATCCCATCAAATTCAAACAGGCTAGAAGTATGATACTCATGAGGAATAACTCTAAATGGTTAGAGGCAATCAGCAGGAAGCCATGCTTGGCCTAGGCTTCGCAATTGCTGACACTCGTCAACAAGGCGCATCCGTAACTTTGGAGTAACTCATACTCCCTATGGAATTCGAACACGTGTCACCCAGTGCTACAGTACGAGAAGTTACCACCAAGTTATTCAGGATTACGACTGACCTCATGTAGAACTGTGATGGGTACACTAGAGAGTGAAAATAACTCAAAATTGATTAAAAGCAATCATACATTAAAATACTTTTAATGCATCTAACAGTTGGTTTTGTTTATGCTAATAACACTTAAAATTGTATTCCTTCATGTTTGTTGAACTTATTAGATAATAACAAATAATCATTAGGGTATAAAAAAGTGGATTCCCATTCTAAATCTTGTATAATGTCGAAACTATCATCCTACTATCCACAACTTGTTATTTCACTATTTTAGTATACACTATAATTGCCAGCAAATCCACATTGTTGACGTTCACTTGCCCGGAATACATTTACCATGTACCAGGTTAAGAGGTATACTTATAGCATGAGGGCTGGAGATACCGACCAAATGACTATAATGAAGTAGGTGGAACGGGACTTGAACCTGTGACCCAACGGTTGAAAACCAAGTGCCTGAGCCACTGAGTCTTATCTCCACACTAAATTCACAAATAATGGATGGATTTAGCGAATTAGGTGTTGGAATTATTCATTATGACGGTATAATTTATTGATAACAGAATGAACAGAAAAATCTTTACATCTAATTGGTGAACAACCGTGGGTAACATGAATTTTTACGGTAACATTTGTATACTACTTGAAGTAGTAACAGTAGTTTAAATCCGTGATTCAAATTTTCACCAAAACCTTTCATACTCGATGATTTCACATATCTATCAATTATTATAATGCAGCCTATACTTAAGATATGTCAAGCTTGAACCATTTGACAACGCTCACAAATACTAATTTCAGATTGTATACACAAGATATTAGTACATGTCTCAACAGTATACAGAAGGAAATAATATGAAAGCTGGGAATAGAATAAGGATATATATATATATATGCATATACTGCCAGCACTTCTGTAGTCAGTATAAAGAACAAGACTCGGATTTTCAACACAAATGTGAAGTCAGGCAGTCAGTTCTATACGGGTCAAGAACTTGCACTGCGTGTCACGAAAAGGATTTCCGATAAGCCATCCTGAAGATCAAATGGCCAGTAAGCCAGCCAGAAAGAACTAGCAGCAAGAAACTCTGGCTGGAAACAAACCAACAGGCGACAGCTGATCGTCCGACAAATATGTAAGAGAAAATGGAGATGGATTGGTTGAGAATACGTTGAGGAGGCCGTCGAATGAGACAATTGGAATCCCAATAGAAAGCGACGGGTGGGTCGTCAGTGCGAGAGTGACATGGAGGAGATCATGCGATGAGTGATTATGGACAATCATGGAGCCAGATGAAGAGGACAGGTGGAAATAGAAGAAAGACGAGATGTGTTGTTGAAGCCCTATGTTCCACTCGGAACCCATGGGGACAATAATAGTGATAATATACTACTGATTGATTGTGGTAAGTGGTACTTGCTAATCCAGGTGGTTAACGGAGTGATCCAGAATGATTAGATTACCGTTTCACCTGTTTGAGGCCGGACTCATCAGCGAAGTGTCAGATTCCTGCTTGGCTACTTTGGCGAACTGGTAACACTATAAATCAAATCTGCATTGTTTTGTGCATTGATACTCGGTTGCTTGTATACAACTTGTGGAATCAAACAGATCCCACATTGTAATCTGAATAATTTCATACTCCAAAGGAAACTACAATGAAATCTCACTTTAGACTGTGTAAATTGAATAATAATGTGATAATTACGAATTTGAGTTAAGTGTTGCCCAAGTTGGCATTTTCCTTAGTGAAGAAAGTTTCGTGACTTCCTATACACCATTTTCATGGAGATTTTACAATACTCTAACAGCTGTACAAATGAAAACTAAAACGTGGTGAACATCTCTGATCTTAAGAATGCCATACAGGAGAACAGTTTTACCGCAACATTTATACCATTAGGTGTTCTGTCAGTGTTTGTTTTTTTAACTTTAATATTTTCAGGGAAAATCGGAGGTACCTCAAATGTTTTGAACCACAAAATACAAAATATTACTAACCTGAACCAGTACTAATACCCAAACCCATAGTACCTGTTCCAGCAACTTCTGCAGCAAGAGCTGATGCAACAGCATCCAGTGTAGCTCCAGATGAATTACCTGCAGTAAGTGAAGATGCTGCTTTAGAAATAAGATCGAAGGGTAAACGAATCAGGTGTGCAGCTCCATCACCACTAGAAGTTAACATTAAACTGTCTTTATTTCGAAATCGGACAGAGTTTACTGAACCTGAATGACCTACATAAACCAGTAAACAACTAAAAATAAACAAAAAGAAAGTAGGAAAATACAATCCAATTAACACAATTATTTCATTAATTTAAAAAATGTGAATAAACTAATAATAGTTGGTAAGTTTATTTTGATTAGAGACTAAGTAGTAATTAATATTACGCGTCTGGTCTTTCGTTTAGCACAAACTGAATTCTATCAATAAAGTTTGCAATATGGCCACCATGATGGATAGCTCTCCATCACGGTGTACACTGGATTATCTCTGACTGCAGCACTCGCTGACGCGGGTTCGAATATCAGAAGGGACATGAGTTCCTTCAAGATTGCAAATGCGCCTTGCTGACGAGTGTCAATAAGCACGAAACCTAGGTCAAGCAGAGCATCCTGGTGACTGCCTCCAACCGTCTAACTACAGTTAGCAAGTTTTCGAAGTATACATTCAAACTAACGACGTCAGAGTGTTCACAGTATACACGAATGAAACTTCACAATTATTGACTGCTTGGTAACTTTCTTCTTGTCCTACACTGACTAACACTTATCTCATAAATAGTTCAAAATCGTGTTAACTTAACTACACCTCTTGTGTAACAGTAACAGCTCCACTAAGTAAGAAGAATATGCACACAGTGCAGTTATTTGATTAGTAGTCTAAGTATTCTTTACATTCACGTATTTATAACTTGACGGAAGTTGACGCCAAAGCATAATCAATTAATAAGTTTAACAATATTATGAGAATTATTAATTATTTATATTATAATTCTTCTCTTGGATTCTGAGTGAAACATAGGCCGTCAACAGCACATCTCCACTCTGTCCTATCCTCTGCAGTCCATTTTAGCTGGCCCAACGACTGCCCATCGTCCCTCATTTCCTCCTCCCACAATCTCCTCCATGTCATCTCCAGACGCCTAACTCTCCATTCCCCATTCAGGTTCCACTCTACGGCCTGGCGTTCAATGTCCCCCAACGGTCTCCTCAGCGTGTGTCCAATCTATTTCCATTTCCTTCGGAGTATTTGTTGAGCAACCGGTTCTTATTTGGTTTGTCCCTTGTTGCTAATTGTAGCTGGCTAGCCATCTGATATTCAATATGGAGCCAAGATAACTGTTGATAAAAATCTGCAGAACACTGTTTTTTTTTTATTCCTTCACGTTCCCAGTGGAACATAGGGCTCCAAGCTAGAGGCTTGAAGTTTCTGTAGCAGTGGTGATTATTTTTACAGGATGAGGTTGCTAGCCTCATGCCCCACCTTTCTTCTTCACCAGCATTATTTCTGGCTTAGTGAGGTAAAGGAGTGCGCCGGCCGGGGATTGAACCCCGGACCATGTGCATGGTTGGCGAGCGTCCTAACCACTATGCCACCGACGCACTGCAGAACACTGTAGGAAATACTTTTTGTGACGCTAGCACCAAGTTTCTGACCCATAATATTAGAAGTGACGTAACATTAGAGTTGAAAATCTAAATCTTCTTCTTTACGCTAACTGAGTGCAGAAAATTTCCAAAATGATTTCAGAGTGATGAAGGACTACTGTCTTCCCTTTCCGATTCTGGTTGTGAAATCCTCATCCGTGCCGTCATCATCTGTTGTTGAAACGATGCTTCCTAGATAAGTGAAGGAAGTGACCTCGTGCAAATTTCTTCCGTTGATAGTGATTGGTACCTGTTGTTGCTGTTGTTGTCGTTGACTGGTTGGTTAATTATCTTTATCACCTGTCCTCTCTAAGTTTACTTGAAGTCCTGTCTTCGCCGCTTTTTCTGCCAACCTGTTGTCTTTCACCTGTAAATCTTCTAGTTTGTATGACGCTAGACATAAATCATCCACGAAAGTCCAGATCTTCAAGAGTCTTATCAGTTCAACGTATTACTACTTATTTAGCCACCTTAGACTGAACAAATGTTAAATTTGTATTTCCCTTTAACTGGTGCTGTTCAACCGAAGTGCTCGGTCTCTGTTGATTGATATGTCGGCTCCTTCAACGTTGTCTAGGGATTAAAGTAACGTGATTTCGGTCGTTGGTGGTAGTAACTAGCAGTGGAATCCAGGAATCCAACAACGGACCCCAAATAGGACGAAATGAGCACTCTGGACTGGAATCCACTGTCAGTCACCACCACCAACCAAAATAATCTCAAGTACTCACGTAGATGAAGCATACATACAAAAAGAAAGTAGATGTATTGTCAAAACTAGCTAAATACTAAATTTAGAAGTAAAGTTTTAAAACAAAAACTAACTTTCAGACACCTTTACTTTTTCACTAGACTAATTTATTAGTATACCGAATTTTGAATAAAATTCAATGCAGTATACCAATCAATATACACACATATTTACCACTTCTTTACCTAACAGGTATTACATTTGTATACGATTTAGACAAGAAATAGAATTTTGTTTCGTAAGAAGCAAATAGACTAATCTTGAAATTCTTTGCAGTAAAATTGATTATTATTTTCATGATCTAAACAGTAAAAGTGATCTTAAATCTCAACATCAATAAGATCTGAAATATTAGACTTGATTAATTGTCTGTTTATGTATTCATCATTCACTTCTCTTTGTTATTTGAGGGTATGCAGATAGTGTATGCTGTCTATTTTTAATGATTAAATGATTAAATATTTTTCTTATTCCTTTTACGTTACTAGCGGAACATAGGGCTTCAAGCTACAGCTTTGAAGTCTCGGTAGCAGTGGTATTTATTTTTATGCGGGTGGGGTTGCTAGCGTCATGCCCAACCTTCCCTCTCTACCGATCTCACTACCAGCTTAGCGAGATAAAGCAGAGTGCATCAGTCGGGGATAGAACCTCAGACCACATGAGTGATTGGCGAGCATTCTACAGCTGTACCACCAACGCATGATAATATATATATATATACAACATAAATTACCACACTTGAAGAAAGCTAAGATTTTGCGCGGCTTTCTTTCAAATGTATACTGATAACGGATTCCTAATTACGTCACAGCTAGGTGACATTAACAAAGAGAGGGTGCTTTTTCTGTCACTTAATGATGCATTATTATTATTCACAGTCTAGAAACTGCATAAGTTCCAATGAGTGCAATAATAACAATTACAAGAAAAAATATTGAAAAAAAACTAGAGATTTAAAACTCAGGATGAGGATAGAATGGGATTCCACATTCTCGCGGACATTTCATCATCAATTTTGGTAATGAATTCAGCAATAAGCTCACTAAAAGTCACCGAGTGAACTAAGTGGTTGTTCAGGTTGCAACATCCCATTTAGCACGTAAGGGTAGAAAAAAGAGATACAAAGGAACTATAATAGGCAGAGTGCGTTGGTGGCTCAGTGATAGGACGCTCGCCGACAATGCATGTGGTCCGCGGTTCGATTCCCGGCCGGCAATCTCCTTTATCTCCACTAGGCGGTTGCAAGTGCGACAAAGATAGGGGAGGTTGGGCGTGAGGATAGTAAGCCCACCCTGTAAAAAACACCACTGCTACTGAAACTTCGAAGCTCAAGCTTGAAGCCCTATGTTCCAGTCGGAACACGCACAGGGACAGAATAAGAATAAAATATAATAAGCAAAAATTTACAGGAGAAATAAGAGTAGCATAGAAAAACTTGGCGGTTTAGTGGATATGGGAGATCACTGAGGACGGTTTAGAGCCATGTCATCAATAGTCCCCAAACATTGGTTCTTAGAATCCTGAGGATCCCAACCAGGCAGCCTACATCTCTCAACGTGGCTCAAATCCCCTGTCAAAGACTTCACAGACTGATGCTGGATTTTGGTCTGACCACTCCTAACTCTAATCCAACCTAATCCTATATCGATTAATATTTCTCGTTCGAGGAAGGCGATGTTATTTATTGGAAAGACAAAATATAAGCAAAGTGAATAAAACCCAGGTAAAACCCATCTTACTTCAACTGGGCATCATTAATCCATAATCGAGCAGTGTTATCCGCTGATGCTGTAGCAATAAACCGTCTAAATGATGTGACTTCCCAAATTCCATCTCGATGTCCAGCTATTCGGCTCATCAGTTGAAAACTACCATTATGTCCGGGAAAAGTACCAGCAAAAACAGCTGTTCCATGTCCGGATGTATTTGTATTCGATGAAGTGATATTTCCAGTATAATTCAAAGAGGTATTGACTGCTGTAGAAAGACTATTTGAAGTTACACCAACACCTGTTGATGTGATTGGTGTTCCCTGCTGAGAAACACAATGTGTATATCCTTGACTCATATTACTTGAAGAGTGACCAGTAGACTGACGAAGACTTGAGACTAAACGCGATGTAGATTGTTTATATTGTTGTTTGATACGTTGTGATAGCATACTTGCACCCACTGAATACACAAAAAAAGACATAAGTACTTTCAGAACCTATTTGTTACAATCACTTTTATACATATCGTTATAGCCAAACAAAACAATTAAGACCCACAATCAAACAAATAAAAAAGTCAACAAATGACCATACAAAGGTCAGTAAGGAAGTAGCAAATTCATTGTTAGGCTGACTGTCAGTTAACCATTCATAGTGTGCAGTTAGTTGTTAATATCACATAAGAAATTATAACAAATACCAAGGTGTTGCACACTTATCCAATAACTTAAGACCTCTTTTCAACCTAAAAAGTCAATCACAAATAGACATTCCTTATACACTGACTGACTGGTTTCAACGTAGAAATTTGCACAGATGTGCAGCAGTTCGAGTTGCCACACTCCCTCCATGTAGCACACAAAGCAAGAGAAGACAGATAATAAACAGAAATATGAGGCAAAAAGAATAGAAATATGGAAGAACAATAGAATTTTATTGGATATGATAAATCACAAAGACTGAATACATCTGCGCCAGCCATTGAGAACGATTTTGAGCTAGCCATATCACCAATTGTTTCCAGCCTCCAGTGGTTTCTACCATCCCGAGGACCCCAACTAGGAAGTCTACACCTCTCTATGTGGCTGGCTTAAACTAAAAGTTGTGGGTTTCATTGACTGATGAAGCTATGTTTTGGTTTGACCACCACTGGATCTTTTCCAACCTGATCAATCCTAAGCCAGCTAGCATCGCCCGTCGAGGAAGGCGATAGTTAGGGTAGTAATGCGTAACACATGTCCTGACCATCTCAATAGGTGTAACTTCACAGCCTCGTCTATTGATTTCCCTAACCCCTCACCTAGCCCTCAACCGATGCCTAACCTCAATATTGCTTGCCTTATTGTACCACTTCACACGAGAGATAGAACGCAGACACCTATGATCAAAGACAGCTAACCAGCCTTTTCATGTCTTCCACTTTCAATGATCATGTCTCACAGCCAGCTATAAAGGAAAACGAATCGGGCTGCTGAGTAGTACACTCACCCTTTGGTTGACAGCCAGCCAGATATCATGTCTAAGCCAGAGACATGATATGGCATTCCTATGTATTCCTATAAGAAGTTATTTTAACACAAATACTTTAAAATGTAGTTCATGTATTTCCAAATTGAACTGAGGCGAAAATGAACCCCATCCACCCCAACCCCCAAAAAAGTTTTGTAATTCACCAATCGCTATGTAAAAAAGTAGCCTGAATATTAAACAGAGACAAAAAGAATTCTGGTGTATTCACAAATCGATATGCTAACACTGAGAAGCCATCATAAAATCAAAGAATCAACTTCATCTTTTATCCGACTTCGATGTCAAAAAAAATAACATAAAAGTAATTAAAACGTGCTTTTATATTTATTAACCTTGATAAAAACAAAATGTGACAGACAAATCACTGTAGGACTTTAAATAAAAGACATCATTCGCACAATTAGAAAGAGTTGACACAGTAGAAGGTGAAAGATACTGAATAATACTACAGTGGGAACAAGCAAGTATTAGATGGAGAAACAACAGTTCCGGATTTGCAAGAATTTTAAAATGATGCAGAGCAGATACATTTGAGTAAAGTCACTATGAAACTCAAACGATTGTTTTTTTAGCTTCTACATAGCCCAGATCAGTAGCATATTATTTTATCAGTTGGTGCCAAGCTTCACTACTAACTACTACCTTCAACTCTTTTTCAATCTGCCCATCACTCCGCTAACATTGCTTGTCAAGGAAGGCTGAGAACTAAGAATGTGTATCACACTTTCCAGTCATTTCAATCGATGAACAGCTTCATTGATTCATTTGCCTTCCATGCTAAAACGACCGAATAAAGTAGGAAACTTAAGTACAATGACACTCAACCCAATGAGGTACCTAAACTTAATACTAAACCCAAATATTGTCTATCAGTACCTAGAACCTTGCTGAGCTACGAAGATAACAGAAGACAAAGGCTGGGTTCTGTGATTGTTAGAATGAAAACCTAGCGAAATCTGGACTATTGAAACCGAATAAAATAAGGAATTTAGGGAAAAGCTAAGCTCAAGTACTATTGTGGTGAGAGCTAGCTGTTAGCCAAAGTTTGTAGACAGTAATTGATATCAATGTTTATGTCCCCAATATTGGTGGTGAGAAAATGAGAACAAAGGCTTTGTTTAGGCGGATACAGTTAGCATATGGATGATCTGACACAGCCACAAAGAGATGCAAGGTTAACTTTCTGTTAGAAACAACCAATCAAAAGACTATTTTCTACTAACAATAATCTACAATAATGTACATTAAAATCTATAAATATGTGTTGATTTTCCTTAATAAACGATCTGTTGCCTGACCCTTATCTTCTGTTGTTACACTATGTGCAGTTACATACAACCGTACAATAGGACGGGATAGGATGACAGTCTTAAAATCTAATATAACAGGGTGGGAGGAGAGAATGATAACTGAAGCTTATTTAAAAAATTCAATACGCGCGCAATAGGAATGATTTAACACTTGACCCTAGCGACAAATGGGAAGAATGAGAAAGATAAAGTGAAAGTTTCGGAGTTGTATGACTAAAACTGATGACTGTGACGAACAAATTGTGTTCGAAAAGTTATCCAGCAAACAATACTGTCTCACTGTGTGAAATATAACCCAAAAACAAATTAATATGGAACTACTTCATTCGACATGAACACACCACACACACAATTATGCTAGGTGAGTAAGGAGAAAATTTATTTTTAAATGGTCCAATAAAATTAGTCTGTGCATATAACAATAGAAATATAATTTTGAAACAAAATCTTCTGCTTCAGCAGTCAATGAATTCAAGTGTTGATTTCAATTTTAGCCGCTCACTATTACTTAAAAAAATCACTCAATATTTGATCTCAACATTGCTTACCATGAGCAACTGAACGTGTGAGGTAAATTAACGAGCTGGTCGTGGTAGTAGGTCAATCCCAAAAGTAAAACAAAAATGTCACATATAACGACAAATTAAATAAGAATAGAGGTATCAAACACTCCTGGCGGGCATTACCGGTTGTCATAATTCTTATGACAGCTCTACATAAGCCTCTTTCGAAAAAGATACATGAGTCAGAATAAAATGTTTTGAGAAATTTCCGACGAGAATTCCCTTTGAATAAAGTAATAACAATACATGTAAGCCGGTGGGTTTAGTGATAGAATACTCCCCAACCACACACATGGCACGGGATTCAATTTCCGGTCGACGCACTACTTAACCTCGCCTTGTCGGTAGCAGGCTTGGTAAAGAAGGGAGATTGGGCATGAGACTGGACACCCCACCCGGTAAAACGAAAAATAAATGCACCCATACTACTGAAATTTCAAAGCTCAAGCTTGAAGCCTTACGTTCCACTCGGAACGCAAAGAATTAAAAAAACATAAAAACACAAGGAGCAGGATAAAAATGATTCGTTTCATTTTGTCGATATCTTCGCCACTAAATACAGCCTTAGCTGAAGTTTCTTAACTTGAATAAAGTACTTTCTCATTAATCCTCATTACAGTTACAAAATACCATAACATCTTTCAAACTAGAAGACCGTCTGCATTATCACAACGTAGAACTATGCACAAAAGTGTATCACTTCAAGTCACCATGCTTTGAAAAATACACACAAAAGTAGAAAAAAGGACTGTGAGCAGTTTAAAATAAAGGAAAATACATACAAGTGCAGATTACTGGATAGAGATTCGTGAGGAATTTCACAATCTGGACTGTGATGAACATATCTGTACCAGTACAAACTATTTTTGATCCGTTAAACCTAGTCTCGATCGGTTGACCTTTAGCATTCCCAGAACGATTTATGTGAATGTACAAACCACTTGAACTACTCTCCAGAGTATTCTGGACAAAATCACAGACATTTCACCTGAGAAATTATTAAAGTTCTTTTTTTTCTTTTTAGGACCCTTTCCTTTAATAAGTCTGAGTACTTACTTGACGAGCGTCAATTAGTATTGATGCCTTTTCCAACTCGTTTAGTCTCTTTCTAACCATTACTGCCCTAAATCGCTAAGAAAATACCAAAGTAATCCTTGTCTCACGGATTATTTTAAGCAGGCGCAATTACAAATGGACTAGGTATATATCATTTCCCAAAAATAATAATAATGAGCACATTAAATAATACACAGAAGGTAGAACTTACATTTTTTCACTAAAGTTATCGTTTCCGAATGATCACCATCTTCAAATTTTTCCAAACGCTCTTGCACTACAACATCATTAAATAAATAAATAAATAAAAATTTATATAACACATTTCAATGAAATTAGTTTAAACAAAATCAGTATTTTGCATGCATGTATTACAACATACCTAGGTGTATCCAACTAATGATGGCTAGGCATTTTTAAAAATTGTATACACACCATATGATAAATTTCAATGAACAGCTGCAGTAAGAAAGCTTAGTTTTTAAATAATTCTTCTTTGTTTACATATATATATATATGTGTGTGCATACTGTGAGATAGAGAAAAGCATAAGCCTATCGAAGAAAGTTTTAGTGGACCCATCAACTTTTAGATTTTTTTTAAAAAACAACCAATAACAGACAGGTGTGCAGGTTCACATTGAGCAGACAAACTTAACCAACATCATGATAACTATCTGCACTGCTGCGTAAAAAAGAGTTGGATATGACACTTAAACTTATTTCAATTCTTAGAGTCAAAAAAGAATCCCTTAATTTTCGTCGTGTTAATCGTCGTGCACATATTAACTGACCGTTGTCAATAAGCTGGAGTGTCTATGAACTACAGTTTTATACTACAATATACAAAGTGGTGTTGTTTCAGTCATTTTCTGAATAAAATATACTAAAATAACTAAAAACCTGAGATAGGTGGTTGGCTTACAAAAAGACTAATAGCAAAACTACTGTCTAAATCATTTGACAAACTTCATATTATTAAACAACACTATAAAATGATACTTTCTACGTATCAGTATTAATTGTAAAATACACAACGATATACTTGATCGATGCGTAATGTTTTTCAAGCATAGAAAGTGTGATAGAAATATCAAATGAACTACTGTCTAAACATTGATCATTATTAGTTGACAAAAAATGCACATTTACCAATTGTGTTGTATTGTGTTGCATGATCGAAAAGTTTATGTATCACATAAATCTCACATTTATGTAGTAGCATTTGCTAACTTATGTGATCCTTGATAGCGGTAAAATATTCGGATACCTATTGCAAAACAATATACACACTAGCTTACTTTACAATTTTTAGCCATGATCACAGAATTTAGACCAATTGCTCAGGTTAGGTGGAACGTGATTAGACAGTATTTAGGTTATTAATATATGTGTAAAACTTGGGCACTGTGGTAGTAAGTAATTCCATATTAGTTTGCTTATTAGATATATCACACAGTGAAACAGTTGCTCCTGCTGCTGGATTCAACATAGAACTTGGTACCGAAGTGCAGCGGTTCGAGTTGCCACGTTCCAAATAGCACACAAAGGTAGACAGGAAAATGAGTGAAGAGAACCAATAGAGTTTAGATAAGTATGAGTGAAACAGAATGAGTAATGGTAGAAAGGAATATGAAGGTTAAAGAGACTGAATACATCTGCGCCATTGACAATGATTTTGAGCCATGTCACCTATTGTCTCCAGCCATTGATTCTTAGTCCCGAGAGCCCCAACCCGGAAGTCTGCATCTCCCTATCTGACTCAGTTTAACTGTCAAGGATTTCATGGATTGATGAGGCCATGTTTTTGATTGGCCACCACTTACTCTTTTCCAACCTGCACCTATATCAACTAGTAATGCCCGTCCGTCGGGAGAGGCGATGGTTAGGCATGCGCAGCACGTGACCTAACCATCTCAATCTATGTAACTTCATAGCCTCTTCGAGTGATTTTCCCTCTTTGCCCAACACTCTACGCCTAACGTCAACATTACTTACCTTATTATACCACCTAATGCGAGAAAGAGATCGTAAACATCTGTGGTCAAAAACAGACAATCTCTTCATGTCTTCCGCTCTCAATGGCCACGTCTCACCGCCATAGAGAAGGACGAAGCGAACTGCTGAGCAGTATACACGTCCCTTCGTTGACAGCCGGATGTCACGCCTACGCCAGAGACGGTGTAAGTTAGCGAAAGCAGCCCGAGCTTTCTGGATCCGTGCTGTGATTTCGTCACCAATCGATCCGTTTGTGCTGATACAACTTCCCAAATAGGTGAAGTGGTCAACATGTCCTATCACTTCACTCCCTATCACTAAGCTAGGAGTTGACGTAGTTCAGTCCTGTAGCAGCATCTTACATTTTACAGGGGCGAATCGCATGCCAAACATACGAAGATTGCTGCTCAAGGTGTTCAGAAGACTCTGCATTTTGTCAGCGTCCTCCCCTAACAGGACTATGTCATCTGCGTATTCTAAGTCTATAAGACTATTCCCTGGTAACAAGTCGATTCCTAAGTCGTTAAGTTCAGTTAAGGATTAGTAGTCAAACAGTATTATTTACTGGATGACGTTTCGAACAAAATTTATTGTTCATAATCATATCAATTGTGATCACACGACTTTGACACTTGAGTTTTATACCTTTCTTTGTTTTCTCCTATTTGTCGTAGGGGGAGTAGAATTTTCCAGATATCGGGGACAGGTGATGAATCATTCCTATTACATGTATTTGCAGTTGATTAGATAAACAAAGCTTCTGTTATCAATCTCTCCCTATACCCTGTGACTTTAGATTTTAAAACTGTCATCCTATCCCATCCTATTGTATGGTTGTGTGTGACTGCATGTAGTGCTATAGCTGAACTATTCTCTAGATTTCTTATTTTATTCGGGTCAACCAATCTAGATTTTGCTAAGTTTTTATGTTCAACTAGTCTGACTACCCCTGTTCTACTAGTTTGATCTATGTATTTGATCAGACAATCATTGCGGGCAGGGTATTAGATAAACTAAACTGTTTTGTTTTAAAGGCTCTACAGGATTGATCCTTTAACCGACTAAGCTTGTTTCTAATTGAGTTTGTGGGTTTGAATGCCGTTTTTATTCCTGCCTTGTTGAGAATTCTGCGTAAGGCTTCCGAGGTTCCTTCCTTGTATGGAATTCCATTCATCACCTGTCCCCGATATCTGGAAAATTCTACTACCCATACGACAAGTAGGAGAGAACAAAGAAAACTATAAAACTCAAGTGTCAAAGTCGTGTGATCACAATTGATATGATTATGAACAATAAATTTTGTTCGAAACGTCATCCAGTAAATAATACTGTTTCACTGTGTGATATATCTAATAAACAAACTAATATGGAAGTATTTAGGTTAAATGTGAAGTACCGGGTGATAAAATAAGACCGATAGATAAAGCTATCAATTTACATTCTAAAGACGTTGCCTTTCTTGACAAGCATTGTTGGCTGAATAAGGGTTAGATTGGAAAAGAGTACAACGTGATGAGTAAAACAGAGCGCTAATCAACGAAGTAATTTACTACGGATCTGAGCCACGATAGAGAAGAGTAAGTTGTTTAGTTGGAAACTCATGGTGAATCTACTTAAAATCGATTACAGTAGTACAGCCTAACCCAGTCTTCATCATCTTAAAAATTCTAAACACCTCCTATAGAAATATTTAACGTTTTCTTTTTTGAAAGTTAAGGCTGACATATTTTTAGAGTTTTATGTTAGCTTATCTATATCTACTTTAGGCAGAAAATGTATACATATAGCCAACTAGAATTCGATAAACCATGTTGACATATTTCTCCAAACTTTGGCAAATTAGTGTTTGTAAAGCTCATGCTGAAAATTTATCTTCATGAAAAGGATGGTACAATTTTTAACTTCATTATTTCACCCCTGTTAATTTATGTCAAAACAGTAGTTTAGTCTTTTCTTGCTTGGGATATGCTTTCTAAAATGATGAATAATGCTCTTAATACATACAGGTTGCACATTTTCACGTTAGACTATAATATAATAAAATGTTATAAATACGCATCAAAGGTCAGTTCACTTTAATTTTACTTGAAACTCTCACGAGTGTCTAGCATAAAACTAAAAAATTTATAAAAATCAAAATACCTGCTTAAGAAACAACTCAACTTGAACAACACTATGGTGTTATGAAGTACAGTAGCATGAATAGGTTAGTATATTTTACACAACTTCATAGATGTGAATCCATAAAATCGTTAACAGAGCTATTCTGAGCCATACAAATAGTTGTGAACTTTCACATACAGGTACGATAATGCACTGAGAATGGATGGCTGCTTTATTTTATTTTATTCCTTTACGTTCCCAGTGGAATACTGGGCTTCGAGCTACAGCTTTGAAGTTTCGGTAGCGGTGGTATTTATTTTTACGGGATGGGATTGCTAGCCTCATGCCCAACCTTCCATTTTTACCAGTCTAATTACTGGCTTAGGGAGGTAAAGGAGTGCGTCGGCCAGAGATCGAACCCTGAGTGGTTGGCGAACATTCTACCGCTGTGCCACCGACGCATGGCCGCTTATTCTACTCGTATTCATTCAGCCAAGATGTTTTACTGCCTCTTTTGTCTAAGTATTTTACTAAGATTAAGATTATCACCATTAAATCCCATTTCTTTTCGTTAATTAGCCTTGTTATATACCCTAACACAACTTAGTTGATATACAAATGTGAAACGGTTTGTCACTTAAGTTTCTTCGTGGAATAAACTGTTAAACATCGAGAATGTTCTGTTTCGTATTTGAATTTTGTCGATTACTTCCTCATCCAAGTATGTGCAGCTAAATAACTGATGAAAGCACATAGTAATAACTGGAATTATGCTCCGAAATTCACAGTTCGAATACTGATCATTCAGATACTAACCACTTTTCCCCATACAAGCGAAGAACCTTCATATGTTTTCAGTCATAAAATTTTATATAAAGTCACCTGTCAAGCAGAATATTGTTCAAATAATAAAGACTCGTTCGTCTATTAGTAAACGTTACCGTTAACTGTAGAGAAAATATCTGGACTTCAGAAATTTTTCCAACACTAATGGTGTAGTACCGCCTACACTGGTAAATCTATCACATGAATAAAGCAGATGGCAAAGGTAGAGCCACAGTTGTTTGAGGTCACAGATACATTTGAGTAATGTGTTACACATATACACACACACACACACAAAGTTTAATTCAACATTCTGTTTTAGAGGAAATAGAATGAAAGTAGAAGAAAGTGAAGAGTTCAGGCCAAGACGTGGTATCAAACTATAAAATTAGTGACTGTTAGTCTACATCACCTGTGAAAATAAAGGTTGTCTGGTTGTCGCTCAGGGGACGATAGGAAACTATGGTCAGACATGAGATGACGTAGCTTGGAATAAATTTCAGCGGTGTAGACGCTTTTACAGCTCACCTTTACCTTAACTGTAATAACGCATTTCTCCACTTGTTTTTACTCTTCCTTTTTAGTTCTGAAGTAATTTATAACCTTCATATTATCTCCATCTTCTGGCGACTTAAACCAGTAGGCGGTCATGCAAGGTGTGCTGATAATGACCGAGTGACTTACAGAGGAAAATAATATTGGTCAATTTGAAATTGTTAACTAGTCAGTAAATATGACAACTAATCAAAATCTTTTGTCAACAATCTTTTCTGTTACATATATAACAAAAAGTAAGAAAAAATTCTAACTACTTACTTTGTACATTCCCTCAAAAGCATTGTCGTTATTTCAGATGTGCGCATGATTTAAATACACATTGCTTCATATCTACAAGCAAACAAGCCTTAGTTCCATTTGAACTCATTACTTGATACTAGGTCATTGACAGTTGATTAAATAAGTACAATAGCATCAAACGACTACATGAGCAAAAGCGAATCACTAGTATAAATATTCGAATTATGGTATACTGACTGAATTGACTAATTTACTCAACAAAGTACTAAACAACTCCAGAAGTGAAAAATACACCAAATGGACATTTAAAAATATGCCGAAGAAAAGAATAAAATGAAAATCAAAACGTAGTAGTATTTCTAACGAAAATATAAAAAAACTAACTGGCTTACATGCTAAGTTCTCACTATATAACCTTCGATATTCTCTTTCGAATTCACGCTCAATTCTCGCAAAATGCTTATGAAGTCTTTGCCTGAATTCACGTGGTAGTACAGATTCAACTGGACCGGTATATTCACCCATCAAATGCCATGTCAAGTAGTTATCTTCCTCAGTAACACCACCTATCACAGAGCCTGGGAGAGTAGTTGCTGCACATGTAGAAACAGGGATGTTAGAAGCCTCAGTAGTAATCATATCTCCATCTGATGGATTTGTACGCAAAGCTGCAAACATGATATGGGCAGCTAAACACCCTTGTGAGTTATTACAGTGCAGTTAGTAACCTATAATATGCAAAAAATCACTGTACAAAACTGAGGAACAAAAATAACAAACGTTGGAGAAAAAACAATGAAATAGGAAAAATCATTTATTTGCTAAATACAGGTAAACTTTGAATATATTGATCCAGTTTCTCAGTAAAAACTTGACTTTTAATCGGTTCTTCAGACTTAACTAGTGGATTCTGTGAAACATATTTAGTGTAAATCTGAAAAATTCCTTCAAGTTCTTCATGCATTGGTGTACAAGAATTATCAGTAGTAAGTACAATTTTCATGAGTGTAGGAGTCTCATAGAAATGAAGACGATATGTATTTGTGATATATGAGAAGCGATTAATTTCGTAATCCAAAGGTGAAATTTTCTGGCAAAATCCTTTTAAGCCAATCAGCATACCACGCATCAACTTCAAATCATTGTTTGACGGACATTCGCCTTGTTTCGTTTTAGTCCATTCACGATAATATAGGCTATCTCCATTTTTCCCATAAATGTACAGATTATATACCGTCATCTAAGAAAATAAGCGATATCGAAGTTAGTACACAAGTTCTAACATTTCTAAAAGTTTGACAATAAAAACTTGTATAATAGCTTCAATATATATATATATATATATATATATATATATATATATATATAAGAAATTATGTCTGTATAATGCATCGGTTCAGTTTCATTACGGAATAAAGAAACATGTACATCCAAAACTAACGGGAAATACAAGCTAACTCTTCTACAGATTGTAGATCTGAGAACTAGTAATTTGTCTGAAACTGACTAGTTTTGACACACGAATAAAGAACCTATTCGAATTCATGCAGTGAACTACCATCGGCCATCTCTTTTCCACTTTTATATTCATTAATTATATATTACCAACATCCTGAACGCAAAGTTTAAAGAGCCACTAAGGGAAATATAGACTGCCCGATTGGGGTCCTCGAGATGTTAAAAACCAATAGCTGGAAACTGTTAGTGATATGACTCATAACCGCTTCCAGTGACGCAGATTTACTCACTCTTTTTAATCTCCCTGTCCCAATAGTTCTTCTTTTCCAACCTGCTGTATTTGTGTGCTACGTAGAATGTGGCAACTTGAGATGATACACTTTTGTGCAAGATTCTACGTTGAAACTCAGCCAGATAGCTTAAAGAATGAATGCCAGCACTGGAAGGCCTGCTGGAATGTCTTGCAAGTTGGTGAACATAACATGTCTACGAAAGACATACACATAAAATCAAGAAACAACTGAGTTATGACTTTCTGTTGATGAGTAGTTAAGACAGAAATGCACAATTTTGCGGGTTGGGGTGAATAAAGCGACCAGATAGCCTTCTAAATTTTAGCTTTGAACCACAGACTTAATAATGCCTAAGAAGATCACTGGTCACATTATTTTGGTTTACGATTGTTTTTACGGATAAATTAACATTACCATCTGTGAAATGCTAAAATATTTATAGCCCATTCGATCACTGTTTACGGTCTTCTCCGATTGGTTATCCTTTCTCTAAGCTGCTTCCCACATATTCAGTATTCTTCAGAAGGGAGATAATAACCTTCAGTTTGGGCAGCGAGCATTAACAATTCAGTCAATGGATAGAAATCTAATGGTCTACATATTTTAATCTCAATCTCTGTGGAACATCTCCACCACGCCAACTATTTCATTCACCAGTATTCGTCTACACACGACTTGATGGACCCCACCGATCACAACTCATGAATTTTGGAAAATTTATTTCGGGTCTTTCTGTTGATGAGCAATAGATAAATGTTTAATGTGAGATTTATACATATTTTTAATGCAGAATTTGTCCCGAGATAATAACAATTACATAACTACTAAAAAATCGGAGATCACCAGATGGCTTTGTCTTCTTTTCGCATATCTACAATTATTTATTATTCATTGGTTTCACGATTTTTAGCGATGTGTAAAACTTGAGTACTATGTCAGTATTTAATTCCATATTAAGTTTTTTCTTGATAAATCACACAATGAAGTAGTTTTTTTTCACTGGATGACTTCGAACAAAATATAGTGTATCATAATCATAACAATACTTCACTGTGAAATATCCAATAAACAAATCAATATGGAATGATCTCCTAGTATCTGCATATCTCAAAACTACAACACCAGTAAACGATTTCTTCTGGAGTCTTGTCAAATCTTAACTATGTCCACATGCTTTTCTACTTCTGATTTGTATACGGTTCAATTCTCTGTCCACTCTTCAAGGGAGATTTAATTGTACCTATTTTAACCGTTCGCAATGAATTTTTAGTTGATTCTCATTGTGATATCGTAAATGAAAATAACCACACTCTCTCAATGAACTTAAATACATGTGACTGTTCCTGATAAGTCACAAATTTTGTAAAAGCTGGAGATACCACCTACTTCTCCAAGCCTGAAGTAGGTATCAAGAGATGGGAAACTGTAGTCCGATGGCTGAAAACCAAGTGTTCAAGCCAATAAGTCACTGAATATGAAAACGTCTAACAGTTTTATTCTTCCTAGGTTCAAACTAACTTAAGATATTGCTGAAGCGCATACCTCATAGTGTGAAATTATTGCTCGACTAAGTCCCCATCGACGTATGAATATCGCGAATGATTGTTAAAGCACAGATAATTTGACCTAAGCAAGGCTAATAACATACCCCTGATTAGTATTTATTTACCTTCTACATTTTATGCATACATTTTATCAAATGCATTATAAACAGAATTTTAGCACATCTATTACTGACATTACTGAAAAATGTTAACGAAAAGTGTTATAATAGCGAATCATTAGTCTCAAAAACACGCTAATATTCATAAAAAAACATAAAAGGCTAGTCAACGAAAAGTAACGCACATATTCTAAACCCGCACATCAACTCCAATATCCAATATCGTTTTTACGAGCTAGTATAAACCAATTTGATTTCTTTGTGCTCGCCTCTTGATTGTGAGGTAGAGGTTCCTGATCTTTGGTAAACGTCTGTGGAGCTCGTCCTGCCACTCGACTGTCGTAGCTTTGGTTGACTCCAACAGGAGTAGTGCTGGGATTAATTATATGGGGTTTGTAGTATGAAGTGTGTTAAGACTGTTACTACTGTGAATGGAGTTGATCCTTTCACCAGTTAGTCTTTCGGTATCGTCGTCAATGGAAAAGAGATAATAATAATAATAGATATAATTAGTAAAGGTATTCAGACTAACAGAC
>OX235272.1:57166889-57274574 GCA_944472155.2 Trichobilharzia szidati
TATAGAGGTAACGAAATTAGCGGTGTCCAATATAGTTTATAAATATACATTAATTGTGTCATTTCCACTAATTAAGCATGTCGTTACTATTTAAATATGACGAATAAGAAGGAAATAGTTTCCTATTTAATTTTTCCTAAATAAATACACTCATGAATAGTAACGAAAGGGATATATTTTTATCTGGTTATTCAATTGGCTAGTATGAACCATATTTATCTACTTCACAATCACAGCGGAATTTGATAAGATACACTTTTCATGTTTCGTTCCATTATTTTCCTTATTTTAAGAGTCTACCTGATTTTTCGTTTTGAGATAACATAGAATGATTAAACATAAGACTGTGATAACACTGGGGAAACGGTCGCCTCCTTAAAACGTTCAAATTATTCACCATCTCACAGTATTGCAACTATAACAACAGAATTCAGGCAATGCAGTAGAATATCTTTAAGTACTAGAACTATCTTGTAAATAATACATCAACTTTGGTAAATTCATTCTTAAATGTCAATCGGTTTCCATACATGTTTTACAAAATAAACTTTAGCTTAGGTGTTAATAAGATAATCCATTTGTTATGCATTAATTCGCGCCGGCACCTGGGTGATCACGCCTTTGCATTTCGGCGTATTGAAGCCTGTGGCGATCCCTAATCGGACGCGTAGTGTTTGCTAGCGGGAAGGTATTCGAATGATCCCTTTGTTTGTGCGTCGGTGGCAAAGCGGATAACTTACTGTGTTCAACTTCCACTGGGAATGTAGACACCTCTAGCAGAGCCATTGCCATAAATTTCACTGATAATTACCCTTAACTAAATGACACTTTGTATATTAATTCGTTCTCTTTTAACGGTATCTTCGAATTCAGCAGATATATTTATATCTATTATTATTAACTGTTTGGGTTCCGGGTGGAACACGGGGTTTTAGCAGCACCTCGCCATTTGATTCTGTTATCTGTTGGCCCCATGAGTGCCAAAGAGCTGTCATCCCCTCCTCATACAATTTCTTCCACGTCACCCTCCAAGTTTCTGTTTCAGATTTATTTTCCACTTGAGTGGTTGCCTGGCGCGTCATTACACTCGATGGTCTCCTCAGTCTCCCTCCAATTCACCTCGATTCCCTTCTGCGTATTTTTGGGGCGGCTAGCTCTTGAATGTGCTTCGGTGGCACAGTGGTTAGGACTCTCGCCGACCATGCACATGGTCCGGGGTTCGATCCCCTGCCGACGCACACCCGATATCTATGGTCGGCCTGAAAAATTTGGGCTACCGATATCCATGCTGAAAATGTCATACTTGTACTGAAAATACAGTGTGGCATCAAGCTGTAATCAAAATTTAAAAAAATAAAATAAATAATTTCTCTCTGCTCCAGTTCCTTGTTGTTTATCCATTTTGGATGGCCATTTGATCTTCAGTACTCAGCATGAGGATGCACCTGCCTGCAGACTGTTGGGAACGCTCTCAGAGATGCACCAAGTGTCTTAACCACATAGAAGCGCTGACTCACTTGACATTGGTGTTGAAGGTATACATCTTGTTTCTTAGTCTGAGTGCAACAGATTTCCACAGAGATTTCAGAATAATGAACGTGTGTCTTGCCTTTTCTATCATCCCTAGCTTTTGTATCCTTAGCTGTGTCACCACCTGTAATGGAAATGATACTGATAACTCCCATTGGTAGTCATTGGTGCTTGTTGTGGTTGATTAGGTATCTTCGTCACCTCCGTCTTCTCTGTGTTCACTTGAATTGTTGCTTTCTCTGTCAGCCTTTTCTGACAACTTGTTGATTTTCACCTTAAGGTCTTCGAGAGTGTGTGACATTGGACACGAATCATCCATGAAGTCCAGGTCTCCTAGTCCTCTTATCGGTCCAACGTATTCCTATCTTCTCGATTCCAACGGTCTTCCTCATCATTCAGTCCACCACAATCAGGAATATCATGTGTGATAGTTGACAGCTTTTTTGTACACCTGTCTTCACTCCAAAGATTTCACAGAGCTTTCCACTGTGAATCACCTCACATATGGTATCATTATATAGCTGTCGAATGAGGTTGATAAAGGTTCGGTGTACTAAGTAGTGTCGTAACAGTTTGCAAATTACTTCACCATCGTTGCTATCGAAGATCTTTTTGGAAATCAATGAAGTATCCATGAATTTTATTAATTTGAATGCATATTTAAATCTGCAAGAACTTGGACTGAAATACATTCACTGTGCCTATACACTTTCGTTATTCTTATTGTAAAAAATGATTGAAATATTAAAAGTTTTGACTGTAGAATTCTACTCTCTTTTACATTTTTCTCATAATTTTTTAAAGCTGTGATTAATGCATTGCAGTTTTCCTCATTATTTAAAGAAGATTCTTTAAGTAAGCAAAAAGTGATACTTTCTGTAATAAAAAGTAATAATAAAGTTGAAATTTGATTATTAAGTAGAATCCTGTGGCCACTTTATATGGAATTTCATACACTGTTTATTGATTTTTTTAAAATAATTTTATTCCTTTGCGTTCCCAGTGGAACATAAGGCTTCAAGCTAGAGCTTTGAAGTTTCAGTAGCAGAGGTTTTATTTTTCTTACGGGGTGGGATTGACAGTCTCACACCCAACCTCCCCGCTTTGCCAGGCCTATTACCAGCTAAGCAAGGTGAAGTAGTGTGTTGGCCCGGGATCGAACCCCGGCCCCCACCTGAGTGGCCTGCGAGCATTCTACCTCTGCGCCACCGACTCACATTATTGTTTAATAATTTGCAGGAAACTAAGTTTTAAGTGTACATGATGTTCATTAATAACAGAAAAAAGAAATTTTGTATTTTCAGATGAATGAAACACGAAATTAAATTGCTTTTGCTGAATGCTTGAATGCTAATAAAGCCTTATCATAACTTTACTATTACTTTGATGTGGCTATTAGCATTAAATAGAGAAACGTCAGTAAAAACAATACCGTTTTGTTTCCCATTCATTGATAGATACAAATTTTCATTTACTGTGTGTGCATGTTTTTCTAGTCTAGATAATACTGTCATTTCTTCTCATACAATAATTTAGGGATATTTATATTTACACACACAATGAATTTCATTCAGCATGTTAAAAAACTCCTTTCATACTTTGGTCTAAATGATCATGAATTAAGTCAATCCTATTAGGTTAGCAAAATGAACTAGATCTATCCATTGTGAACAGTTTGGCAGAAAACTTTATGCTTGAAAGTCAGTGAATACGCGTGGATTATTCGTCAGACTGTGCACATGCAATGAGAAGACAGGAATATGTTGAACCGATAAGAAGACTCTACAAGATGTGTATTTTGCGCGTGGATGATTTATGTTTAATGTCACACAAATCGAAGGCTTGTAGGCAGGCTAAAACCAACAAACTGGCTGAAGAGGCTGGCAGGCAACGAAGACAGGACTGCACAAGAACATAGAGAAGGTGGATCCGGAGGAGGTGATGAAGATAACCAACCACCAACAACAATATTAACATCCAACACCAGTCAACATCAACTGGAGAGATTTGACAGAGGTCACTTCCTTCACTTATCTGCCTAGGAAACACAGTTTCAACCACAGACCGGTAGAACAGATGAAGACATCGAAGCACGCCAGAATCGGAAAGACGAGATACACCTTCATCAAACTGAAATCAATTCAGAAATCTTCTGCACTCAGACAGCATGAAGAACAAGATAGATTCGGATTTTCAACACAAATGTGAAGTTAGTCAGTCAGTCAGCTGTTCTGTACGGGTCAAAAACTTGCACTGCATGTCATGAAAAGCATTTCGAACAAACAACAACAGACTTTTATCAACAGCTGCCTTCGCTAGCTGGCTAGTCAGAAAGAATTAGCAACGAGAAACTCTGACTGACTGGGGACAAACCAACAGGCGAGAGCCAATCACTCAACAAAAATGTAGGAGAAAATGGAAACGGATTGACCAGACATACGTTGAGGAAAGAGACCGTTGAGTGACATCACGCTCAATACAGGCCACTGTTCAAGTGGAATCCCAATGGGAAGCGAAGAGTGGGTAATAAGTGCGAGGGTGACATGGAGGAGATCGTGTGAATTGGAGGAGATGAGAGATTATGGCCAATCGTGGAGCAAGCTGAAAAGGGCAACAGAAAATAGAACGAAGTAGAAATGTGTTGGTACAGCCCTATGTTTCATTCAGAACCCAAGGAAATAATAATAATATACTTGTAATTTGATTTTCTCAATCGATTAATAAGAGTTCTAGTTCTGAAATAAAATCTACAGAGAGTAAATGAACATTACTACTAAGAGAAACATTAGGTACTTAATAATAATACAAGTTTCTGCGATACAGTATCATAGAGAAGCAAAAGATGATGGAAATTATATGACTTTAAACTTTAAGTGACGCACTGATGATTGAATGTTGACTTAGTGAAATCTAAATCTGATTATCCTGGACTAGACTCCTAACGAGATTATACGCTACGCTATCAAAATATGCCAATTGAGAACGAAACAACCATTCAGTAATATTTTTAATTATCTCCTGTACTATTCATTAGTAGAAAATTGTAAAGACGATAAAGTAGTTCAAAAGTTTACTCTCTCCTGCATTTTGACTGAAACTAAGGCTTCTAATCGGCATAAAAGATCACTTCAAAAATTTTGAAGCAATTAGTTCCCTTTATGAATTTCGACAACACAATAAGAAGACGTAGTTTATCTGAAACGTGTAGTGTATTGACACAACACATTTCGGACATTCTGATCACACACGAGTACTTGTCATACACAGTTTTTATAGAAGGCATGAATAATTACAATACAGGTCTGATTGTGTACAGGTCAAGGTCACAAATAATGTGTAGGGAGACGCAAAGGTGTGGGTGAGTAAAAGAAAAAAGGGAAAAAACAAAGCAAGGAAGTAGTTGAAAATATTATGAAGTAAATTGGTCCTTGCCTTCTATAAAAAAACTGTGTATGACAAGTACGTGTGTGATCGGAATGTCCGAAATGTGTTGCGCCAATACATTACTCGTATCAGATGAACTACGTCTTTTTATTGTGTTGTCGAAATAAAAGATCACATTTAAGTATTTCCCTAAATATATACTAAAATAATGCTGAAGAGAAACTTTAACATTACTAACCTGCTTTTGACTAATGCATTAAATGCATCCTAAAGTTCATAAACAGTCTTACATAGTCAGGAAACATAAATGATTTAATAAAGTGACAAAAGTCAGTAAGACAACTTTTAGAACTTTCCTTTCTCTCTAACATCGACAGGCCTATTCGTTCAGCCATGAATTTGTCAAGTATTAGTTAAGGCCTATAACGGAATATCTGCTTGGGGAGTCGCTCCTGAACTATCTAATTACAGAAGGGATAACTGCTCGGATATTTCAACTTTTGAATTATTATTCCTCTTTCTCCTATGCCGTATACCATTGTTCTCACGTTTGCATATCACACTCTGACTTGATCCTTATTATTTTTCCTTGTTCCTGTTTAATCGCCAATTCTAATGCCTCCCTTTATGGCTGCAAGATCTTATCGATAATGTGTTGTGGTAAGACTGCAATTTCGTTTGAGTGAATCAAGGCCACTCTGAACTTGGACTGTCTGAAGGGATTGTTTGATGCGTGATTATACCTGACAGAGGTTTTATCCCACCTTGTTAGGAATATTCTTGTTGATTGTCAGGTACTTATTACAGTTGATTTGGTTGAATAATTTTGCTGCACAGTACTCAGTTTGCAAGTGAGAATAAACTTCATCTGTATACCTGTTCAGGTAGTTCTGACAATTTGATATGTTATTATTGTTGAATAACAGCTTAGATTTTACCGCAAATAACTCTCTTTTTACTATCGTCAAGACAGTTTTGTACTCTGCACAACTTAAGGAAGTTCCGGTTAGGTATACAGTAGAAGGTAAAGATTGATATCCTGAGTTCTGATCACAACACGTCGGTTTTGGTCGTTACCTGGATAGTGAGATTTTGTTTAACACATAGATGCGCATCACTCTATTTTACAGGATTAGTTGTGGTGAAAGCTGGCTGCAAGCCAAAATTGTTGACAACAATTTACGTCTATGTTCACGTCCCGAATCGGGGTCATGAGAAAAACAATAACAGAGCTTAACCCTGAGGAACTCAACAACCAATCACAACAGACTTAACGCGTGCAAATACGATTCGCAGATACATGGCTGAACTTTCTGAGAAACGGTCACAAGCGGTACAAAATAAGCTTCAGCAAGAAAACAACCAACCAGAAGACGTTGCTTGTCTGCTAACAATCACGCTAATAATAATGTACATAAAAATATATAAGTATCTCTTGATTTTCTGAATAAACGTTCTGTTTCCTGGCCCTTGTCTTCTGTCGTTACAAAGTAATCTGAATTATTGCTTATCCTAACCTTGACAACCCTTATAAATACATTTATGATCCTGTAAAGTGCCTTTAAAATAGAAATTTTTTAGCAGTACAAAGGGTATAATATGAAACTGTCGACTTTTTACACTCTAAATACTAACAACAACAAGTGGTAGAACGAATGACAGGGAAACCTTTATAACTGCATACTAGCATGTTAGAAATAAAATATCTACTTATACACTGATCTATGATGTGTATTATAAAGAACAACAGGTTAACTGACAGACAATTCACTGTCTCTGAATCTCATCTGCAGATTACTAAATTTCTGCTGGGACCAGATTGCTTAATATCTTGCCAACTAAAAACATATTCAACAGAAATATTAGTGCATACTTATTCAAGTACATCCTTTATAGTTTGGTTCTATTTCTTAGTATTCTGACATTTGTATGCAATTTTTGACCAGCACTCATTCCGAACGAAACTTTGACTTCTTGAATGGTAGCGACAGATACACATTTCCCTATTTAGTCAAAAAGATTACGTAATCAAATGAAAGAGAGAATAAAGACATCCAGTTACCAGAGCAAAGAAAGACTGACAACTGCTTCTTTCTGAACACATAAATCGGGTTTCAAGCATTTGATAGAAACTGCTTCGGCAAACTTGAGGAGAATCGAGCTCTTTTGTCTATTAATAATATTAAAGGATTTCGCCATTTCCACCTTATGACCGATATCAAGGTGTTACCTGGTAATGGCATTATTAGAACAGTTTTTTCCTTTGAGGCGTAGGCTTTTTGGTACATGTTCATAAAATCGGAGGTCTGCCCTTCTTTCCGTCCTCTCAATGTAACTGCTATCGCAGATACACGTAAATCTGTATACACAGTTGGAGTTAACATTAGAAGGGTATCTATCGACTTTTGATTGCAACAAAGAGCATGTTGTCCGATAGACAGGAACCAACTTATCTGTAGGATGCGCTCTGGCTCTTTTGCTGTAATATTTTCACCTTTAGAATCTAGGTGAATGAAGACATGCATCAACTTGAAAGTGATCACGTGGTGAAAATCGCGAAATCCTTTAATATTATCAATAGACAAAAGAGCTCGATTCTCCTCAAGTTTGCTGAAGCAATTTCTATCAAAGGCTTGAAACCTGATTTATGTGCTCAGAATGAAGCGGTTATCATTCCTTCCTTGCACTGGTAACTGGATGTCTTTATTCTCTCTTTCATTTGATCACGTAATCCTTGGCTTTAATTTTGCTTGTCTCTTGTTTCTATGATTTGATTTGAACTCAGTACATTGGTACCTAACTTATTAGTCCTTCATCCTCTTAAGCATCTCTCATCTTTGTTACGTAACTCCTTTACCATTGTATGCATAAATTTGCTTTGTTTAAACTTGAACTGCCTGTGTAAAAACAACATAAGCGCAATTTTCTGAGCACTGTTCACTAACTGTGGAACCTCCTGTCAACTAATATCATGTACAATTTGCAAGCTCTAAGCAGCCGATGAGAAGCCAATGAAATAAATGATGGTACCATATTATTCTGCACAAACCACTGTTGTTCTTGCTTTATTCAAGTTCATAAAAAGGGAACTAATGTATGAAGAAATAAGATGAATATGTTCTTTGATATGTTTTA
Source organism: Trichobilharzia szidati (assembly GCA_944472155.2). Taxonomy (NCBI): domain Eukaryota; kingdom Metazoa; phylum Platyhelminthes; class Trematoda; order Strigeidida; family Schistosomatidae; genus Trichobilharzia; species Trichobilharzia szidati. The sequence continues at coordinate 57,174,939 of OX235272.1, forward strand.
CAGATACAGTCAAGATTATTCAGACATCCACTTTATTTATCGCAAAAAAATGATTTTTATGACAGGTACGATTCGATTAAGATTTTTGCTCTACTCTCATTACTTTTCTTACATTTACATTTAATAATGAGTTACGTAATTCCTTTTAATTTGCATACATCAGAAACCACAAGTTGACTCGTGATCACAGTGTCAGACAGACTGATTTAAAGTATGATTGGATTCACAAATTGACACTTCACTAGACTTCTTCAAATATTCGCGATTAGTGCTGAATAATTTCTCCCTACAAACCGATGATGATTCAACAAACAGATATTTGTTAGTTGCATAACCAAAGAGAATCTCACTGTTGTTACATTATCACACTGTACAGTCTCAGTAAAGACCGACACAGGAAGTGCAATATTCCAATACCTTAATAACTGCTTATTTTGTTAGGATCAATCGTTATGTTTATATAGCTAGATTTTTAAGCTATGACACCTAAACTGAGCACGAGATACTACTGTGACTTACGCACCTCATCTTGTAATAACTTCAAGGTATATTAATATTACCAGTGGTTTCGAGTAGAACATAGGGTTTCAGCGGTACATATCTAGTTCATCCTGCTCTCTGAAGTGATCTTTAGCTGGCTTTAAATTACCCATAAGCTTTCAACTCTTCCTCACACTGTCTCTGTATTTCACTCTCGAACCGACGACAAACTCATCGCTTCCCATTCAAGTTTCGGATGACTTGTCTGAAGACTTTTGGGAAGACTTTTGGTGACACGCCACGTCTCGGAACTATATAGAAGAAATGATTGAAGATACGGATCTTGTCCCCTAAACTGAGTGCAGCAGATTTCCACATTACTTTCAGATTACTGAATGTCAGTCTTGGCTTTCCGATCGGGGATGGCTTTGAAATCCTTATCTGTCTCACCGTTTGCAGTTGAAACGATGTCGTTCGAATAAGTGAAAGAGGTGACCTCCTTCAGATTTCCGCCACTGATGCTGATTGGTGCTTTTTGTTGTTGGTTGGTTGTCTTCATTACCTCTGTGTTTCCTGTGTTCACTTAAATTGTTGCCTTCTCTGTCAGCCTATTGTATCTACTTGTTATTCCTCACTTGTAGATTTTCGAGTTTGTGAGTATTAAAATGAAAGTCATCTGTGAATTCCAGATCATTTTAAGTCCTTTTTGATATTGCATTGGTAAACTGCATGATCCTGTCCATCACAACAGGAAATATTATCGGTATTATTATTATTATCATTATTATTATTTCCTTTAATTCCTAGAGGAACATAGGGCTTCAGCCGCGCGTCTCTACTGCGTTCGGTTCTCTGCTAGAGTTTTCACCTGGCTCCAAGTCTGCCCACATGCTTTCATCTCCTCTTCACATGACCTCCTCCAAGTCACCCTTGGACGACCAAATTATCGGTAATAGTAGCAAGCTTTATCTTACTCCTGCCCTCACTTCAGAGTCTTCCCTGAGCCTTCTGTCGTGAATCCCCTCGCCTAGTTTACTAGCTGGTTCAAAGCCCAGAAAAAGGGAGAAGGTCGAGCATGCAGTTAGCAACCCTAGGCCCTGAAAACCAACCCAATTGCTACAGAAACTACAATGTACAGAAAAAAATATAGAAAGCATATAGTCTTATTTTTTTTTTATTTTGATTACAGCTTGATTCCATACCGTATTTTCCGTACAAGTATGGAATTTTCAGCATGGATATCGGTAGCCCATATTTTGCAGGCCGACCATAGATATCGGGTGTGAGTCGGCAGGGGATCGAACCCCGGACCATGTGCATTGTCGGCGAGAGTCCTAATCACGGTGCCACCGATTAAATTAGCTTTTATAACCCCACGTACACATGTAATAGGCATCCAACTGTTGGGATAAGTATAACCTATTAGAAATATGGCTTTATCAGAATAAAACGTTTCTCCAAAAACAAACTAGCATAGAATAGAGTTATACAATATATTTGTCTACTTACATCAATAATAAGACTTTAAAAATATCCTCTATCCAACTTCGCCATTTTTTTTCACCCACTCAAAGGTGGTGTACAATTGAAAAACAACAAACGCACATTAATTTTATGTGTTTATAATAGACCTGTAATAAATTATAGAAACTGAACAACTTATTTCTCCTTTTTTTAAAACCTCCAAAGCAGATCACTGCCAAAAGCCACAATTTTTTTACAAACTCATAAATCTTTAAATCTCACTGAATAACAAAAAATATTAGTTTATCCTTATAATCATTATCATATAATCAAAGGTTGGTTGTCTTGTTTATTCGTAGAAGAGTAACTGGACTTTCAGATAAACCATTTTGTAATCATAAGCGTATACATTAATTCCGTCTCTTCACGATAATAATAATCATAAGCGAATTGGGTCAAATTTTAAAGAGAGGAAAATGATTAATCGTAATCCCATTTAAAAATTAATGTTGACTTAGCGAATTGACTTTTACTCAGTTTATCGATTAAGCGATTTGTTACAAAGACTGAAATTATTTGTGAAATAAATGAGGTTGGTTGATGGTAGAATTCATGGGCTAACCAGTGAATCGGGTCCCAGTGGCTGAATGGTCTACGAGCTTGCCTTGTAACCGAAAGTTCCTGGTAGTAGGTGTGTACTGCCGATAAGTTCCAAACCGCGACGAAACAGCTGTTTCATTGACATACTGTTTCTAGTTAAATATCATTTTCATTTCATCCAGTTTTTAGAATTCTCTATTCCAAGAATATTCACCTGATTATCCTACAGTCACTCCTTTAAACACTTAGCAATTTCACATGATTTAAATATTGATAAAAGTATAAAACTTGGGCACTGTGGTAGAGTATGACTCCATTATAGATAAGATTTTATTCTGATAAATCACACAGTGTTGTACAGTAATATTAACTGATGACAAAGTTTCGAGCACAAACTATTGCCACTCATAATCATATCAAGTCACCCACACACAACTTTTTGCTTCATTTATATACATGAGTGAAATTGATTAGACATTTGAATAAAAATCAATATTGATAGTGTACATTCAGAAATAATATGAGTGTTATCAATCAAATACAATGAGATGGGAAATAAGACGAGTGTTTTTATAGTCCAAATAAGTAACTTGTTAGAATGTTATAATGTACATGCGTCGGTGGCACAGCGTTTAGGACTCTCGCCGACAATACACATGGTCTGGGGTTCGATTTCCTGCCAATGCACACCTGATATCAATGATCGGCCTGCTAAATTTGGGATATCGATATAACATGCTGAAAATTCCAAAAGTACTGTGTGGTTTCAAGTTATAATCAAATTAAAAATAAATAAATAGAAATTTAAGATTATTTATTATCCTCTTCTGATTTGACTGGTGGTAATAATATCTCCAATATCTCTGGTATTTTCATTGAGTCATTTCTGTTACATGTGTTGGGTGTGAACTCGATGAACAAGGATTCAGTAATCAACCTCTCTCTCCACCTACCTATGTTACTTCTTTGAATTGTAACCCTCTCCCAACCTATTTTGTGATTGTGTGTTAATGCATGCTGTGCGATTGTTGAGCTTTCTTCGAAATTACTTATCTTCTCGGGATCAACCATTCTTACCTTAGCTAAATTCTCATGTTCCGACAATCTGACTATCCCCGACCTACTAGTTTGACCTACGTAGTCGACCTCACAGTCATTTAAATATTTTCATTACTTCTAATCCTTAATATCATCCTCTCACTAACTTCTTTTTAATATTTGCATTCCTTAGGCGTTTAGTTTGTAAGCAGTTGAGATGAACTCGTGAAATAATAGATAACGAAGTCCAGCTACATTTCTACCTGCTTCCTTTTTTCAAAGCAGCAACTCATATTTACGGGAAAATAAAAGGGGACAAAACTAACAAAATGAAAGCTACTCACAGCAAAGATAATGACGACACCTGTTAACTGAACAAAAAAACTAACAACAAATAGTTCAATCTTTCAGTACCTAGTCAACTCTGATCACACCAGTTAGTTAGCTAGATTGTTCTTACAAGTTTACAGCTAAGTTAATTTGAGTGTTTCAAAGTGAGTAGCATTTCATGACACTATATACTACTGATTGAATGAGATGAGTAGTTGTATTTCACTCACATCAAGGAGTAGTACTTGCTGGCTAGATCAAAGTTATCCAAAAACACTGCTGATTAGTTTGAATGGCATGCAACTACTCATTTTAATTAGTCAGTAGTACATAGCGTCATGGTAAAATTTCACCTGGAACTGAGTAAACTGCTAATTGCAAATTTGATCTTTGAATAGCAATTAAATATTTATAAGTAGAAACGGTATAAGTAACATGAAAGAAATTAATTCCGATCTCTTGTTATGGAAAAAATCCGTTGGTGGTACAGAGGTACAGTGCTCGCCAGCCACATTTGAAAGTCGGAGTTCGAACCCAAGCCAACGCACTCCTTTACCTCTCTAAGTTGGTGATAAGACCATTAAAGAGGGAAGTTTGGGCATGGGGCTAACAAATCCACCCCATAAAAATAAACACCAATGATACCGAAACTCACAAGCTCTAGCTTGAAGCCATATGTTCACCTAGGAACGTAAAAAGAATAAAATTGAAATATAAAATAAAAATCTTATAATATGCTTAACCTTTTCCTTCTTAAAAAGTTCACTGATGGATGTTGACTAACAGTGGAATCCAGGATAACGCGTATTTCGTCATATTTGGTACTCATCAGCCAAGGGATGTACCTGCATTCCCTCCCCTGTGAGTGATGTTCCTACCGAGCCTCAAACGCATTACCCATAATTTCAAACGCCAAAGCGTTATCCACTAGACCAATTGGGCCACGAGAACCACCTCATGTGCGACGGGTCATATCAATTATTCAGTTCAATTTTAGACTTTCTCGTCGATTGATTGGACCGAAGTGCTCGGTCTCAGGTTGATATGTCGGCTTCTTGTGCAGATGCTTTGACGATGTTGTCTAGTGGATAACGCTTTGACGTTTGAAACTATGGGCACTGGGTTTGAGCCTCGGTGGGAACATCATCACTCACAGGGGAATGCAGGTACATCCAGTGACGAATCCCAAATAGGATGAAATGCGCGTTATCCTGGATTCCACTGCTAGTCACCACCCACCAATCAACTTTTGCTTCTTTATCTTAATATCGCTTTTATTTGTGAACTTTTTATTATCACTGATGACACTAAAACCGTTGGTTTTGACAATATGTCAATTCCTAGACGTACATACTCCCAGAATTTTCCCTGTGGGAAAAATCTTAATCAGAAACCTCCTACTTTTCTTATTCTCATTATTACACAAGAGACTTCTAAATCAACAAAACTATATAAGCATATTATTACATGCAAGAACACTTTTTGATGACCTGAATTTTACTATTAAAAAAATATTTTATGAATAAAATTTTACAATAAAATGTGAACGCATGAACATTACCGTCAAAAAATTGATGACCCACTGTCAGCAACACTGATCAAATTCCAAAAGTATATTAAATTTCTTCGAATATTATTGTGTCAACTACAGAATAGGTCATACACAACTCACGTATGCCTCTTTTTCCCTCTCTATTAATTATCGAATTTCATTACTAATGAATTTTGGTTTTCATTTTATTTTTCGAATTTGACCACGGATTAATATCAGTTAGGGAATCATTGAAAACCAGGGCGTACTGGACAGCTGGGATTGGAACCCAGGACCTCTCAGTTACAAGGTAAGCTCGTAGATCATCCACCCACAGGAACCCGATTAGCTGATCGGCGCATGAATTCTAACTTCTACCAATTAGCGAAATTTAGCGTAACCACTACCCAATATCATCAGTAGGAAATCCATCTCTACTCCTGACTGGATGCATCTTACTAGTCATGACTTCTCACTAGAACTCCAGGAAATTCCGTCCTATAGCATATCACTAGCGAGCATCCCAATAATTCTAAAGGGTTGATTTGTTTTTCGAATTCAACCACGGATCGATATTTATTCCTTTGTGTTCCAAGTGGAATATAAATCTTCAATCTTGATCTCTGAAGTTTCAATAGCAGTGTTTTCTTTTACGAGGTGGGTTTGCTAGCTTCACACCCAACCTCCCCTCTTTTTCGAGCCTATAACAGCCTAATGGAGGTAACTCGTGTGCCTCGGCTGGAAATCGAACTCCAGACCACGCGCATGTTTGACAAGTATCTCACCGCTGAATCACTGACGCGCTCATTACTAATGAACTGTTAACTAATTCTCTAGCTAAAACATTTTCTGAATATTTGTGAAAAATGACGAGAACAGATACAAAATGAAACTAGTTAAAAGAGAAGGCGTTTTCATCATTTTGCAGCATATCTGCCTTCTACAGAGAGAAGAATAATGAAATTAGTTAGTTATCTCTACTGATTGAATCCATAATTTTTTTCTGGTTTGATATATTTACGACTGAAATTTATTTAAAATGTTTTTTTAATAGTAATAGTAATCAAAATAATAATAACATCAAAATAGTTACTATGACTAAAATGATAAAAAATAATTTGTAGAATGCATTGTAAAAATGCACTTTTCTTTCCCGATTTCCATTGTTATTGTTGTTCGCTTTGGATTTCTGCATAAACTGCTTTCATAATTAGTAATCAATCACAGTCTAGTGGTATTTTTATTTTACCAAGTGAAGTTGTACTAATTAATGAAGTTTGAAATATTTCATTTTCTGAAAGTATTGATTAACACAATTTCCACTAAGCTGTAAGACTTTTAGCAGGTAGAGTGAGGTGGAGTTTGCTTCCATTATGGCGTTAATTTATTAGATAAAAGCACACAGTATTAATAGTGTTATTTACTGATGACCACGTCTTGAGCACAATGCATTGCTCCTAATTATATCAAGGCACTTATTACATAAGTTTCGAACTTTGTTTACATAATTGCATTATTTTCTATCCTTAGATTTTATTGGTAGTAATATTTTCCACATCTTTGTTATTGGAGTTGCGTCATTCTTATTGAATGTGTTAGGTGTACATTCGACGGAGAAAGATTCAGTAGTCAACTCCTGTTTTTCTCTCTCCACCTACCTATATTAGTTATTAGAACTCTGTCCCTCGTGGGTGGAACAGTGGTAGAATGCTCGCCGACCACGCAGGTGGTTCAAGGTTCGACGCTGGTCGACACACTCCTTTACCTCACTAAGCCAGTAATAAGACTGGTAAAGAGGGAAGGTTGGGCAAGAGGATGGAAACCCTACCCCATAAAAATAAGCACCACTACTACCGAAACTTCAAGCCACTAGTTTGAAGTCCTATGTTCCACTGGAAACGTAAAGGAAGTAAAGAAAAGAACTCTGTCCCACTCTATTGTGTATGTATGCATGAATTCTGATTTTTGAGTTTTTCTGAGAAAACTATTCATCTTCGTGGGGTCAACCATTCTACACGTGGCTAAATTCTTATGTTTCAACTAACTGACTACCCTCAATCTTTTGGTCTGACCTAGTAGTTGACCTTACAGTTATCGCCAGGTATTTTGTTGATTAAAGCAGTTTGTTTAATTGGATCAACAGCATCCTTTAGCCTAGAGAGCTTGTCCTTGAGTGGGTTTGTAGGTTTAAATTCAGTCTCTGTAGTCTTTCATATTCCTATCTACCATTACTTATTCTGTTTCACTCCTATACTTGTCAAAACTCTATTGATTCTCTTCACTCATCTTTTTGTCTACCTTTGTGTGCTATTTGGAACGTGGCAACTCGAACTGCTGCAATTCGGTGTCAAGTTCTATGTTGAACCCAAACAGAGACAGACAGTAGGTTTAAATACCACCCTGATTCCTGATATATTAAGGATTCCACGTAGGGTTACAGATGTCACTTCAAGAGTGCTAAACCAAGAATCGTGTAAAAATGAGGAAATATTGCGAAGAAATATAGTAGATAAAAAAGTTTTCAGGTTTAATCGAACAGAAAAGTAAAAGTTTCTAAAACAAGAGAAAATTAACAGTAATTATTCTCTAAATTTCAACATGTGTATTTGTAATGAGCACACAAGATTATGAAAAATATAGTCTGCAACACTGGCTGACAGACTGGCTTCAACGTAGAAATTCGCACAGATGTGCAGCAGTTCGAGTTGTCACACTCCCTCCATGTAGCACACAAAGAAAGAGAAGAAAGTAAAGAGATTCAAAAGAGATAGAGATAATAAACAGAAATGAGGCAAAAGGAATAGTAATATCAAAGAACAATAGAGTTTTATTGGATATTGTTAATCACAAAAAGTGAATGCATCTGCGCTAGCCATTGAGCCATATAACCAATTGTTTCCAGCCCTCATTGGTTTTTGCCATCCTGAGGACCCCAACTAGGAAGTCTACACCTCCCTATGTGGCTATCTGGCTTAAACTAAAAGTTGTGGATTTCACTGACTGATGAAGCCATGTTCTGGTTTGACCACCACTGGATCTTTCCCAACCTGATCAATCCTATGTCAGCTAGCATCGCCCGTCGAGGAAGGCAATAGTTAGGGTAGGAATGCGTAATACATGTCCTAACCGTTTCGATTTGTGTAACTTCACAGCCTCGTCTATTGATTTCCCTAACCCCTTACCTAGCATTCGACGCCTAACCCCAATATTGCTCACCTTATTGTACCACTTCACACGAGAGATAGAACGCAGACACTTTTGATCAAAGTAGTCTGAAACAATAAATATTAAAAGTCTAAGAAAAACATTAGTTTACGAGTGTGGACAGAAAATGATAACAGTCACTCTGCGGCAGATATGAATCTATAAGTATCGATTCACCAACTGGAAATATTTTTAATTCACGACGCATAAAAATTCTTGGAAGCATGACTTTCTGACTGACAGATTCAACAGATACATAAAGCCGTAGAAATGACCACATGACCTAAAGACCAAAGAGTCAGAAATTAATTTCACCAGTCCGAACACAAGAGATTGAAATTAAAAAAACAAAGAACTAAAGAAGATGGATTGGACACACTCTGAAGAGACCGGTGAGTGGCTTCACTCTTAACGCGCTCAAGTGGAACGCTAATGGGAAACGACGAGTTGGGTGTCCAACACTGACCTGAAGGAGATCGTGTGGTAAAGTGAAAGCTTATCGGCATTCGTGAACCAAGATAAAAAGACTGAAGAGGACAGGGTGAAATAGAGATGTACTGCTGAAGCCCTGTGTTCAACTTGGAACCCAAAGGAATAATAATAATAAATACAGGAGACATGGACATGATGAAGGTAACTTATATTAACGAGTACCTTTTTATTTTCAACAACCTACTAATCCGGAACAGTGACTTGATTCGATTAACAGTTTGCTCAAAAAGTCTTGCCTCTAATTCAAAACTTGTGAGACAGAATGTACTGCTTCTAGTCAAACAGTACACAAACGTATATTGTGCGTCGGTGGCACAGTGGTTAGGACTCTCGCCGACCATGCACATGGTCTGGGGTTCGATCCCCTGCCGGCGCACACCCGATATCTATGGTCGGCCTGAATTTGGGCTACTGATATCCATGCTGAAAATTCCACACTTGTACTGAAAATACGGTGTGGAATCAAGCTGTAAATCAAAATAAATAAATAAATATTAGTGGAGATCCAAATAAGTAGTACAGATTCGATTCTAGCTCTGGGACATCAACACCAGCAAGGTTCGATACTGACTCAGAACTGTACAGTGAAACTGACACTTCAAGCAGTATAAATAATATTAGTACTTAGTGTAGCAGAATAATTGATGTGAAAATCCCTCTTTGAACTATTTACCATCATATTGCAACTTATATGAATATTTCAACTAATTTTGTAATTATTACTCTTTTTCTCCTGAGCTAAATAATGTATCATCGTTCTAAAATTTGTATGTCTTCTCTTGATTTAATTCTTGCTATCTTTGTTTTTGGTGGACTCTTATTTTTAACGCTTCATTTTACTGTTGTTTTACAATTTTGCTTGGATGAACTCAATCAAGGTTATGAAATGGAGTGACTGCCTGACTTCACACTGTCAGTAGGAAACATATTTCGTTCTGTTCTGTTTGATTCTTGCAGACAGAGTTTTGATCCTAGCATTTCAGTAATATTCCTGTCAATTCTCAGTATGCATTTCGTACCTGAGAGATAATTGGGCTGTATAGTTGCCGGACGGTACTATTGAGGCTTACCACAGATTCTGTCAGTCTCAGATGTGTTTTAGCATTCACTCCTTGTGACTTATAATACCCAATGAAACTATATTGCTCTTCGTTTTTACTATTCCTTTTGTCTCATATCCCAGTTTACTGTCTCCATTTTACATTTCTTCGCTTGCTTTGTGTGCTACATGGAGTGTGGCGACTTGAACTGCTGCACATCAGTGAAAAGTTCTATGTTGAAAACAGACAGACAGACAGTTTTGGTATTGTTGCAATATAATTTTCAACTGTGAGTTCCTCTTGGAAGTTTGGCAAGCTATACAGAAGAATGCATCGACTGGTTTCCTGAGTTCAGACTGAAAACTTGGCTTTACTCACCATTACAATTAGGATTGTAATTTATCTGATACTATATATATCGTGTACTTGCCACTTTCACCTAAGAGGATTCAATTCAACCTATTTCAAACTGTAATAGCCCCTATATATCTTTGGCAGGTGCAGTTGGTTCGCGTTGGTAATGTTCATGTGCACTTTACAACGAAGTTAACTATGATCTGAGATATCATTGGTAGTTTTCAGTACAGAAGTTTAATTCATTTATAAACTTATATCAACTTGACTGTTTTGCAAACCTAGTCACTCATCATTTTTTTTAATAATGATAATAACTATACAGAATGGAATTTCCAGCGTATTCATACATATTGCATCGATTTAGTTCCTTTCATAAATATGTACATATATAAAACTTAAAATAGTCATAATGATATTAGTGATGAATTTACTATATACATAATAATGGTGGGAACACAATTAACTATATATATAGATAATGTCACAGATAACACATGTAATAGGAATAATAATAATAGTAATCTTTGCTTGTACTTTGCAGTTCAGTTACTAATTTAAAAAGTTTGTAAGTTCTTTTCTGACATCTAACTCTCTCTCTATTCACACAAAACCCGTGCTAAATATGGATTTTTATATTTATATAATATAAGTATAAAATTTGGGCACTATGGTAGAGTATAACTCCATAATGGATAAGATTTTATTTTGATAAATCATACAGTGTTATACAGTAATGTTCACTGATGACGTTTCGAGCATAAACTATTGCCACTCATAATCATGTCAAGTTACTCACACAACTTTTTTCCTTCATTTATATACATGTATGGAATTGACTACATATTTGAATAAAAATCAATATGGGATAATGTACATTCAGAAATAATAATATGAGTGTTATCAGTCAAGTACAATCAGATAGGAAATGAGACGAGTGTTTTTATAGTCATAATAAGTAACTTGTTAGAATGTTATGATGTACGTGAATTGAAATAGAATTTTAAGATTATTTATTATCCTCTTCTGATTTGGCTTGCGGTTCACTGAGTCTACACCCAACACATGCAACAGAAATGACTCAATACAAATACCAGAGATGTGCATGGAAGATATTATTACCACCAGGAAGCAGATCTACACCACCACCACCACACACTTTCTTCAGTGCTGACTCTAGAATGTCATCGACAGCAAAGTTAAACAAAAATGGAGAAATTAGACAACCCTGTCTGACCTCCCACTGTTGGTTGGGAACAGTGATGACAACTGGTTGTATGCCCTTACTCTACCTGAGGTGTTTTTGTATAGGGCTTTCAGGATGTTAACAAACTTCTCAGGTACACCTCTCTCTCTCTCTAACAGACAGTTTCAGAGCACAGTTCTGTCCAACGTATCGAAGACAGCTATAATATCAAGAAACACATATCCAGCCGCCAAGCTTGTGTGTGTTTCTCAAACAACTAGTTGTTTGAGACAATCAAAAGTGGACAAATACCCACCTCATGTTACCTCCAACTGTGTCTACCAATTTACATGTACGTGCCAAAGCACATACATCGGAAGAACAGAGAGAAGGGTTATTGTCCGCATTTCTGAACACATACCAAAGAACCTGAGACTGGAAGGTCCACAAGTATTAAACAGTGCAATTGCGCGTCATCTATTAGACACTGGTCATAATGTAGACAACTTGAAGTCATTCAAAATAATCAACAAGCAAAAGAAACCTAACTTGCTACGCTTTGCTGAAGCAATTGCTATCAGACGACTTAAACCAAATCTATGTACGCAGAAAGAGACAGTGGTGACCTGGTGACAACAAAATATACAACTTGTATGAGTCACCTTTTTCTTGTTTAGAAAACTCTACTCTCTCATCTAAACATGACTCACCCTTTCTTGTTCTTTTCTCTTCCTTTTTTTCTATTGGCTATTAGATAAAGCATTTTCTTTAGTTACTTAATCTACCTTTTTGTTATGCTCTGTCTAGCTAAACCTTGTTTCTATACACACACATATATATATGCAACTCTCTTTTTGTTTCCAAGCCTAATCGTCTAATTATTCTATAAATAGTCAGTGTTTGTAACTCTTAATTAGTTAAATCATTCCGGATTAATGTTACTTTTACTTCCTACCAATTACTCCTTGTGATCGTGGAAAATTATGTTCAAATCTTTAATGTAATGTAATTCATATTTTTTATCGTTCAGGTTGTAACCAGTTGAGAAGAATCCTCGAAATAATAAAAAATGAGCTCATATTATCCTGGTACAATTGTTGTTCTTGCTTCGTTCAACACAACGATTGTTGGCCTGCAATACGTGTGACGGTGTTCCAGCAACTGAAGAAGAGCGGAACACATAGGGTTAATGCATTCACGACCTGGACAAAACCCAATCTACTCCTGGTGAATCAGTTCCTCACGTGTTTTGCATTGGGAATACTAAGCCAAATATTGTTTGGTGTCAACTGACAGAAAGCTGTGAAACTAATTTCCACGTACACAACAGAACGGTTTTGATCTATTCGGCTTAGTAGTGAGTAGTGGCACAACTTTGGAATTTCGGGGCGATTCAAACAGATATTTCAAATTCATACTGTGATTTAAAAAAATAGACAACTAGATAAACGCGATGGAGAGTATAGAGAGAGTATATATTATGCAAACACTCTTCAGTCTTTATTTTACACACAATGGAGTATGGAAGAAGAAGAGGAGGGGAAAAAGAGGCGAAAATAACAATACAACACCTGAATAAATATCACTGAACATCAACTACTACTATTATAGTCGCATGAAAGAAATATCTCTTTCATTATATATTGTTAAAAGAGTTCCAAATCAAATATTTACATATATATTATGTATTGAAATCTAATGCTATCCTCATAAAATATAGCATAAGTAAGTATTGCTAGTTAGAGTAGTATTACGCACAAGAATAATAAGAATAAGAATAATTAGAAACAACGTGTGACACGCTAATTCAACACAAAATCTGTGAAAACGCTGTTCCTTATTATTATCTTACAACTATTATTCTCTGGTAAATAGGTGGTGGCAATAAGATAAATAATAGGAAAGATGCAAAAGTAAGCAATAATAAGCTGGAGAAAGGAAGACAAAAAATTTTTAAAAAATTACCAGTTTCATATTAAGATAAAGTAGTTAGGTAAATAATAATAAGTATAATCAGTATTGTTTCCATATTCTTTATGGTTCACACACACACACAGACAAAGAAGTGCATTCATCACAGACATGCATGAATACTATACACATACACACATAAAGCATATAAGTTAGAGAACACAAAAAGCATGGTGTAATTACTACACACACACGCACAATAGAAGAAGAAATAAAAAGATAAGATTGATAAATAAATAAAAAATATGCACACATCTTAAATATTTGCAATATGAATTTGCCAAGCCAACAGTAGACCATCAAAACCAGTTGAGAAAAAGTTGTGCACACCTTCATTTGCCCAAGAGACGCAGGTTACCATACGAGAGTGACCCTGTACAATACATAACGAGAGAATACACAAAAAAATAGCTCAGATTATAAAGTGTAAGCTACATTAAGACAATATACTTTCTAAGCTGTCATTTTGTAGTATATTTGATATTCTTCTGGTATTGTTTTTTTTTCTTTCTTGAAGGTGAAAACAAAAAATATATATATAAACAACACACAATATAGGAATTCAGCTTATTGAGTAGCGGCGATCCAAGTCACGTGTTAAGTGGTATAATATTGAGGTTGGGCGTCCATTACTAAATAAGAAGGGGAAATCAGTAGACGAGGCTGTGAAGTTACACCGATTGAGATGGTTAGGACATGTGTTACGCATGCATCCCTAGCAACCACCTTCCTCGAACGGCAATGTTAGCTGACATAGGATCAGCTTGGGAAAGTGGTGGTCAAATCAAAACATAGCATCATAAGTCGATAAAATCCACAACTTTTAATTTAAGCCAGCCACATAGGTAGGTGTCGATTTCCTAGTTGGGATCCACGGAATGGTAAAAAAATTGGTGATATGTCTCCATTATGGATAAGATTTTATTTTGATAAATCACACAGTGTTGTACAGTAATATTAACTGATGACGTTTCGAGCATAAACTATTGCTCAAAATCATATCATATGATATCAACTTGATATGATTATGAGCAATAGTTTATGCTCGAAACGTCATCAGTTAATATTACTGTACAACACTGTGTGATTTATCAAAATAAAATCTTATCCATTATGGAGTTATGCTCTACCACAGTGCCCAAGTTTTATACTTATATCAATTGGTGATATGGCTCGAAATCGTTCTCAATGGCTGGCGCAGATGTATGTATTCACTCTTCGTGATTTATCATATCCAATAAAATTCTATTGTTCTTCCATATTTCTATTCTTTTTACCTCATATTTCTGTTTATTATCCCTCTTCTCTTGCTTTGTGTGCTACATGGACGGAGTGTGGCAACTCGAACTGCTGCAGACCTGTACAAAGTTCTACGTTGAAACCAGTCAGTCAATCAGTCCAAGTTGCACAAAGTCGTAAGTAATAAAAAGGTTGGTAAACAATGTTAATGATAATGCACATAATACAGAAGTTGTAGAGTACTAAAGGACACGGCCGCCCCACAGATGACCTGATACGACCGAGGGTAGGCAAACTTCGGTCCTCTCCAAATGCTTTTATATGGGACCACGTATTTGTAGCCTAATTTTGCAAGGTAAATCCTACTCACTGCCTTCATGAGACAGGAGCGTTCCTCACAAGTCTGAAAGGGCGAATGCGAATGTCTAGCAAGTACAACAAGACTAATGGGCATGCTTGTCTACCTAGGGGGAGGGGGCTGGAAAATCCTGATCCTAAACCTGTGTGCGTTCATGGGGGCTCCAGAATCCGAACGGATCAAATGACGTGTGGGCCTGTTTCGATCATCGCCAACAATTGGAAGCCAACTCCTGATGCTGCCACACTACCTTATGGATCAGTTAGCGAAAATCCAGGTTTTTTAAATAATTCAAGTTTGAGTTGAGTCGATATGGATACATTGAATGAAATTTACAATTTGCAAATTAACACAGTTCAAGGGGGGGGGGTGAAATTTCACCACAGTTTCCTTTGGGGACCGAAATTATTCGGATCTGAGTGATCTGCTTCAGACCATAAGTGGCAATCAAGAAAGAAAGCAAATTCGCATAAAACTGCTATATACTACTGACTGATTGAGATAAGTAGTCGCTCAGCACTCATATAAACCATTAGTGCTTTCTATCCAGAACAAGGTGATCCAAACACTGGACAATCGTTTCTCGGGTACACTGCTGAAAAGCTCGCCCCCAAACGAGCGAAACGGACGTTTGGTATTTAGATAACCTCGATCTGCCTGACTAGCACTAGCCAGCTGATAAGAGTGGTAAACAACAACTCACCTCAATCAGTCAGTAGTGTATAATTCGGATACACCACTAACACACTTGATCTTAAACGAGTGAAACAGGCGTCAGGTGTTTTAATCACCATTAAGTCACTGGAACCCGATCCAATGGCCCATGAATTCTAACTTCTGCTTAGCTCACCACTTAACCAACACACCAACACTGAACTGAGTTATTATCAACCTTATTATTTTTCTTTTTAGTATATTGTGTGCATTTACAACAAATATTCATCATTTATTTAAGACTTTCTTCGGTATAAGTTGTCAATTTATTATTCCATCTATTATATATGTGTAATTATGTCATCTTAGCAAAAATAAAAACTTGAATTAATCCACTTACAATCCTCTAAATCTATATTAATATCAACTAAACACTATATTCGCTGCATACCACACATAACTAACTATTTATTAGAAGGGAAAATTGAGTTTCACAACTTTACCTCATTGTTTATTGAGCATTATATACTTGGAATCAGTAATAAAAATAATAATAATAATATATTCATTCCAGTATATATGCAGATGTACAATTTTTATGCTAATAATAGTTGAATCGAAGTGAAACTACAGTAGAACTATAAATCAACTTTCTAGCTTTATTTAATTTATATATATATATATATATATATATAATGAGACTAATCTGATAGCATAAAGCCTTAGGCTATGGAAAACATGAGGCAAAACGTAAGCCAATAAATGAATCAAAGTCAATTATTGATTGAAATAAAAATGAGGTCTGCTAAGCGGTTAAACTTTTCTGAATCATAATCGATGCAAACTGGATAGCTTCTTTGCCGGACATAAGCCATGGTCTCCCCCACTCCCCATATGTCAGACAGTTACCTTCACCTTTGGGCATACACGACGTGATCTACACGAATTCGTTCGTCTACAAGATGCTAATTGTAGCATAGAGGGCATTGAAATACAAACTAAGTAAAGCATTGAATACCTTGGAATAGTTCTTTCATCTGATCTTTCTTGGTCATCCCATATCTTGTCAATTTCTAAAAAAATGTTCGGTCTAACCTTCTACATTAAGAAGTTAAGACAATCAGGTGGGTATCATTCGACCTCTGTGCTTCTACAGTCTGTTAACTCTTACGCCTTACCTCTTTCCCGGGCTACCCAAAAAGCATTATGTCATATTGTGAAGGGTATCAAAGGTTTTCAGTAAGGAGCGGGCAAGTGGCGTGGCCACTAAGTCATCTCGTTATCACTGTAATCGACAAACATCTGAACTAACGTGAGAAATGGCCTAAATCCACATTGTCTGACTGTCAACACCCTTTTGATTCACAACTCATCCCCCGCATCTCATCAATTAGGACTAAAAGTCATTATAATTAAGATTATATACTTGCATAACTACGTATAAAAATTCAACGATACCCTATTTCGCCCGTGTTCTATGTAATAGAGAAATCGTTAAGCATGGAGACGTATAACTTACTGTGTAATTAGCAAAATAAATGGCTCTTTGAGATCTCCTCCTATATGTAATTAATTAATGGTGACAGTATTTCCATTATTTTGTAAATTTTATTATTATTATTATTATTTCATACATTTTGTACACTTTGACTTTAATATTTACTGCTATTGCCAAAGGTATGCCATTATCAGTTTTGGTTACCCATACCGCATAATGTTTTTTTCTGAGTAAATCAGATGCAGTATTGTAAGAAATGCCGGGAATTGCATGTTATATCATAAGTTCGGTTTTGGAATAAAGCAAGTCATTATATACATATATATATATATATATATATATGTATATATATATATATATATGATATTTATTGACAGGGTCTTATCCTGACCCTGACCCTTAAAATAATATTTCTTAACATACAAATTAATCGTATATTTCACGATATTACCACACAATATAAAGAGATGGCCTCAATTATTATTTTTTCAAAAGAATGGATACTGAACAAAGAATACTCTTTTCGATAACTTCATCATCAGGCTCTACAGTTATGTATACATTATAGTGAATGAATGAATTAGTGTTATGAACGACATTGATGTTTAAATAACATCGAATTAATAATATCAGTAGATTACAGTTCAATAGCATCAACATAAAATAAGCTGAATGTCAGAAAAATTAGGAAAGATAATATTACAAATTCATGAATTTATAGTCTCTACTGAAGGCCAGGGCAGTAGTAGGGGCTGGACTTGTTTCTTTTGAACACAGAGCACTGGTTGTTTGACGCGAATTGCAATAGCCTCTGCTGTTTGGAGCATGCGGTGCTTCGATGATTTTGGCAATTTATTAGGCACCCGGTAGATTATAGAGAAGGATTCTTCAACGCTGGCTGGCTTTGTGGCCGGTTTGCACCAGATGGTCCAATATCTAACTGTTGATGGTTTTTACTACACCTTTACTTAGCCATAGTGGGAGATGTTCTCGAGAGAGCACGAAAAATCAAGTTCCTAGAGCAACGGCCAATATAACTCGCTCCACAAGCGCAGTTGAATTGGTAGATACAATTTGAAGTGGCTAGTCTAGGTACTTCATCTTTCAGTCGAGGAATCACCATCGGTCGTGTAGAGAATAAGACGTGTAGTTCGCCAGCATTAAAAGTTCTCTGAACTGATTTTCTTAATTTCTTTGTAATTATTTCACTTGGTATATCGCCCTTGAATTGCAGTCGTATATAAAGTGGCTTCTTGTTTACAGATAGTGAGTAGTCCTTTTCCGCTTTCTTTGTCATGTGTTTCTTGATAAATTTGTCGGGATAGCTATTTTCGATCAAAGTATCATATACAATGCTTAATTCATCTTCAATTACTTCTTCTGAGCATATAGCTCTAACTCTGTGGCTGAGGGTCTTTACTAAATTTCTTTTGTACTTGAGAGGAACGAAGCTGTGAAAATGTGTATATTGTCCTGTCCAAGTACTTTTTCTATGCAAATTTCTTTTTATGCTACCATCTGGTTTTCTTGTAAGAAGGACATCCAGGAAGGCAATTCTGTTTTGGGATTCCTCTTCGCATGTGAATTTCATAGCCGAATGTACTTCATTGAATTAAGTAATTATTGTACTCCTATCCGAATCATTATCACAAAGAATGAAGGTGTCATCTATATACAGGCAATAAAATGAGAACTTACTGATAAGGTTGTTCAAAGGTCCATTTTCTAGCTTACTTAGGAAAAAATCAGCCAAAATTATTATTGTTATCAAGAAATCAAAAAGCTTTCGTATATAAGAAGTTAACAATGAAGACTATCTATCCTGTATAAACCATTATAAATACTTACATGTGATGATCTGGTTAGCCGGCCAATTCGATTGCCATTCACATCGAACAACTTTATGCCTCGATTAACAAGCGGCAAAGCGATATACTTGGGAAAATTGGAAGTCCAAGAGTTAGAAAATGAAGTGGCCAATGAAGATCCATGCTGAGCTGCTTGTGATGGAACAGAAGAAGCATATTGTGCATCGTTTGAAGAACCAGTTGCTCCAGGTGATGAAATAGGAATATTAGATTCTGTTGGTTGGTTTGATAAATTTAAGCCATAACCAGATAATGATAATCGATTAATTGCTGCATCAGTTCTGATACTCACAACAGGAACACGACTTTGTCTTAAATCCCAAAGACGACAGAATTTATCAGCTCCAGCACTGATGAGACGTTCAGGAGAACCAGGTGTCAGGAACTGAGTGGTTGAAACAGTTCTAATATTCCACAAATGTGCAAAAAAAGGAAAGAAAAAAAACAAGAATGATATACATAGGAAGCTGAATCGTGAAATTTTAATATACATATTTATATTACAAAGTGTAACTTACTGGCTGTGAGCTTGTTGTACATGGACGCGCATTCCTGGTTGACGGAAATCCCATAAACGAAATGTACAGTCTCTTGAAGAGGTAACAACAACAGCAGACCCACTTGGTTCACAGCGTACATCTGTCAGATAGTCATCATGTCCAGTAAGAGAGTCTAACTCTTGCCCAGTTGCAAGATCGTATGTTCTACCCAAACGATCCCATGATGCTGTTACTAATTGTTCTCGCCCAGAAACAAAATCTGCAGCAGACAAAGGAGATGAATCAATAGCATTGCAACCAGACGCCCCAACAGAATTCCATACTGCACCAGACGGGGAAAGATATAAATTAGCAGATTGAAATATTGCATGAGGATGACGAACTGTAATTGGTGGAACAGCTGCAACACGAACTGGAGAACCTTGATTCAAAATTTAAAAAATTTCAACTTTAACCCAGAAAATCAATAAAAGATCAGTTTTTCGAGTAATATACAATGAGAATAAAAAGTCAAAATACAAACACCAGTATTAAATATGAATGTACGCACCTTCTTCTGCAGGACCAACTGGTAAGTTCGTAGTTTCGTCAAAATCGTTTATGTAAGCTGATTCAAGTCCAGGTTTGTTAACGGCTGCTATAATGAAAAGGAAATGAAAAATACGATATAATATATAAAACACTACTGTATTACATGATATCCCATCAAATTCAAACAGGCTAGAAGTATGATACTCATGAGGAATAACTCTAAATGGTTAGAGGCAATCAGCAGGAAGCCATGCTTGGCCTAGGCTTCGCACTTGTTGACACTCGTCAACAAGGCGCATCTGTAACTTTGGAGTAACTCATATCCCCTATGGAATTCGAACACGCGTCACCCAGTGCAACAGTACGAGAAGTTACCACCAAGTTATTCAGGATTACGACTGACTTCCTGTAGGACTGTGATGGGTACACTAGAGAGTGAAAATAACTCAAAATTGATTAAAAACAATAATACATTAAAATACTTTTAATGTATCTAACAGTTGGTTTTGTTTATACTAATAACACTTAAAATTGTATTCCTTCATGTTTGCTGAACTTATTAGATATCAACAAATAATCATTAGGGTATAAAAAAGTGGATTCCCATTCTAAATCTTGTATAATGTCGAAACTATCATCCTACTATCCACAACTTGTTTTTTCACTACTTTAGTGTACACTATAATTGCCAGCAAATCCACACTGTTGACGTTCACTTGCCCGGAACACACTTACCATGTACCAGGTTAAGAGGTATACTTATCGCATGAGGGCTGGAGATACCAACCATATGGCTATGATGAAGTAGGTGGAACGGGACTCGAACCTGTGACCCAACGGTTGAAAACCAAATGCCTGAGCCACTGAGTCTTATCTCCACACCAAATTCACAAATAATGGATGGATTTAGCGAATTAGGTGTTGGAATCACTCATTATGAGACGGTATAATTTATTGATAACAGAATGAACAGAAAAATGTTTACATCTAATTGGTGAACAACCGTGGGTAACATGAATTTTTACGGTAACATTTGTATACTACTTGAAGTAGTAACAGTAGTTTAAATCCGTGATTCAAATTTTCACCAATGATTGGACCAAAACCTTTCATACTCGATGGTTTCACATATCTATCAATTATTAAAATGCAGCTTATACTTCAGATATTTCAAGCTTGAACCATTTGACAACGCTCACAAATACTAATTTCAGATTGTATACACAAGATATTAGTACATGTCTCAACAGCGTACAGAAGGAAATAATATGAAGGCTGGGAATAGAATAAGGATATATATATATATATATATATACATGCATATACTGCCAGCACTTCTGCAGTCAGTATAAAGAACAAGACTCAGATTTTCAACACAAATGTGAAGTCAGGCAGTCAGTTCTTCTACACGGGCCAGAAACTTGCACTGCGTGTCACGAAAAGGACGAAAAGGATCTTGAAGATCAAATGGCCAGTCAGCCAGCCAGAAAGAACTAGCAGCAAGAATCTCTGGCTGGAAACAAACCAACAGGCGACAGCCGATCGCCCAACAAATATGTAGGAGAAATGGAGATGGATTGATTGGGCATACGTTGAGGAGGCCGTCGAATGAGACATCGTGTTCAAGTGGAATCCCAATAGAAAGCGACGAGTGAGTCGTCAGTGAGAGAGTGACATGGAGGAGATCATGCGATGAGTGAGTATGGACAATCGTGGAGCCAGATGAAGAGGACAGCAGCAAATAGAAGAAAGAGGAGATGTGTCGTTGAAACCCTATGTTCCACTCGGAACCCCAAGGGAATAATAATAGTAATAATATACTACTGATTGATTGAGACAAGTGGTTGTATACCATTCACATCAACCAGCAGTACTTGCTAATCCAGGTGGTTATCGGAGTGATCCAGAATGATCAGACTGCTGTTTCACCTGTTTGGGGCCGGACTCATCAGCGGTGTGCCCGATTTCTGATTGGCTACTTGGGCGAACTGGTAACACTATAAATCAAATCTGCATTGTTTTATGCATTGATACTCGGTTGCTTGTATACCATTTATGGAATCAAACAGATCCCATGTTGTGATCTGAATAATTTCAGTTTCCAAAGGAAACTACAATGAAATCTCACTTCAACTGTGTAAATTGAATAATAATGTGATAATTACGAATTTGACTTAAGTATTCGCCAAGTTGGCATTTCCTTAGTGAAGAACATTTCGTGACTTTCCATACACCATTTTCATGGAGATTTTAAAATATTCTAACAGCTGTACAAATGAAAACTAAAACGTGGTGAACATATCTGATCTTAAGAATGCCATACAAGAGAACAGTTTTACTGCAACATTCATACCGTTAGGTATTCTGTCAGTGTTTTTTTTTAACTTTAATATTTTCAGGGAAAATCGGAGGTACCTCAAATGTTTTGAACCACAAAATACAAAAAATATTACTAACCTGAACCAGTACTAATGCCCAAACCCATAGTACTTGTTCCAGCAACTTCTGCAGCAAGAGCTGATGCAACAGCATCCAGTGTAGCTCCAGATGAATTACCTGCAGTAAGTGAAGATGCTGCTTTAGAAATAAGATCGAAGGGTAAACGAATCAGATGCGCAGCTCCATCACCACTAGAAGTTAACATTAAACTGTCTTTATTTCGAAATCGGACAGAGTTTACTGAACCTGAATGACCTACATAAACCAGTAAACAACTAAAAATAAACAAAAAAAGTAGGAAAATACAATCCAATAAACACAATTATTTCATTAATTTAAAAAATGTGAATAAACTAATAATAGTTGGTAAGTTTATTTTGATTAGAGACTACGTAGTAATTAATATTATACGTCTGGTCTTTCATTTAGTACAGACTGAATTCTATCAATAAAGTTTGCAATATGGCCACCATGATGGATAGCTCTCCATCACGGTGTACACTGGATTATCTCTGACTGCAGCACTGGCTGACGCGGGTTCGAATATCAGAAGGGACATGAGTTCCTTCAAGATTGCAAATGCACCTTGCTGACGAGTGTCAATAAGCACGAAACCTAGGTCAAGCAGAGCTTCCTGGTGACTGCCTCCAACCATCTAACTACAGTTAGCAAGTTTTTCAAGTATACATTCAAACTAACAACGTCAGAGTGTTCACAGTATACACGAATGAAACTTCACAATTATTGACTGCTTTTTTAACTTTCTTCTTGTCCTACACTGACTAACACTCATCTCAGAAAAAGTTCAAAATCGTGTTAACTTAGCTGCGTCTCTTGTGTAACAGTAACAGCTCCGCTAGGTAAGAAGAATATGCACACAGTGCAGTTATTTGGTTAGTAGTCTAAGTATTTTTTACATTCACGTATTTATAACTTGACGGAAGTTGACGCCAAAGCATAATCAATTAATAAGTTTAACAATATTATGAGAGTTATTAATTATTTATATTATAATTCTTCCCTTGGGTTCTGAGTGAAACATAGGCCGTCAACAGCACATCTCCACTCTGTCCTATCCTCTGCAGTCCTCTTTAGCTGGCCCGATGATTGCCCATCGTCCCTCATTCCCTCCTCCGACAATCTCCTCCATGTCATCCCCGGACTCCTAACTCTCCATTCCCCATTCAGGTTTCCACTCTACGGCCTGCCGTTCAGTGTCACCTGACGGTCTCTTCAGCGTGTGTCCAATCTATTTCCATTTCCTTCGGAATATTTGTTGAGCAACAGGTTCTTGTTTGGTTTGTTACTTGTTGCTAATTCTTTCTGGCTGACCATCTGATATTCAATAAGGAGTCAAGATAACTGTTGATAAAAGTCCGCAGAACACCGTAGGAAATACTTTTTGTGACGCTCGTGCCAAGTTTCTGACCCATAATATTAGAAGTGTGCGTCGGTGGTATAGCAGTTAGGACGCTCGCCGATCATGCACATGGTCCGGGGTTCGATCCCCGGCCGACGCACTCCTTTACCTCGCTAAGCCAAAAATAATGCTGGTGAAGAGGAAAGGTTAGGCATGAGGCTAGCAACCCCATCCTGTAAAATAAACCCTGCTACAGAAACTTCAAGCCACTAGCTTGGAGCCCTATGTTCCCTGGGGAGTGAAGGAAAAAAAATATTAGAAGTGACGTAACATTGGTGTTGAAAATCTAAATCTTCTTCTTTACGCTGACTGAGTGCAGAAAATTTCCAAAATGATTTCAGAGTGATGAAGGACTACTGTCTTCCCTTTCCGATTCTGGTTGTGACATCCTCATCCGTGCTGTCATCATCTGTTGTTGAAACGATGCTTCCTAGATAAGTGAAGGAAGTGACCTCGTGCAAATTTCTTCCGTTGATAGTGACTGGTACCTGTGTTGTTGGTTGGTTGGTTGGTTATCTTTATCACCTGTCTTCTCTATGTTTACTTGAAGTCCTGTCTTCGCCGCTTTTTCTGCCAACCTGTTGTCTTTCACCTGTAAGTCTTCTAGTTTGTATGACACTAGACATAAATCATCCGCGAAGTCCAGATCTTCAAGAGTCTTGTCAGTTCAACGTATTATTACTTATTTAGCCATCTTAGACTGAATAAAAATCAACTCAGTATTATTCACGTATTCGTTATTATGTTAAATTTGTATTTCCCGTTAATTGGTGCTGTTCAACTGAAGTGCTCGGTCTCTGTTGATTGATATGTTGGCTCCTTCAACGTTGTCTAAGGATTAAAGTGTCGTGATTTTGGTTGTTTTTGGTGGTAACTAACAGTCGATTCCAGGAATCCAACAACGGACCCCAAATAGGACGAAATGAGCACTCTGGACTGGAGTCCACTGTCAGTCACCACCAACCAAAATCATAAGTGAGACTATTTCTGAGAAAAATGGCTCCTTAATTAGCTCTCAGGATAGACGCCTTGAACGCTGGAAAGAACACTTTGAGGAACAATTTAACTTGCCTACAGCCACACTGAGCCTCCCCGCCATCCAGCACACACCCGAATGGGATATAGACACTGGCCCGCCGTCTGTAAGTGAGGTCACAAAAGCTATCTGTAATTTGAAACGAGGCAAAGCGGCAGGACCCGACGGAATTATTCCGGAGGTGTTTAAATATGAGGGTGACATACTAGTATATAGTTTAACTAAGGTACTAGGTAACGTCTGGGAATCAGAGACGGTTCCATCAGACTGGGGTAAGTCACTTATTATACCAATATTCAAGAAGGGAGACAAGTCCTCATGTGATAATCATAGAGGAATCAGCCTGACGAACATAGTCTCTAAAATCCTAGGCTCAGTAATCATGCACAGACTAAGCCGAACTCGGGAGGAACAAACAAGGGAAAATCAAGCACACTTTAGGCCAGGTAGAGGGTGCATAGATCATATCTTCACTCTCCGACAGATCCTAGAACACAGACACACTTTTAGGCGTCCAACAATTGCCATATTTTTTGACTTGAAGGCGGCCTTCGACTCCGTGGATCGAAAGGTACTATGGCAATGTTTGACTGTGAAGGGAGTGCCAAGAAAGTACATTGCACTAATCAAGGCACTCTACTCAAACTCACGTAGCTGTGCAAGGGCTTATGGGGAATTGTCATCTGAATTGTTAACAACCAGTGGTGTCCGTCAAGGATGTCCACTTTCCCCTTTTCTGTTTAACTTCATCATAGATATGCTAATGGAAGTATCCTTAACTGAACTTAACGACTTAGGAATCGACTTGTTACCAGGGAATAGTCTTATGGACTTAGAATATGCAGACGACATAGTCCTGTTAGGGGAGGATGCTGACAAAATGCAGAGTCTTCTGAACACCTTGAGCAGCAATCTTCGTATGTTTGGCATGCGATTCGCCCCTGTAAAATGTAAGATGCTGCTACAGGACTGAGACTACGTCAACTCCTAGCTTAGTGATAGGGAGTGAAGTGATAGAACATGTTGACCACTTCACCTATTTGGGAAGTTGTATCAGCACCAACGGATTGATTGGTGACGAAATCTCAGCACGGATCCAAAAAGCTCGAGCTGCTTTCGCTAACTTACACCATCTCTGGCGTAGGCGTGACATCCGGCTATCAACCAAGGGATGTGTGTACTGCTCAGCAGTTCGCTCCGTCCTTCTCTATGGCTCTGAAACATGGCCAATACGAGTTGAAGACATGAAAAGGTTGACTGTTTTTGATCATAGATGTCTACGATCTCTTTCTCACGTTAGGTGGTATAATAAGGTAAGTAATGTTGACGTTAGGCGTAGAGTGTTGGGCAAAGAGGGAAAATCAATCGAAGAGGCTATAAAGTTACATAGATTGAGATGGCTAGGTCACGTGCTGCGCATGCCTAACCATCGCCTCCCCCGACGGGCATTACTAGCTGATATAGGTGCAGGTTGGAAAAGAGTAAGTGGTGGCCAAACAAAAACATGGCATCAATCCATGAAATCCTTGACAGTTAAACTGAGTCAGGTAGGGAGATGCAGACTTCCGGGTTGGGGCCCGCCCTCGGGACTCTAAGAATCAATGGCTGGAGACAATAGGTGACATGGCTCAAAATCATTGTCAATGGCTTACGCAGATGTATTCAGTCTCTGTAATCTTTCATATTCCTTTCTACCATTACTCATTCTGTTTCACTCTTATACTTGTCAAAACTCTATTGATTCTCTTCACTCATTTTCCTGTCTACCTTTGTGTGCTATTTGGAACGTGGCAACTCGAACTGCTGCACTTCGGTGCCAAGTTCTATGTTGAATCCAGACAGACAGACAGAAGCAAAATAATCTCAAGTACTCACGTAGATGGAGCATACAGATAAAAAGAAAGTAGGCGTCTTGTCAAAACTAATTAAATACTAAATTTAGTAGTAAAGTACTCAAACAAAAACTGGCTTTTAAACAGTTTTACTTTTTCACTAGACTAATTTATTAGTATACCGAATTTTGAATAAAATTCAATATAGTATACCAATCAATATACACACATATTTACCACTTCTTCACCTAACAGGTATTACATTTGTATACGGTTTAGACAAGAAATAGAATTTTGTTTCGTAAGAAGCAAATAGACTAATCTTGAAATTCTTTGTAGTAAAATTGATTATTATTTTCATGATCTAAACAGTAAAAGTGATCTTAAATCTCAACATCAATAAGACCAGAAATAGTGTAGCGCGTTAGGCTTGATTTACTGTCTATATATATGTATTCAACACTTACTTCTCTTTGTTATTTGAGGGTATGCAGATAGCGTATGCTGTCTATCTTTAATGAAAGTGTATGTACACTATCAAATGTCAATATAATGAAATATTTTTCTTATTCCTTTTACGTTCCTAGCGGAACATAGGGCTTTAAGCTAGAGCTTTGAAGTCTCGGTAGCAGTGGTATTTATTTTTATGCGGGTGGGTTTGCTAACCTCATGTCCAACCTTCCCTCTCTACCGATCTCACTACCAGCTTAGCGAGATAAAGCAGAGTGCATCAGTCGGGGATAGAACCCCGGACCACATGAGTGATTGGAGAGCATTCTACAGCCATTCTACCACCGACGCATGATAAAATATATATACAACATAAATTAACACACTTAAAGGAAGCTAAGATTTTTCGCGGCTTTCTTTCAAATGTACACTGATAACAGATTCCTAATTACGTCACAGCTACTCGGTCGGTCGGTCGGTTTTCGACATAGAACTTTGCACATATGTGCGTCAGTTCAAGTCGCCACACTCCATGTAGCACACAAAGCAAGAGAAGAAAGTAGAAGAAATGCATAATATAGTAAGTAAACAGAGGTGTGAGACAAAGGAATAGTAATAACGAAGAACAAAACAGTTTCATTGGAAATCATAAGTCACAAGGAGTGGATGCATCTGCGCTAGCCACTGAGAACGATTTTGAGCTATGTCACCAATTGTTTCCAACCATTGGTTTTTACCGTCCCGAGGACCCCAACAGGAAGTCTACGCCTTCCTACATGGCTTAGAGTAATTGTTGTGTATTTCATTGACTGGTGCCATGTTTTGGTTTGACCGCCGCTAGATCTTTTCCAGCCTGACCCTATATCAGCTAACATTGCCCATTGTCGAGGAAGGCGATGACTAGGCATACGTAGCACATGTCCTAACCATCTCAGTCGAAGTAATTTCAGCTACTAATATTAACAAAGAGAGGGTATTTCTTTTCTGTCACATGATGATGCATTATTATTCACAGTCTAGAAACTGCGTAAGTTCCAATGAGTGCAATAATAACGTGTACAAGAAAAAATATTGAAAAAAAACTAGAGATTTATAACTCAGAATGAGGATAGAATGGAATTCCACATTCTCGTGGACATTTCATTATCAATTTTGGTAATGAATTCAGCACTAAGCTCACTAAAAGTCACTAAGTGAACTAAGTGGTTGTTCAGGTTGCAACATCCCATGTACCGCGTAAGGGTAGAAAAAAAGATACAAAATAACTATAATAAGCAGAGTGCGTTAGTGGCTCAGTGATAGGATGCTCGCCGACAATGCATGTGGTCCGCGGTTCGATTCCCGGCCGGCAATCTCCTTTATCTCCACTAGGTGTCTGCAAGTGCGACAAAGATAGAGGAGGTTGGGAGTGAGGATAGTAAGCCCACCCTGTAAAAAACACCATTGCTACTGAAACTTCGAAGCTCAAGCTTGAAGCCCTATGTTCCAGTCGGAACGCACAGGGATAGAATAAGAATAAAATATATTAAGCAAAAATGTACAGGAGAAATAAGAGTAACATAGAAAAACTTGGCGGTTTAGTGGATATGGGAGATCACTGAGGACGATTTTGAGCCATGCCATCAATAGTCCGCAAACAATGGTTTTCAGAATCTTGAGGATCCCAACCAGAAAGCCTACACCTCCCAACGTGGCTTAAATCCCCTGTCAAAGACTTCACAGACTGATGCTGGATTTTGGTCTGACCACTCCTAACTCTAATCCAACCTAATCCTATATCGATTAATATTTCTCGTTCGAGGAAGGCGACGAACCAAAAACCCACTGTTATTTATTGGAAAGACAAAATATAAGCAAAGTGAATAAAACCCAGTTAAAACCCATCTTACTTCAACTGGGCATCATTAATCCATAATCGAGCAGTGTTATCCGCTGATGCTGTAGCAATAAACCGTCTAAATGATGTGACTTCCCAAATTCCATCTCGATGTCCAGCTATTCGGCTCATCAGTTGAAAACTACCATTATGTCCGGGAAAAGTACCAGCAAAAACAGCTGTTCCATGTCCGGATGTATTTGTATTCGATGAAGTAATATTTCCAGTATAATTCAAAGAAGTATTGACTGCTGTAGAAAGACTATTTGAAGTTACACCAACACCTGTTGATGTGATTGGTGTTCCCTGCTGAGAAACACAATGTGCATATCCTTGACTCATATTACTTGAAGAGTGACCAGTAGACTGACGAAGACTTGAGACTAAACGCGATGTAGATTGTTTATATTGTTGTTTGATACGTTGTGATAGCATGCTTGCACCCACTGAATACACAAAAAAAAGAAATAAGTACTTTCAGAATCTGTTTGTTACAATCACTTTTATACATATCGTTATAGCCAAACAAAACAATTAGGACCCACAATCAAATAAATAAAAAAGTCAACAAATGATCATACAAAGGTCAGTAAGGAAGTAGCAAATTCATTGTTAGGCTGACTGTCAGTTAGCCATTCATAGTGTGCAGTTAGTTGTTAAGATCATAAGAAATTATAACAAATACTAAGGTGTTTCACACTTATCCAATAACTTAAGACCTCTTTTCAACCTAAAAAGTCAATCACAAATAGACATTCCTTATACACTGACTGGTTTCAACGTAGAAATTTGCACAGATGTGCAGCAGTTCGAGTTGCCACACTCCCCTCCCCATGTAACACACAAAGCAAGAGAAGACAGATAATAAACAGAAATATGAGGAAAAAGAATAGAAATATGGAAGAACAGTAGAATTTTATTGGATATGATAAATCACAAAGAGTGAATACATCTGCACCAACCATTGAGAACGATTTTGATCTATCCATATCACCAATTGTTTCCAGACTCCAGTGGTTTTTACCATCCCGAGGACCCCAAAAGGTCAGGAAGTCTACATCTCCCTGTGTGGCTGGCTTAAACCAAAAGTTGTGGATTTCATTGAGTGATGAAGCCATGTTTTGGTTTGACCACCACTAGCTCTTTTCCATCCTGATCAATCCTAAGTCAGCTAACATTGCCCATTGTCGAGGAAGGTGAATAAGTAGGCATGCGTAACACATGTCCTAACCATCTAAGTCGATGTAGCTTCACAGCCTCGTTTATTGATTACCCTTCCTTACCTAGCACTCGACCAAAGCCTAACCTCAATATTGCTCACCCTATTATACCACTTAACACGGGAGATAGAACGCAGACACCTATGATCAAAGACAGTTAGCCGGCCTTTTCATGTCTTCCACTTTCAATGGTCATGTCTCACAGCCAGCTATAAAGTAAAACGGATCGGACTGCTGAGCAGTACACTCACCCTTTGGTCGATAGCCAGCCAGATATCACGTCTACGCCAGAGACATGATATGGCATTCCTATGTATTCCTATAAGAAGTTATTTTAACACAAATAATTCAAAATGTAGTTCATGTATTTCCACCCCAACCCAAAAAAAATTTTGTAATTCGCCAATAGCTATGTAAAAAAGTAGCATGAATATTAAACAGCGACAAAAAGAATTCTGATTTATTGATAAATCGATATGCTAACATTGAGAAGCCATTATAATAAAATCACAAAACCAACTTCATCTTTTATCCGACTTCGATGTCAAAAAAAAATAACATAAAAGTAATTAAAACGTGCTTTTATATTTATTAACCTTGATAAAAACAAAATGTGATAAACAAATCACTGTAGAACTTTAAATAGAAGACATCACTCTCACAATTACAAAGAGTAGACACAGTAGAAGGTAAAAGATACTGAATAATACTACAGTAGGAGCAAGCAAGTGTTAGATGGAGAAACAACAGTTCCGGATTTGCAAGAATTTTAAAATGACGCCTTCTTTGCTAATATGACCGATTAAAGTAGGAGACTTAGGTACAATGACACTCAACCCAATGAGGTACCTCACAACTCCAATACTAAACTCGAATATTGTCCATAAGTACCTAGCGCCTTACTGAGCTACGAAGATAACAGAAGACAAAGGCTGGTCCTGTGATTGTTAGAATGAAAACCTAGCGAAATCTGGACTATTGAAACCGAAAATAAGGAACCTAGGGAAAAGCTAAGCTCAAGCACTATGTGCAGTTAGTTACATACAACCGTACAATAGGGTGGGATAGGATGACAGTCTTAAAATCTAATATAACAGGGTGGGAGGAGAGAATGATAACTGAAGCTTATTTAAAAAATTCAATACGCGCGCAATAGGAATGATTTAACACTTGACCCT
This sequence comes from Trichobilharzia szidati, assembly GCA_944472155.2. NCBI lineage: Eukaryota > Metazoa > Platyhelminthes > Trematoda > Strigeidida > Schistosomatidae > Trichobilharzia > Trichobilharzia szidati. Next base: position 57,206,728 of record OX235272.1, read on the forward strand.
AGCGACAAATGGGAAGAATGAGAACCATAAAGCGGAAGTTTCGGAGTTGTGTGGCTAAAATTGATGACTGTGACGAACAAATTGTGTTCGAAAAGTTGTCCAGTAAACAATACTGTCTCACTGTGTGAAATATAACCCAAAAACAAATTAATATGGAACTACTTCATTCGACATGAACACACCGTATATGGATACACAATTCACACAAAATTATGCTAGGTGAGTAACGAGAAAATTAATTTTTATATGGTCCAATAAAATTAGTCTGTCCATATAACAATAGAAATATAATTTTGAAACGAAATCTTCTGCCTCAGCAGTCAATGAATTAAAGTGTTGATTTTAATTTTAGCCACTCACTATTACTTAAAAAAACACTCAATATTTGATCTCAACATTGCTTACCATGAGCAACTGAACGTGTGAGGTAAATTAATGAGCTGGTCGTGGTAGTAGGTCAATCCCAAAAGTAAAACAAAAATGTCGCATAAAACAACAAATTAAATGAGAATAGATGTATTAGGCACTCCTGGCGGGCATTACCGGTTGTCATCATTCTTATGACAGCTCTACATAAGCCTCTTTCGAAAAAGACATGAGTCTGAATAAAATGTTTTGAGAAATTTCCGACGAGAATTCCCCTTAAAGAATTTGAATAAAGTAATAACAATACATGTAAGCCGGCGGGTTTAGTGATAGAATACTCTCCAACCACACACATGGCACGGGATTCGATTTCCGGCCGACGCACTACTTAACCTCACTTTGTCGGTAGCAGGCTTGGTAAAGAAGGAAGATTGGGCATGAGACTGGACACCCCACCCCGTAAAACGAAAAAATAAATGCACCCATACTCTAACTTCAAAGCTCAAGCTTGAAGCCTTACGTTCCACTCGGAACGCAAAGGATTAAAAAAAAACATAAAAACACAAGGAGCAGGAAAAAATGATTCATTTCATTTTGTTGATATCTTCGCCAATGAATACAGCCTTAGCTTAAGTTTCTTAACTTGAATAACGTACTTTCTCATCAATCCTCATTACAGTTACAAAATACCATAACATCTTTCAAACTGGAAGACCGTCTGCATTATCACAACGTAGAACTATGCACAAAAGTATATCAGTTCAAGTCACCATGCTTTGAAAAATACACACAAAAGTAGAAAAAAGGACTGTGAGCAGTCTAAAATAAAGGAAAATACATACAAGTGGGGATTACTGGATAGAGATTCGTGAGGAATTTCAGAATCTGGACGATGATGAACATATCTGTACCACTACAAACTATTTTTGATCCGTTAAACCTAGTCTCGATCGGTTGACCTTTAGCATTCCCAGAACGAATTTTGTGAATCTACAAACCACTTGAACTACTCTCCAGAGTATTCTGGACAAAATCCCAGACGTCTCACCTGAGAAATTATTAAAGTTCTTTTCTTCTTTTTAGGACCCTTTCCTTTAATAAGTCTGAGTACTTACTTGACGAGCATCAATTAGTATTGATGCCTTTTCTAAATCTTTAAGTCTTTTTCTAACCATTACTGCCCTAAATCTCATCATAGATATACTAATGGAAGTATCCTTAACTGAACTTAATGACTTAGGAATCGGCTTGTTACCAGGGAATAGTCTTATAGACTTAGAATATGCAGACGACATAGTCCTGTTAGGGGAGGATGCTGACAAAATGCAGAACACCTTGAGCAGCAATCTTCGTATGTTTGGCATGCGATTCGCCCCTGTAAAATGCAAGATGCTGCTACAGGACTGGACTACGTCAACTCCTAGCTTAGTGATAGGGAGTGAAGTGATAGAACATGTTGACCACTTCACCTATTTGGGAAGTTGTATCAGCACCAACGGATCCAAAAAGCTCGAGCTGCTTTCGCTAACTTACACCGTCTCTGGCGTAGGCGTGACATCCGTCTATCAACCAAGGGACGTGTATACTGCTCAGCAGTTCGCTCCGTCCTTCTCTATGGCGGTGAGACGTGGCCATTGAGAGCGGAAGACATGAAGAGATTGTCTGTTTTTGACCACAGATGTTTACGATCTCTTTCTCACGTTAGGTGGTATAATAAGGTAAGTAATGCTGACCTAAGGCGTAGAGTGTTGGGCAAAGAGGGAAAATCAATCGACAAGGCTATTAAGTTACATAGATTGAGATGGCTAGGTCACGTGCTGCGCATGCCTAACCATCGCACCCCCCCCCCGACGGGCATTACTAGCTGATATAGGTGCAGGTTGGAAAAGAGTAAGTGGTGGCCAAACAAAAACATGGCATCAATCCATGAAATCCCTGACAGTTAAACTGAGTCAGGTAGGGAGATGCAGACTTCCGGGTTGGGGCCCACCCTCGGGACTCTAAGAATCAATCAACGGCTGGAGACAATAGGTGACATGGCTCAAAATCATTGTCAATGGTGAAGATGTATTCGGTCTCTTTAATCTTCCATATTCCTTTCTACCATTACTCATTCTGTTTCACTTTTATACTTGTCAAAACTCTATTGATTCTCTTCACTCATCTTCTTGTCTACCTTTGTGTGCTATTTGGAACGTGGCAACTGGAACTGCTGCACTTCGGTGCCCAGTTCTATGTTGAATCCAGACAGAGACAGAGACTGCCCTAAATCGCTAAGAAAATACCAAAGTAATCCTTGTCTCACGGATTATTTTAAGCAGGCGCAATTACAAATGGACTAGGTATATATCATTTCCCAAAAATAATAATAATGAGCACATTAAATAATACACAGAAGGTAGAACTTACATTTTTTCACTAAAGTTATCGTTTCCGAATGATCACCATCTTCAAATTTTTCCAAACGCTCTTGCACTACAACATCATTAAATAAATAAATAAATAAAAATTTATATAACACATTTCAATGAAATTAGTTTAAATAAAATCAGTATTTTGCATGCATGTAATACAACATACCTAGGTGTATCCAACTAATGATGGCTAGGCATTTTTAAAAATTGTATACACACCATATGATAAATTTCAATGAACAGCTGCAGTAAGAAAGCTTAGGTTTTAAATAATTCTTTTTTGTTAACACATATATATATATGTGTGCATACTGTGAGATAGAGAAAAGCATAAGCCTATCGAAGAAAGTTTTAGTGGACCCATCAACTTTTAGATTTTTTTAAAAACAACCAATAACAGACAGGTGTGCAGGTTCACATTGAGCAGACAAACTTAACCAACATCATGATAACTATCTGCACTGCTGCGAAAAAAAAGAGTTGGATATGACACTTAAACTTATTTCAATTCTTAGAGTCAAAAAAGAATCCCTTAATTTTCGTCGTGTTAATCGTCGTGTACACATTAACTGACCGTTGTCAATAAGCTGGAGTGTCTATGAACTGCAGTTTAATACTACAATATACAAAATGGTGTTGTTTCAGTCATTTTCTGAATAAAATATACTAAAATAACTAAAAACCTGAGAGAGGTGGTTGGCTTACAAAAAGACTAATAGCAAAACTACTGTCTAAATCATTTGACAAACTTCATATTATTAAACAACACTATAAAATGATACTTTCTACGTATCAGTATTAATTGTAAAATACACAATGGCATACTTGATCGATGCGTAATGTTTTTCAAGCATAGAAAGTGTGATAGAAATATCAAATGAACTACTGTCTAAACATTGATCATTATTAGTTGACAAAAAATGCACATATACCAACTGTGTTGTATTGTGTTGTGTAATCGAAAAGTTTATGTGTCACATAAATCTCACATTTATGTAGTAGCATTTGCTAACTTATGTGATCCTTGATAGCGGTAAAATATTCGGATACCTATTGCAAAACAATATACACACTGGCTTACTTTACAATTTTTAGCCATGATCACAGAATTATGACCGATTGCTCAGGTTAGGTGGAACAACATGATTAAACAGTATTTAGGTTAAATGTGAAGTACCGGGTGATAAAATAAGACCGATAGATAAAGCTATCAATTTACATTCTAAAGACGTTGCCTTTCTTGACAAGCATTGTTGGCTGAATGAGGGTTAGATTGGAAAAGAGTACAACGTGATTGCAGTAAAACAGAGCGCTAATCGACGTAGTAATTTACTAAGGATCTGAGCCACGATAGAGAAGAGTAAGTTGTTTGGTTGGAAACTCATGGTGAACCTACTTAAAATCGATTACAGTAGTACAGCCTAACCCAGTCTTCATCATCTTAAAAATTCTAAACACCTCCTACAGGAATATTTAACGTTTTCTTTTTCGAAAGTTAAGGCTGACACATTTTTAGAGTTTTATGTTAGCTTATCTATATCTACTCTAGGCAGAGTATGTAAACATATAGCCAATTAGAATTCGATAAACCTTCTTGACATATTTCTCCGAACTTTGGGAAATTAGTGTTTGTAAAGCTCATGCTGAAAAATAGCGGTTAGGACGCTCGCCGACCTTGCACATGGTCCGGGTTCGACCAGCCCCTCCTCGTAGAAATGTGGTGAAGAGGAAGGTGGCATGAGCTAGCACCCATCCTGTAAACACATAACTTCGGGAATTCATCTTCATGAAAAGGATGGAACAATTTTTCACTTCATTATTTCACCTCTGTTAATTTATGTCAAAACAGTAGTTTAGTCTTTCCTTGCTTGGGATATGCTTTCTAAGATGATGAATAATGCTCTTAATACATACAGGTTGCACATTTTCAGGTTGGACTATAATATAATAAAATGTTATAAATACGCATCAAAGGTTAATTCACTTTAATTTTACTTGAAGCTATGACGAGTGTCTAGCATAAAACTAAAAGATTTATAAAAATCAAAATACCTGCTTAAGAAACAACTCAACTTGAACAACACTATACGGTGTTATGGAGTACAGTAGTATCAATAAGTTAGTATATTTTACACAACTTCATAGATGTGAATCCATAAAATAGTTAACAGAGCTATTCTGAGCCATACAAATAGTTGTGAACTTCCACGTACAGGTACGGTAATGCACTGAGAATGGATGGCTGCTTTATTTTATTTTATTCCTTTACGTTGCCAGTGGAACGCTGGGCTTCGAGCTACAGCTTTGAAGTTTCGGTAACAGTGGTATTTATTTTTACGGGACGGGGTTGCTAACCTCATGCCCAACCTTCCCTCTTTACCAGTCTAGTTACTGGCTTAGGGAGGTAAAGGAGTGCGTCGGCCGGAGATCGAACCCTGAGTGGTTGGCGGGCATTCTATGGCCGACGCATGGCCACTTATTCTACTCGTATTCATTCAGCCTAGATGTTTTATTGCCTCTTTTGTCTAAGTATTTTACTAAGATTAAGATTATCACCACTAAATCCCATTTCTTTTCGTTAATTAGCCTTGTTATATACCCTAACACAACTTCGTTGATATACAAATGTGAAACGGTTTGTCACTTAAGTTTCTTCGTGGAATAAACTGTTAAACATCGAGAATGTTCTGTTTCTTATTTGAATTTTGTCAATTACTTCCTCATCCAAGTATGTGCAGCTAAATAACTGATTAAAGCACATAGTACATTAAAACAACTGGAATTATGCTCCGAAATTCACAGTTCGAATGCTGATCATTCAGATACTAACCACTTTTCACCATACAAGCGAAGAACCTTCATATGTTTTCAGTCATAAAATTTTATATAAAGTCACCTGTCAAGCAGAATATTGTTCAAACAATAAAGACTCATTCGTCATTTAGTAAACGTTACCGTTAACTGTAGAGAAAATATCTGGACTTCAGAGATTTTTCCAACACTAATGTTGTAGTACCTACACTGGTAAAACTATCACATGAGTAACGTAAATGGCAAAGGTAAGCCACAGTTGTTTGAGGTCACAGATATATTTGAGTAGTGTGTTACACATATACACAAACAAAAAAAGTTTAATTCAACATTCTATTTTAGCGGAAATAGAATGAAAGTAGAAGAAAGTGAAGAATTCAGGCCAAGACGTGGTATCAAACTATAAAATTAGTGACTGTTAGTCTATATCACCTGTGAAAATAAAGGTTGTCTGGTTGTCGCTCAGGGGACGATAGGAAACTATGGTCAGACATGAGGTGACGTAGCTTGGAATAAATTTTAGCGGTGTAGACGCTTTTACAGCTCACCTTTACCTTAACTGCAATAACGCATTTCTCCATTTGTTTTTACTCTTCCTTTTTAGTTCTGAAGTAATTTATAACCCTCATATTATCTCCATCTTCTGGCGACTTAAACCAGTAGGCGGTCATCCAAGGTGTGTTGATAATGACCGAGTGACTTACAGAGGAAAATAATATTGGTCAATTTGAAATTGTTAACTAGTCAGTAAATATGACAACTGATCAAAATCTTTTGTCAACAATCTTTTCTGTTACATACATAACAAAAAGTAAGAAAAAATTCTAACTACTTACTTTGTACGTTCCCTCAAAAGCATTGTCGTTATTTCAGATGTGCGCATGATTTAAATACACATTGCTTCATATCTACAAGCAAACAAGCCTTAGTTCCATTTGAAGTCATTACTTGATACTAGGTCATTGACAGTTGATTAAATAAGTACAATAGCATCAAACGACTACATGAGCAAAAGCGAATCACTAGTATAAATATTCGAATTATGGTATACTGACTGAATTGACTAATTTACTCAACAAAGTACTAAGCAATTCCAGAAGTGAAAAATACACCAAATGGACATTTAAAAATATGCCGAAGAAAAGAATAAAATGAAAATCAAAACGTAGCAGTATTTCTAACGAAAATATAAAAAAAACTAACTGGCTTACATGCTAAGTTCTCACTATATAACCTTCGATATTCTCTTTCGAATTCACGCTCAATTCTCGCAAAATGCTTATGAAGTCTTTGCCTGAATTCACGTGGTAGTACAGATTCAACTGGACCGGTATATTCACCCATCAAATGCCATGTCAAGTAGTTATCTTCCTCAGTAACACCACCTATCACAGAGCCTGGGAGAGTATTTGCTGCACATGTAGAAACAGGGATGTTAGAAGCCTCAGTAGTAATCATATCTCCATCTGATGGATTTGTACGCAAAGCTGCAAACATGATATGGGCAGCTAAACACCCTTGTGAGTTATTACAGTGCAGTTAGTAACCTATAATATGCAAAAAGTTACTGTACAAAAACTGAGGAACAAAAATAACAAACATTGGAGAAAAAAACAATGAAATAGGAAAAATCATTTATTTGCTAAATACAGGTAAACTTTGAATATATTGATCCAGTTTCTCAGTAAAAACTTGACTTTTAATCGGTTCTTCAGACTTAACTAGTGGATTCTGTGAAACATATTTAGTGTAAATCTGAAAAATTCCCTCAAGTTCTTCATGCATTGGTGTACAAGAATTATCAGTAGTAAGTACAATTTTCATAAGTGTAGGAGTCTCATAGAAATGAAGACGATATGTATTTGTGATATATGAGAAGCGATTAATTTCGTAATCCAAAGGTGAAATTTTCTGGCAAAATCCTTTTAAACCAATCAGCATACCACGCATCAACTTCAAATCATTGTTTGACGGACATTCGCCTTGTTTCGTTTTAGTCCATTCACGATAATATAGGCTATCTCCATTTTTCCCATAAATGTACAGATTATATACCGTCATCTAAGAAAATAAGCGATATTGGAGTTAGTACACAAGTTTGAACACTTCTAAAGGTTTAACAATAAAAACTTGTATAATAGCTTATATATATGTCTGTAAGAAAAAGTATGTCTGTATAGTGCATTCGTTCAGTTTTATTAGGGAATAAAAAAGATGTACATCCAAAACGAACAGGAAATACAAGCTAACACTTCTATAGATTGTAGATCTGAGAACTAGTAATTTGTCTGAAACCGACTAGTTTTGAGACAGAAATAAAGAACCTATTTGAATTCATGGAGTGAACTACCATCGACCACCCTTTTTTCCACTTCTATATTCACTAATTATACATTACGAACACCCTGAACTCAAAATTGTTTCAGTTTAACGAGCCACAAAGGGAAATATAGACTGCCCGGTTGGGGTCCCAGAGATGTTAAAAACGAACAGCTGGGAACTGTCAGTGATATGACTCATAATCGTTTCCAGTGACGCAGATTTACGAACTCTTTTTAATCTCCCTGACCCAATAGGTTGTATTCCCAAATTGCTATTCTTTCTCCTAAACATTTCTGCTTAATTTAGTTCCTTTGAATTTCTTTCTCCTTTCTTTTCTCTATCTGTGTGCTGCGTGGAATGTGGCTACTTGAAACGATGCACTTTTGTGCAAGATTCTACGTTGAAACTCAGCCAGATAGCTTAAAGAATGAATGCCAGCACTGAAAGGCCTGCCAAGATGTCTTGCAAGTTGGTAAACATAACATCTGAGACCAGAAACTATATCTACGAAAGACACACATAAAATTAAAAAACAACTGAGTTATGACTTTCTAGTTAAAACAGAAATGCAAAATTTTGCGGGTTGAGTTGAATATAACGACCAGATAGTCTTTTGAATTTTAGCTTTGAACCACAAACTTAATAATGCCTAAGGAGATCATTGGTCACATTATTTCGGTTTACGATTGTTTTTACGGATAAATTAACATTACCATCTGTGAAATGCTAAAGTGTTTATAGCCCATTCGATCACTGTTTACGGTTTTCTCCGATTGGTTATCCTTTCTCTAAGCTGCTTCCCACATATTCACTGCTCTTCAGAAGGGAAAACCTACAACCGCAGGAGATAACCTTCAGTTTGGGGAGCGAGCATTAACAATTCAGTCAATGGGTAGAAGTCTAATGGTCTACATATTTTAATCTCAATCTCTGTGGAACATCTCCACCACGCCAACTATTTCATCCACCAGTATTCGTCTACACACGACTTCATGGACCCCACCTATCACAACTCATGAATTTTGGAAAATTTATTTCGGGTCTTTCTGTCAATGAGCAACAGCTAAATGTTTAATGTGAGATTTATAAATATTTCTAATGCAGAATGTGTCCCGAGACAATAACAATTACAGAACCACTAAAATTCGGAGATCACCAGATGGCTTTGTCTTTTTTTCGCATATCTACAATTAATTATCATTCATTAGTTCCACGATTTTTAGCGATGTGTAAAACTTGAGTACTATGTCCGTATTTAATTCCATATTAAGTTGTTTATTGATAAATCACACAATGAAGTAGTTTTTTTTCACTGGATGACTTCGAACAAAATATAGTGTATCATAATCATAACAATACTATTTCACTGTGAAATGTCCAATAAACAAATCAATATGTAATGATCTCCTAGTATCTACATATCTCAAAACAACAACACCAGTGAACGATTTCTTCTGGAGTCTTGTCAAATCTTAAATATGAAAACATGCTTTTCTACATCTGATTTGTATACAGTTCAATTATCTCTGCACTCTTCAAGGTAGATTTAATTGTACCTATTTTAATCGTTCACAATGAGTCTTTAGTCGATTCTCACTGTGATATCATAAATGAAAATTACCATACTCTCTCAATGAACTTAAATAAATGTGACTGATCCCGATAAGTCACACATTTTGTAAAAGCTGGAGACACCACCCACTTCTCCAAGCCTGAAGTAGGTATCAAGAGATGGGAAACTTCAGTCCGATGGCTGAAAACCAAGTTTTTAAGCCAATGAGTCACTGAATACGAAAACGTCCAACAGTTTTATTTCTCCTATGTTCAAACTAACTTAAGATATTGCTGAAACGCATACCTGTTAGTGTAAAATTATTGCTCGACTTAGTCTCCATCGATGTGTGAATATCGCGAAAGATTGTTAAAGCACAGATAATTTGATCTAAGCAAGGCCAATAACATACCCCTGATTCTGGTATTTATATACCTTCTACATTTTATACATACATTTTATCAAATGCATTCTAAACAGAATTTTAGCACAGCTATTACTGACATTACTGAAAAATGTTAACGAAAAGTGTTATAATAGCGAATCACTAGTCTCAAAAACACACTAATATTCATAAAAAAACATAAAAGGCCAGTCAACGAAAAGTAACGCACATATTCTAAACCCGCACATTAACTTAAATGATATCAATCTGCAGCCATCAGATTTATCGATAATAATAATAATACCATGAAGATGCACATATGATAAGGTATGAAAATTAGGCACTCAGTAGATATCGATTTTTAGTATGAAACACTGACAGGTAAGCCTATTAGAACGTCAAAAACGATGGGTTCAGATTTTCGATCTACCACAGATAACATTCGAGCTTATGTTACTCCTTTTTTGTCAAGCACCTCAAGTTGTCTGTCGCCTTATTTAGTGACTGAGCACATCAGCACTCCATTTGGGAACGGGTTCCAAGAGTCACTGACTAGTCGGGTAAGACAGTAATCCATGATGACGAAGTTTATCCTTGTATTTTGAACTGACTTGTTAGGTACTCTAGGATTTACTTGGCTGGCGTTAGGTAAAGGAGAAGACACACTGGTTCCACAATCATTTCTTGAAATTCTCAACAATGTCATTAGATCTTATCTTTGCTTACAGTATTACAGGGTAAGACTATATTTGCGGCGCAAATTCATCTTTTGATTTGCGACGTGATTGTACGTACCTGGTTCGCTCCCTTGTTGTGCTTTCATTCAGAGCACCCTTCGAGCCTACCACCCAGTCGAGGCATCAGCTAAGTTGTATAACACCTTTATTTATTTAAAGTGGTATTTGATTCGTGTAAAATACAACTCCGTCCCAGACACACTTCCCGTCTTAAGTCTTTTTACTTTAATTTCGTTCGTCAGTACTTACACGCTAGGTAGAGTAATGCTAAGGTTATTAAGCGGTGAAGTATTTACTAAGTGTGGTTATTTGAGGTCTATCTTAAGTTTAACCTAACACTTACAAACTTATAGCATCTATGTGGGGTGAAAAAGAGTGTTTAGGAGTCAGACGCAGGAGAGCATTGTCATCTTTAGGCAGTCTGGTGACTGGGGAGATGAACACTGGAAGTTTGTTTGCATCACGCACATTAGCTGGTAGTCTGTTCCAAATAACTGAAAACTTATTTGAGAAGAGGCTGTACCGCATATAAGTCTGAAAATGCCCGGTAGTAAACAATTTGTCATGATTTTCAAGGTTGTAACAGATAACAGCGGTAGCTTTAGTTATTGGCATGGAGGAGTGCAAGAGAAGATTAGTCAGCCTGTGGTAGAAAAAAAAGTCCAGCTCAAAACGTCTTTTTCAGAGTGGTTCTATTTTCAATTGTCGCAACGCCTATTGTATTCGAGGCTACATTCTTAACCAAGAAGTCTTGAGGTAAATTGTCGTTGCACTCCCTGTAATTTAAACTTGTCATTCTGTCACAGTCCGCCAAGAATAAACGGGCAGTATTCTAAAATAGGCCGGACACATACTTGGCATAATAAAACCCTTGTTTCATAACTAAAGGAACTGCGAGTTATGCATCCTAGGAGCCTGCGTGTTTCACGTCTAGCATAATCAGTTCGTTCAGAGAACGTTAAACTACTAGAGTGTCCAAGAGTTAGGTCCAGGTTACTGTTGCCGATGCAAATCCACCCGCGTTTGTCAATGTTCAACTTCAGACAGGATTCAGAACACAGTGGTTAGGACTCTCGGCGACCATGCACATGGTTCAGAGTTCGATCCCCTGCCGACGCACACCCGATATCTATGGTCGGCCTGTAAATTTGGGCTACCGATATCCATGCTGAAAATTCCATACTTCTACTGAAAACATGGTGTGGTATCAAGCTGTAATCAAAATTAAATTAAAATTAAAAAACACTATGTTGCGAGACCACTTAGTTCAAGGCGTATTTTATTTATCATATCGTTTAATTCATGACTGTAGCCGGAGTAAACGACTTTGAGGTCTTCAGCATATAGGAATGGTTTACTTGAGGTGTAGCAGTTACAAATGCTGTTAATGTAGACTGTAAGTAAAAGTTCTAGGACACTATCCTGCACAACCCCACTTGTGATTTGCCTAGGATGAGATAATACAGATCTGACTTTGGTTATTTGTACCATGTATCTTAGAAATGACTTTAACTAGTTCAGTAATGGAATGCGAATTCCACATGAGCACAGCTTCTCAAAGAAAAATGCTGTGAGATACCATGTCAAATGCCCTATATATATAAAGGTAGAGAACTACGATTAGCTTATGCGCTTCGAGGCTACTAGTGATGCAGTCGAAAAATTCAAAGTGACAAGTAACGCAGGACCTATTTCTGAGAAACCTGCGTTGAGACCTCGAAACAAGATCTTCCCCAAGTAGATGATCTTCAACAACTTTCCTCATGATTCCCAAGATAACTGGGGTTATACTTATAGGTCTGTAATTTCGAACGTTTTCCTTATCACCAGACTTGTAGTGTGGAATTATAAAGCTGGTTTTCCACTCACTAGGGTAAACGTCAGTGTCCAGAGATATTGAGAAGAATTTAAGAAGTAAGAGAGGAATGTCACACCCACTGTTTTTGAAAATTATTGAATCAAGGCCATCCGGTCCCGTGCTAGTAGAAGGTCTGGGACCGTTAACTGTGTGTCCTATTAATTGATTGGTGAACACTATGCTTCTGAGGGGGGAGCTAGTAAGGGGTGCCGTTTCACCAGGTGTGTGAGTTTCTAAACCAAAGTTCTCAAACCACTCACTGAAAAGTCCGCAGATGGTGGTAGGCTCACTGTGGATTAGTTTGTTGTGAAGTAGTTAGGGTGTGTCTCTCGTCGACCGCATTAACTTTTTAAGAAGTGTTGTGAGGTTATAAACTTCGGAGGTACTTTTAAGTACAATCAACTCTTCGTCAGACTCATTTTTAGAGCATAGGTGCTTGATAGATTCAAGTTACTAGTGGATTGAGTGCAGCAGCGATAAATCCCTAGTGGAATAGTACTGTTTCGTCAACTTCCTTAACTTATTGCACTTTGCCCTTGGAATTTATTCAGCTTGTTGCCTACTTAATTTCACTACCTCTTAGGAGCAACGGTATCTAGACAAAGGGCAACATTATGTAAAGTAGGGACACTACAGCCTCTAGGGAGTCAGTGGCAAAATAGTCATCTCATTGACAGAGTCGAATGAGTTCTTGGACTAATCCTTTGTCTGTATGTTTGTAACTACGGCATATCATGCTTCTTGAATCTTGTTTGTTCCCGTATTTAGTGGTGAGAAATGCAGTGAGCAGAGTGCCATTCTATGATCACTACTGGAAAATCTGTTATAATAATAATACTATATATTCTCATTTTTGTACATGTTGCCAACATAGGTGGAGACTGGGATTGTGTCATGACAAAACACAATGTCCAACATGTTGTCACCACGGGTAGGTGTCTGGACGTGTTGCTGCCATCCATAACAATCGATAGTGGCAAGTAATTCGTCGAAGCGTTGGAGGCCGGGACTACTTAACCAGCTGACATCTGGAAGATTGAAGTCCCCTGCAATTATTTTGTAATTAGTACTTAACGTGGAGTCGTGTGCAGACGACTTAGCCAATACCGCATCAGTTTCTTTGGTTAAGCATGGTGCTCGATAAACACGACCTATGAGAAGTTTGTATTTATCTCCACATAAGATGATCCAGAGTGAATCAGGTACCTCATTCAGTATTTCATCTTCCACCTTATTAACTACAAATGAGTTATGTGTACATATGAGACATCCTCCACCACGCTTGCAATCTCTATTTTCACGGTGTACAGTGTAATCATCGGTACCTATATGCACATCAAGTACAGAGAATGAGCACCACGATTCAGTTATCAGAACTACAGTAGGCTTGGTGATTAATAATAATGTCCTTGGTTCACATGTCTTATTGATTAGGGAACGTGACTTGATTAGTAATATCTTGAATAAGTCACGGGATACTACAAACTGGCTTAAAATATCACCATAACCTAATTCTGTTTGTGCGTCAGCACCCGCAGAGTCTATGGGTGAAAAGGAGGTCAGACTGGGCATTCATACACTGAGTTTACAGCGTGACGAGGTGTACCTAGGTGCATTGAAGGTATTAACAGTACTAATTTGTTTTGGTGTGAGTAAGGATGCGTCATATCAGTAAGGTGTGTACCGAGTAATGGGATTGTAGGCTTCAGATAGTTGACTGCAAATGTCTTGTTAAATAATTCACATATGTCTGCAGGGTCGCTGTATATGATCCTTTGTCGATGAGGAGAGAAACGCTAGAGTCTTTGTGTTTCAATCGCTTCTTTAGGATTTCTGTGAGATCACTTTAGCAGGGTTGGCTGGTGCTGCACGTTCTTCATTCCTCATAGCAAATCTTGAGCTTGTGAGATAGAGATAAAAGCGCTAAGTATTGACCTTCGTGTACCACAGTCGTGGCGTCTGAAGTAACTTGTTGAGTCTCCTCAGTCTCATGCGATCCTTCGGTTTTATATAGGATTTTCTATGTAGGGAAACTTTTAATGTTTGAAGTGGAATGGCAGCATCTAAGCAGGTGTTTGAGTTATGGTAGAAGATGCTCGGAGCTCTAAATGGGTCATCAGTAGCGAAGTATTCACTGCATTCATGGGATCTCAGCATTGATTATACGAAAGCCCAGTTTACCTTACTATAGTTCCCATATATTATTTATTGTGAAGTGAAGGTATAAACTGCATTGCTAAACAGTGGAAGTGGTAGAGCACACATCACTGTTTTTTGGTCACTACCTGAAAACTTAGAACCCACTAAGATTGAGAGGGGACTTATATCTTGGCAGAATATTAAGTCTAGTACGCTGTCACCTCTTTTAGGGATAATGACAGTTTGTTTCCAGCGGAAAATTTTCTGCGTACCTAAGACCTTATCATATTTAGCTGGGCCTGTTAACAAGTCCCTGTTGATTTCGAGTAGGTCGAAGTCTCCACATACGACCTTATGCTCGTATGGAAGAGTGACTGGTCGTCCCGGTGTATTGATTAGTTGGGTCTCATAATCACTTAAGGTGTCAGGTGCTCTGTAAATACACCCTATTAGTAATGTAGCACTTTTGAAGTGTACACTGAACCCCAGAGTGTCGCGCATCTCGTTGAGTTCCCTATTTTCTAGCTTTAATACAGTGAGTATGTTTAGGAAGCACATAGGGGAGCCTCCAGTTCCTGTCACATCGAAAATGTGTGTACCCATCGTCCTTATCTCTTCGTCTTATATACTGGGGTGACACCAAGATTCAGTAATAATAGTTATGGGGGGTCCATTTACCAGTGAGTGCCCTAGGCATCAGTAGTTTGTTTAGGATAGACTTAGTATTTATAAGGATTGGGCGAAGTTGAGTGCTGAAATGTTTGAAGTATCTGAGCTCGTTAATCAGGCCCAAGTGTCGTTCGGCATCTGCTGGTCTTGCGTGGCATGACGATCGTGTGTTACAAGTAGTGCCAGTACCATGTTCGCCTACGTCTATCGAGTTATTATCTGCTCATTTTAGTGAAAAATGAGTCGTATGGGATAAGGTAGTTCCAGGCTTGAGTATGTTGGGGATATAAGCAGGAGTTTATATTTGGCCTTTGTTTATACAAGCAGTGGATGTGATTAATAGACTATGTCTGTTTGCTTCCGGGTAGGGAGCTGACAGTAGTGGTACGCGTTGAGAAGAGTTAACATCCTCACCAGTTGTTTGGTCAGCTGCGACGGGGATGTGGAGGATAAAAACTTACTGGTATCCTGTGATGCCCATAACTGATTATTCTGCCTAGTAATTGAGGGCACTAACTGTGTCCTTATATGGTTTTCATTGTATGCACTGCTGCATTGTGGCTTGACCGCTAGCAGACTTGTTTCATGTATTTCGTGCTTTGTTTCTTTGTGTGCCATACTTTGAAGAACCAGAGTTGGTGGTAGATAAGCTTTGAGTTTTTCGCTTTGTAACATTTAGAGTGGTGATGTTGCTACGCCAGTTATGAGTATGGGCTTTAGGGAAACCTGGCATACCATGGGAGTGTGTGCTTACGTTACTGTCCATAGAGAGTCTGGTCTTATTTCTGTCATTAGTGTGTTAGATAATATAATTTTATGTCTTATTTCCCTTTCAGTGTGGATTCTTCTTAGAAGTTGGAAAGTGTAGGGGATTTTTTGTCACGGGTGGTGTATTTCGGCATGTTTTATTGCACAATTCTTCTTTGACTGTCCCGTTCTGCCCATGAAAAGATAATGTAGACTTTCAGAGGGCATTGGTTTCTGTCTTAGGGTTATCCAGAGATATGTCTAGATTCACGCTAGAGAGTGGGGGCCACATTGGGTGTGGGATTATAATCCAACAGCCTTCGGGCTGGTGTCGTGTTCTGTGGAGTTAATCTTATGAGGTTTGAGAAAGGAGAGGCTATGAGTTCTACCATTTTGACCGTGAGTTTATCTATTACGGTGACTTACTGTGTCTTGTCCTTCTTGCCATTAGTTTTTGTGAGATGATTGTAAGTGCGCCTTTCAAACATTTTCCTACTAACTACAACTTTTACTTGTTTGTCGCTCGTGTCCTCCAGTAAGATATGTTGTAAATTGATGAATTTCTTAGACCCTGTCTGTGTTTCAAGCTGAAGGCGTATAGGGAAGCAGTGGTCGTGATGGCTCTCTTTCAGTCTGTGACACTTTGTTTGGGAGTTAAGCATTTTCGCCGCCCTAAGCAAGATGCATTGAACCTTTTTCAAGCCCTCATTATCCGGTATATTGTAGACTACCACATTTGGTTTAGTATCTAGTCTTTTGATGAACTCTGCTGTGATGAAGTTTATCAGGTTGTCTACCTTGGTTAGTGATTCTGTGTCTAGTTCCCCAGGGTTTATGGTTGTGGTCAGGATGGTCAGAGATGCAAGCTCACAGACCTGCAATCTTATGTCACTAATCTGTGTTGATAGTTCGGATATTCTGGTCAAATTTTCTGAACATCCTGCATTCATAGCCTTACTACTCCCTTTTTCCAACATCTTAATCTTCAGCTCTTCTACAGACAGCTTTAGTCGTTCTATTTCTGAGGTTAACGTTGAAGCTAAACCTGCAGTCTAACCTCCGGAGATACGTACATAAGGTACATCGGGGGAGGGGGAATTTAATCATCACCAAGTGCTGAGTTTGTAGGGGAGATGCTACTACTAGTTGTCCCCTAAGCTCAATCCATGGTCTGTAAGAGTGTGACCAGTATATATAGTTGCTTGAACTGACGGACCACAGCTTTTAGATAAACCTCCAGATTTCTTATCTAATTACTCTATAAGGGCACAGAGATAATTACCTTTATGTTGCTTTTGATGCATTCGACCTAGCCAGGATTTCAACCGGCTGCGGTGGAGTGGTAACAGACTTTAACACGAGCATATTTTCCCAGTGGAGAAAGATATCGCAAGGGGCTGACGTCCTTACCTCAGAAGAAAAGCAGCCTGAAAGTTTCGAAGGCGCACTGCCAGGGATTTAGTGTAAAAATGTCCCTGAAATAAATTGGAGGTTATAATTTTAGCTTGGCAATCTGGTTAGCGTACTGGGCTAAGTGGTCAGCAGATTTTAAAGACACAATAGATGGGCAGTTAGTAGCTATAAACCTAATTTCTGGATGAGGCTGACAATGAAGCGAGCTCAGAAGTCGTCCAATCACCAGCTATCTTTCCTTTCTTCCAAGCCATTTGCAGCAATGGCCTGAGGATATCCACTGAGTTTCTAAGTCCGCTTTCAGCGCTTCCTGGGGAATTCCGTCTTCTCCATCTGCCTTCTAGACTTTCAACGGCTTTACAGCATCCTAGACTTCTGGTTTTGCGGAAGAATTGGTGTTTGCTTGAATTTCGATGGGTGTAAGTCCAAGAGTCCTTTCAAGTAATCAGCACAGCATTTCCGGTGTTCCTCGTCTTCAATAGTTAGCATCCCTCACTATCTTGCACTGGTTTAATCTGTCTTGATCCCTCTCCGGAAGGCAACATCGTTATCTGATATGGTGTTGTGAGATTTCCCCTAGTACTCTGCTCCAATTCCCCATTCAGTGCGTTGTATACTGAACTGAGCTTGTCTCTCCATTGTTCATCTGTGACCTGGTTCATCTTGTGTTTCACCATCTTCTGTTGCTTTATTACCTTCCATGTACTGCGGAGAAGCGTTACTTTCTTTGCTTCTTCTTCCTTCCTAGGAAGGCAACAAAGGTTCCTTCAGAATCGCTTTCAGCAGTTTCACTTTTCCTCCACGCAGGTTTCTCCGATTGTGCTGCATGTGTCTCCAACTTTTCTCTGGTGGCTGCAGTTAATGCATCCCTTGTGGTTTCAGCCTTCCGTCTCTAGGTGTTGAAATCGCGCTGCAATACGTGATGGTCTAAGCCACTACTAGATCCTCTTGGTTCCAGTAGGCTGCTTTTCCACTTTCTTAGGATTGAGATAGTCTGTCTAAATGTTGGTGTGCCAGTCTTAACATGTTCATATATATATAATTTCCAGAACTACATGTTATTCCGTTAACAGTTGAAAAATAACTAAATCACTTTAACCGCACATGAAAGCAACTTATGGAACAATTACAATGAAATGAATGAACTGACCTGGTGATAAAAACCTTCGAAGCAAATGGAGTAAATGATTTTAATGGCAATGGAAACTAAAAAGATGTAAAGCGCAACATTTGAAAACAATCTACATCAAGATAAGTTGCAAATAACTGCAGGATAAACGTAAAAGCCAGTGCGAACTACTGGTTAGGAAATAGCAATTCATACATGGCCGACTAACATGAAGGAAAATGCCTCTCAAGTGTCTTATTTATACAATGACCATGAGTATGTGGGATAGTTTCAGCCATCAAGTTGGTAGAAATTGAGGTTGTTACCGAGATGGTGGAAGTGGTTGGATATTGTTCTCCATCACAAGTAGTGATTAAGCGCTCAAATCTTCCCACTATATTCGTGACATATCTAAGAGGTCATCATTCAAACTGGTCGAATAAGGTGCTAGTGGAAATCAGATTCACATATAGTGTTTTAGAGGCCGTAAGCCTTCAGCTGAACAAATCAACCAAAACAGTGGGGGTCATCATCCAATGTTCAGTGAGGAATGCTGTGGCCAATAATTCTGGGGAATTGCCTAACGCTACAGTGTGTTCAGCGACTAGAACTGCCTACCTGAAGTAGTGGTGTTGACTTATTCGAGAAAAAGTCGATCTGCAAAGAGCTATGTAGTTCAAGGATCTAAGTAGGCTATCAAGTCTACCACTTATGTTACTCGAAACTAAAGACTAAGTATTGAGTAGATTTTTGACGCAAGAATCAATGATTGCGTTACATCAGGTGCTTAGGCTAAGTCGTGCACATGTCCCACTGTCTAGAAGTTACCACCTTCAGAAGAATATCGGTGACTACATAAAGGAGGGCTATTTTTCAGAAATTCTCCCAAACAAGAGGTAACAAGATGAAAAATGCTTGAACAAAGTATCTTAAGCGAGAAACATCTGTCGGAATTAGAGGCAACTAAAAAATTCTCAGTATATGCTGGATTTGATCCCACAAGTGACAGTCTACAATTGGGAAATCTTGTTGCCGTATGCGGCTTGCTTCGATGCCACCTCTCTGGTAGTGATACCATTGCACTTGTACGTATCACTTATACATAATGTTTGTATTTTCTTGAGATCGGAGGGTGTACGGCTGTCTTAGGAGACCCAAGTGGTAGAACCAGCAAGCGTTTCCAGCAATCCACAGATCAATATGCATCCAATTCTAATCAAATTGAGCAAAATTTAAGTCAAATTTTGAGTAATTACTGGTCAAATATTGTCCCACGTATATCTGTGTCGCGAAAGCTACAGTCGATTCGTATTTTAAACAATACAGAATGGTTGTCCGATCTAAAAATGATGGATGTTTCCCGTCAATTTCTGCCGCACTTTAAGTTGTCAGAATTACTACAGAAAGAGAGGTTAGTTTCCTTTTTTGTATTTGGAAACGGTTATGTTAAACTATGGCAACCACCCAGTTCTAGCCTACCACTAACCTTAGAAAACTAGCCTAAATTAAAGGGCAATAATTCTCAAAATTGTTGGAAAGGTGGCCGTATATCAGGGTATTCTCAGATCCGTTTGTACTTCTGTTCTTTAACCAACTCCAAAGTTTTAATCCTTCCAAAAGATCAGTTTTCCTATCAAACTTCCCCAGCATTTGCATGTTTTCCTTGGGAACGCCCCATAACTGAATATTTCTAATTGTTTTGGCGTAGTTAAAGTATTGCTTGTTTATTTTGACGTTGTCCTTCCAAGGTTCTCGTGTAGTGATTGATCAGATTATTGCTGTCTATACTTCAATTATCATAGCAACTTTGTGATAAGTTATTGTATTATGCATTTTGATGAGTTTTGTTGTTGTTATTATTCAGTGAGTAACCAGTTATCTTGCTAAAAAGACTAGTAGTATTTAAGGTTTATGGTCGGCTGTAGCTTGTGAATGACAGCATAAATATAGGCACTAAGAATGTTGTTATCACCTCCGGATTTCGATTGCTTTAGTGAAAGCTGATAGGTGGTACTACATTCTACTCATATATAATTACATTTAGGATGTGGCATGCGGGCTTGAAGAAACTGTACATTCTTGGAAGAAATCAATGGATATGTACTAAGTTACTGCCACAACTAACACGTTTTCATATTAAAGGCGGTTGTATTAGTTAAGCTTTTTCCTAATACCATGTTATAAGAGAAGGTATGATCTTATTCTAATATATTTTAAGTAATGATTCGGGTGCTAGTCTCCCTTTACTTCTTCCAGGGATGAGTGATTTCAAAAGCTGCAATTTACTGGACTGCATAAAACTCACATCCTTTTATCAATGTGGTCAACAAATGGAACGCGTTACCTCAATTAGAGGTAACAGCTCCTCAGATAAGTATTTTCAAGGAGAAACGAAATATTTGTGGGGATCCTTATCGAAGCTACTAACTCTGGTTGCCTGACTGATGACCTGTAACACTGAAAAAGTAAATGTGTCAAGTCACGAATTTACAACATTTAATTTAATTTCTATCTCATCGATTGATGATGACGAAATAATTGCAACCTTTAAAGGATACCGTAAAAATGAGCTTTCAGTGCATCAGAGTTACGTTAGCACTTCAAAACTAGAGCAACTTTCCTTTGGAGAAATACAGATAAAGTATCTAACTTCGTCTCCTCCATGTCTACCTATCCGTTCGACTGCTCCTACGGGGCTAGTTATATCGGGCGTACAATTAGCTATTTTAGTCGTTAAATTTTGGAACACCAACTTAATGATTAAGTGGGGGAGGGAAACTAAGTTTATTTGTAGTTGTGTTTTAACACATAATAAGTGTGGCTTGTCGCCAACTATATGGAATCGCAACTGATTTTTGAGTAATCTTTCATTTTTGAAGCCATCAGAATCCACTTGAAGAACTTGAACTTGTGTGTTTAGAAAAAATCTATACATCGCCTTTCCTTACCTTTGTTATCTTTATAGGAATGTGAAAATTGGCAGTTTCCCCTCCCATTCACATATCATTATTATTTTAACTATCATACCATTCTGATTATGTCATCCTTAGTCGTTCATGTTTAATCAATTTTAGCAATTTGATCAACCATCCGTTCCTCTTATGTTCAATATATAAATTATGCATCATGCAACCATTTCCACAAATATTTCTACTCTTAGTTGTTCCACTAATTTTATTGGTTACTTATCTCCCCCTTGACAGCTTGATATTAGCAAACGTATCACCTTAAGATTGGTAAATGCTATGTTATATTAAAACTGCTACATACATTAGAGTAGAACCGTTGATGAGGATCTGTTGTAAAGTAAATATTTCTCAGCACAATTTATAGTTTCCTAACTACTGAAATGAGGGTTTTCACTATATTAGAAATGTATTCCACACATCACGCGGTGATAGTTTCCTGTTGTTCAGAAGTGATCAAATGATATTATTTGGTAAACTGGAAAAGACATGTTCTGGTTTCCCCCAAGTGGCGAGCTTTTTTGCAGTTGGGCGATGATATCTCCCTGTAACTTCAACTGTTCCCAGGAGAAAAACTAAGTAGTGGTAAAGAAAGCTAGTAGATTAGCCAGTGATTGATTATTTATTGTAGTTTATTACTAGTCATAAATATGTAAAGAATAAAATTCAAAATATCAGTCGATACTGCATATTTGGTTACTGTCCAAGCATTGGAAAGCAAAAGCAAGAGCATTAAACTCAGTAGAGCCATGGTTTATTGTACAACATAATTGATTTTCAACAGCTGATTGGTGAGTTTGAATCCAAAAGCTCCGACTGAGGTTTAAACATTCAGGTAGTGTCACCAGATCTTACACCAAAGGTGTACCCTTTGCCAAATGTATGTAATTGCAAGGGATTATTCAGTAACATTTCATACAATGGTCAATAGTCTTTTATACCGCTCAATGCTAGGTTGTCTGCTCGTATTTTATGACAATTGTCAACTGTTAAATGTATGTTTATATAAGAGATTCTAAAAGTCAATCCACTAGGAAGTTAAAGATAAATTCGACCTACTGAGCAATGTAAATTGTATTAATAAGAAGCATTTCAGCCGAGATATTCTTAATTAGGCTAATATTACATATATTCCATCCTGTGCTTCTCCGTTTTTATTGAACAATGAAGTTTTTAATGGAATATTTTCAAGTGTTCCATACCGAATCATTTTAGCATCCAAACTAATTTCGAAAGTTTACTGTCTTACAGCTAACTTATTCCTTCTTATCTTCTGTAGTAAGTGTTTTGAGATCGTTTTCATACTTCTGCCCAGTATCTACTTTAGTATATTGTTTTTACCATAAAAATAATTTGCTAGACATGCTTTGTATGTGCACTACAAACTTTATTTACATTTCTCTTTACATTTTTTCTAGCGTTAAATTAAGGATGGAGGGCGAAAATACTATGGATCTTAGTGAATTTCTTTATCCTGTATTACAAGCGATAGACTTCCTGCATTTACACAAAAACCACAATTGTTATATGCAGGTATAGATAAGTTATATCGAATAAAACTTACTATAGGTTGGTGGTCATGATCAAATTGGTAATATAAACTGTGGATTAAATCTTATTCATCGTATACTTGGTCAACATGTTTTTGGTAAGTTCAAGGCTCATGATTGATCATGTCGATATAGATAAAGTTTCTGCTGTTACATTCCCTTATTTGTCTAATGTATATTTATGAATAACGCTCTGAGTGTATTATTACTTCTTTTTTTAAATTCCATTTCTTCAACATATTGGCTAAGTAAACATTTACTTTCTGACTATCCAAATCATAAGCAGCTGTTCAGAAGTTGTGGCACTCAACTTATTCAATAAAGCTTAGATCCAAGACTCAGTGTTTTTAGGCATAAACAGGTGTACGACCTTCCTAGCACTATAATAAAAACTGTTACTTACAGCGATGATGTGATATTTTTAAGATAACCTTTTATTTCCATCTCTTGAAGTTGTAGTAAGCTGCGTAAAGCAATAGATAACCGAGGATCAAATATACTGAGGACTAAGTTACCAAATTATAGTATCTAACTGCAAAATAAGTTTCTGACAATATGTCATACTAGTAAAATGTATCAACCATCAAAGTTTGCCTAGTACTTAATGAGTCGCTTGTTCTCGTAACTAAGTTTAGTGAATGTGGATTATAAGGTGACGTCTTAACGCAATATTTAGTTTCACCTATTCCAAAACACTAGTAGTTACATTTGATAAGAAACCATACTTTGTGGTATGTGATCAGCTATATCACCGATAACCCAATGCCTTTCATTTCAAACCTAATTAGGAGTTAGATTTTACTAACTTCTGTTGCAATCTGCATAAAGTAACGTAGCTGCAATCTGCGAATGTTTAGCATGCGATTCGCTCCCGCCAAATGTAAGATGACGCTACAGTATTGCACTACATTAACTCCTAGCTTAGAAATAGGGAGTGAAGTTGTAGAGCGCATTGACCACTTCACTTATTTGGGAAGTTGCATCAGCCCCAACGGGTTGATCGCTGACGAAATCTCAGAACCGGCACAGAAGGCTAGTTTCGCATATGCCAGTTTACGCCGTCTCCAGCGTAGACGTGATATCCAGCTATCGATCAAAGGGCGTGTGTACTGCTCAGCAGTCCACTCCGTCCTCCTTTATGGCTGGCTGTGAGACCTGGACATTGAGAGTGGAAGACATGAAAAGATTAGCTGTCTTTGATCATGGGTGCCTGCGCTCTATCTCCCGTGTGAAGTGGTATAATAGGGTGAGCAATATTGAGGTTAGGCTTTGGTCGAGTGCTAGGTAAGGAGGGGAAATCAATCGACGAGGCTGTGAAGCTACATCGACTGAGATGGTTAGGACATGTGTTACGTATGCCTAGTCATCGCCTTCCTCGACAATGGGCAATGTTAGCTGACATAGGATTGATCAGGTTGGAAAAGAATCAGTGGTGGTCAAACCAAAACATGGCTTCATCAGTCAGTGCAATCCACAACAGGTAGTTTAAGCCAGCCGACCACGTATGGAGGTGTAGACTTCCTGACTGGTTGGGGTCCTCGGGATGGTAAAGACCAATGAAAGCTGGAGACAATTGGTGATATGGCTAGCTCAAAATCGTTCTCAATGGCTGGCACAGATGCATCCACTCCTTGTGACTTATAATATCCAATAAAACTATATTGTTCTTTGATATTACTTTTCTTTTTGCCTCATATCTCTGTTTACTATCTCTATTTTGCGTCTCTTTTTACTGTCTTCTTCTCTGGCTTTGTGTGCTAAGTTGAAGTGTGGTGACTCGAACTGCTGCACATCTGTGCACAGTTCTACGTTGAAACTAGTCAGTCAGTCATGTGATCAACTATATCACCGGTAACCCAATGCCTTTCATTTCAAACTCAATTATAGGAGTTAGATTTTACCAACTTCACTTGTAATGTACACAGAGTAAGATAATTTTTCAGTCAAGTATACCATAAACAAATAATGATTAAGCATCCAATTTTATCTTTTAGGCTTAACTGTCCCATTGCTAACTACTCCAGACGGTCAGAAATTAGGCAAATCTGTCTCGAACTCCACAAGTGGAACGACTACTATTTGGTTAATGAAAGACAAATTAAAACCGTACAATTTTTACCAAAAGATCCTGAATCTACCGGATGCTATCGTGACAGATAAACTAATCCGTCAGTTAACTTTTTTATCCTCTGATGAAATTGAACAACTGTTGGCTGATCACAAAGTAAGTTTTTTTCCTTACACAACTTTTATATCTTAACTTCTTGAAACGTTTTTAATTTTACTGGTTCACTTTCGTTTTAAAGGTTCTAAATACTGTTGAATGTTATTATTAGCGTCGGTTTTTGTATAACATAGACACTAAGAGATTGTGAACTATCAAATAAATGTCTGTTGGTTAGGAATGAAAAATTTCTGTCGCACTTTCGTTTTGTGTGCGCTATTGAATTTTGTGAAAGAGGATGGGGAATTTTAATATCGTAATTTATAGTTAGACAGTGTATTGCTCAAGACCGAAATGTTGATTGGTGATTGGTTATAATATTCTATCCGACCATCAAGTGACAAAGTTTAATAACTTAGATTTGTTAGTGATATAGGTATAAAACTTGGGCACTATGGTAGAGTATACCTCCATTATGGATAAGATTTTATTTTGATAAATCACACAGTATTATACAGTAATGTTAACTGATGACAAAGTTTCGAGCACAAATTATTACTGCTCATAATCATATCAAGTCACTCACACAACTTTTTGCTTCATTTATATACATGAGTGGAAATTGATTAGACATTTGAATAAAATCAATATAAGATAAAGTACATTCAGAAATAATATTAATGTTATCAATAAAATACAATCAGATGGGAAATAAGATGTTTTTATAGTAAAATATACAACTTGTTACAATTTTATAATGTGAATTTAATACATCTTAATGTTATTTATTATCCTCTGATTTGTCTGGTAACAATATCTTCCATATCTCTGGTATTTGCGTCGAGTCATTTCTGTTGCATGTGTTGGGTGTAGACTCGATGAACCAGGGTTCAGTACTCAATCTCTCTCCATCTACTTTTATTACTTCTTAGAATTTTAACCGTCTTCCAACCTATTATGTGGTTGTTTGTTAATGCATGCAGCGCGATTGCTGAGCTTTCTTCTAAATTACTTATCTTCTTTGGGTCAACCATTCTAACCTCAGGTAAATTCTTATGTTCTGATAATCTGACAACTCCCGATCTACTAGTTTGACCTATGTAGTTGACCTAGCTCACAGTCATTGCAAGGTATTTTGTAAATTATATTATTTTGTTTACATGGGTCAACTGGGTCCTTTAACCTACAGAGCTTATCCCTGAGTGAGTTTGTAGGTTTAAATATCACCATGTTTTATTAAGAATCCTACGTAGGGTCTCAGATGTCCCCTCCTTATATGGTATAACAGCAGATGCCTTATATTCTGTCTTATTTGTTGTCATTATTAGTTTCCCCATTATTTTTATTTTGCTTTTGGCCTTTTCTGATCTTCCTAGTGAATTTTATAGGATAGTTATTTGATACCAACGCTTCTTCTATCTGTTTTATTTCATCATTTCGGTTTTTTGTTGTACTACCTAGTGATACCGCTCGGTTTGTTAGAGTCGCCTGCTTTTACAGATAACGGTTGAGATGAATATCTATTAGAATGCGTTGGCTTTTTATAAACGCTAGTGTGCAGTTTACCTTCTTCTGTTCGTTTGATTTTACAATCTAACATACCTAATTCTCCTTGTTCATTTTCTGATTCAAATGTGAATTTTATTCCCTTTACTAGTGAGTTTATATGCGTCAAGAAGCTAGAGATATGTTCTGTTTTTAACATTGTGAAAGTGGCATCTTATTTCCCATCTGATCGTATTTTATTGATAACATTAATATTATTTCCGAATGTACTTTATCCTATATTGATTTTTATTTAAATATCTAGTCAATTTCCACTCATGTATATAAATGAAGCAAGAAAGTTGTGTGAGTGCCTTTTTATGATTATGCGCAATAATTTGTGCTGGAAACGTGGTCATCAGTAAATATTACTGTACAACACTGAGTGAATTTCTCAAAATAAAATCTTATCCATAATGGAGTTAGAGTTGTTAGGCTTGTGAACTCCAACCTACAAAAAATAACGTTGACTCGCTTTTTCTTGTTGGCACACATTAGCATTGTAGCTTTGTTATCTTTTAGGCATTATATATCCATATACTGAAGTCATTTATCGCCTTTCTCAATGAAAATATACTGCACTGACTGATGTACTTCTTACACAATTGAATCAATGGTTGAACTTATTTATCTTTTCGACTCATTTAATCAAGTCATTTTGCGGGAGACTTTTATTATGTTTCTTTTTCATACTATTAAAGTTGTTTAGTCAAGAATATTAAAGGCTATTATTTGTCTTAGTGTGTTTCAGTGTCACCGAAGAGGAGAAGTAGGAGTAAAAATTCACCCTCCTATTTTTGGCGGAATAGTCACCTTCCTTAATTTTCTTGGCGAATGAATTACTATGATCTCACTGTCCTTAAATGTGCTTTCCATAATTATTCTCATCATTAGGTTCTTTTTTCAATAGGCACAGCTTCATCGTCGTGTAGCACAAAAAGTACTGGCTCAGGAACTCACTTTACTCGTTCACGGAGGTAAGTTCCTCAATATTCTCAATTATTTAACTCATTGCTATCGATTGATTTTGGTTTAAACACTCATTAAGATATGTTATTCTTATAGCGTAAGTTTCGAGAAGAATCGATTGTGAATAAACGGTAATTGTTGACACAAGATGTCATTCTTCACTGATATCTGATATCAGTGTAAGGAGGTCGGTCTTACACAGAGGGACTGGGTAAAGTATTGGGGTTGAAACGGATGTCTAAAAGCTAATAGGGGGTAATTTTGTGGATAGTGACCAGCAGTAAAATCCAGGATGTGCATTTCATCCTATTTGGGAGTCGTCATCTGGATGTGCCTGCATTCCCGAATGAGTGATGGTGTCTCCACTGGGGCTCGAACGCAGTGCTCATAGTTTCAAACGCGAAAGTGATGTCCACCACACCACTTAGCCCATGAGAGCCACCTCATGTACATGGGATGTGAGTTATTATTTTCCTATTCAATTTTGATTTTTCCATTGACTGATTGTAAAGAAGTGGTCGGCGTCTGTTTTTAGGGATTGTCGGCATAATACTAACACTAATTTAAGTAGTTCGTAGTAGATCGTTTATCATCACCACTTATACGAAGGCTGAAAAGTATCGCTGAAATAACCACAAGAAGACAGGCTTCAGTAACGTAACGTCTAATGTTCCAGAATTGGTAATCATTTGACATCTGACAACTTGCAAACGACAAACCGGGAAACTCCACTGGATTGTAGGTTTTCAAATCCATGCTTTTAATCAGATATCCACCTTCTTGAAATTCTAGGAAAATCATACCGACTGAAATGGAGTGGTCATGTATTGCACATGTTAACGTACCATTTATTTCGACTTACAATCTTAACTAAAGTAACACCAGTTTAGAAGAAAGCCAAAGATGGCTGTAATGTATGCCACTTGTCATTAAATTTCCAGATCGGTGGTGAGGGAGGTGTATGAGAGTATAGGTTGAGTGAGCTACTTAAGTCTTTCCTGTGTTAATAACATGTAGTTACAACATCTCAGTTACATAGATTTAGATTAGTCGCGATCTTTGAGACTTTTCTGATGTATTTTCTTATCATCCTAATTCCATTTTTTTCTTCATCTTCCTGCGTTATCTGAAATTGTGGCAACTTGAGCTATTCGCATGTCTCTACAAATTTTTACATTGATCTAGTTATTAACATTGTATCATTGCGTGTTATATCAAATCAGCTTATCTAGTAAGGTATTGATTATTCTGGTTTATCTGGGTGTAAAAATCATAAGTATAGCATTTCATAACATTAAACTGACGAATCAACGTTTTACATATACCAAATTGACTTGAAACTCAAGATTTTCTACCAGTTATTCAGAACTTTTGTGTTACTTCTGTTCTCATACTTCGCATTATTATTTTAAACCCTGAATAAAACAGTTATTGATTGTTTTTTGCTCAAATGTGGTCTAGTTGCAAGTTTATCTGTTGATCACTAACGAAATCTTAGCACGGATACAAAAGGCTCGTTTCTCATATGCCAGTTTACGCCGTCTCCAGTGTAGACGTGATATCTGGCTTGTGTACTGCTCAGCAGTCCGCTCCGTCTTCCTTTATGTCTATGAGACCTGGCCATTGAGAGTGGAAGACATAAAGAGGTCGGCTAGCTGTCTTTGATCTTAGGTGTCTGCGTTCTATCTCCCGTGTTAAGTGGTATAACAGGGTGAGCAATATTGAGGTTAGGCGTCGAGTGCTAGGTAAGGAAGGGTAATCCATAGACGACGGTGTGAAGTTATATCGATTGAGATGGTCAGGACATGTGTTACGCATGCATGCTTAGCCATCGCCTTCCTCGACAATGGGTAATGTTAGCTGATATAGGGTCAGGTTGGAAAAGACCCAGTGGTGGTCAAACCACAACGTGACGTCAGTCAATGAAATCCACAACAGTTAGTTTAAGCCAGCCGGTCGGTCGGTCGGTCGGTTTTCGACATAGAACTTTGCACATATGTGCGGCAGTTCAAGTCGCCACAATCTATGTAGCACGCAAAGCAAGAGAAGAAAGTAGAAGAAATGCATAATATAGACAGTAAACAGAGGTGTGAGACAAAGGAATAGTAATAACGGAGAACAAAAGTTTAATTGGAAATCATAAGTCACAAGGAGTGGATGCATCTGCGCCACTGAGAACGATTTTGAGCCACGTAGAAAGGTGTAAACTTCGTGGTTGAGGGTCCTCGGGACGGTAAAAACCACTGGCTGGAGACAATTGGGGATATGGCTAGCTCAAAATCATTCTCAATGGCTGGTGCAGATGCATCCACTCCTTCCGACTTATACTATCCAATAAAACTATTTTTTCAATACTACTATTCTTTTTGCCTCATATCTCTGTTTAATGTCTCTATTTTTACTTTCTTCTCTGGCTTTGTGTGCTACGTGAAGTGTGACGACTACAACTGCTGCACTTCGGTGCCAAGTTCTACGTTATCTGTTAAATGTGTATTGTCTCTAGCCAGTGGTTCGATTTCATGAAATTTAATATATATATATATATATATATACTTTGCTTTCAAATTGATTGTCATGCATACGATTTTTTAGCTGAGGCTTTACAGGCTTCGGAACTTGCAACTCGAATATTTTTCCCAAAGAGTTCTGTCAATCAGACTAACGAAAGTCAATCGGACATTGGATGTAGCCTACAGATTATTCAAGATATACTATCCAGTTCAGAACGTAACTATCTGGTTTCATGCTTACAACCGTCAGCAAAACTATTGCCAGTTATTTTCACACAAAATTCTACTGATTATTTTAAACAATATGAAGGTGGTCACAGTCAATTGGTAGATACATTTTTAGATTTAATTATGCTTACATCGAATTTTCAAGATCGATCTGAAGCACTTCATTCATGTTGTACAAAGGGTGTTACACTTAATGATATCAATCTGATAAACAAGAATAAGAAGTCGGAAATATTACCTGAAAATATTAAAGAAGCATTTCACAGATTTGATTCAAATACAGGCTTGGGTGTTTTACGACTGGGTAAGCAATTCTTCTTATACTTCTGATTGAGTTCATTTCACTGAGCAATATTATTATTATTATTATATTATTGTATCCTTTAATTCCTACAGGAACATAGGGCTTCAGCCGTGCGTCTCCATTGCGTTCTGTTCTCTGCTAGAGTCTTCACCTGGCTCCATGTCTGCCCACACGTTTTCATCTCCTCTTCACATGACCTCCTCCAAGTCACCCTTGCACTGACGACCAACTCGCCGCTTCCCTTCCGGGTTCCACTCGAGGGCTTGTCTAGGGATGTCACTTGCTGGTTTCCTAAGAGTATGGCCAATCCATCTCCATTTCTTCTTGCCTATTTGCTGCACAATCGGTTCCTGGTTGGTTCGCTCCCAAAGATCCCTGTTGCTGATCTTTTCTGGCCATCTGATCTTGAGTGGTATTGAGCGGAGACAACTGTTAATGAAGGTCTGTAGTTTGTTTGAGATGCTCTTTATGACGCGATGGCCAAGTCTCTGATCCGTATGGTAGCACTAACTGACTTCACATTGGAGTTGAAAATCCGGATCTTATCTTCGTTTTGATGCTGAGTGCTGTTGACCTCCACACAGACTTGAGAGTAGTGAAAGCTTGTCTTGCTTTTCTGATTCTTGCTTTGATATCCTCGTCAGTTCCGCCTGTAGTTGAAACGATGCTTCCGAGGTGGGTAGGTAAAAGAGGTTGTTTCTTTCAGGTTCCTCCCATTTATGCTGATTGTTGTCAGTTGTTGTTGAGCAATATATATATATATCTTACACGGTTATCCACAGCTTTAACCGGCATAAGACAAAAAAATGGGAAGTACACCATTAATTCATCAGAGACTTTGAAACCCTCGGTAAACCTATTCAAGTTGCAGTCTGTGTATTACGTCACCTCGTAAAGGTTAAACCATAAAGCCCTGTGCCCCAAGATTGATTAATACCAAGCGGAACAATCAAGTATATTCTAGAAAATATTCCATGTACAACAGAAAGTAGCACTGCCGTATAAAGAAGGGACGTCAGAGGCCTTACGTGGAATTCCCAGTGACGCTGGAATTAGGGTGAAATTTGAACCAACCAACCAACTCTCTCAGAGATAAACTTTGTCGGCTTAAGGATCACCCCAATAGATCTAATTAAGAAAAATAATATAATTTACCGAATATTCTGCAATTAATGACTGTGAGGTCAATTACATAGGTCACACTAGTAAATCAGGGTCAACTAGATTACTGGAGCATAAAATTTTAGCTAGACCTAGAATAATTGACCCTGCTAAGTTAAATAACCTAGGGAAAAGCTCAGCCATTGCACTGCATTTACTTGCATGTAATCACAAAATAGTGTGGGAGGGACAGGACGGGAGTATTAAAAAGTAATATAGTTAGATGGAGAGAGAGAGGTTAATCACTGAAGCTTTATTTATCGACTCAACACCGCATACGTGTAGTCGGAATGACGCAACGCCTATACCAGAGATATGGAAAGTGGCAACAAACAACAAAGGGAAGTTGGCGAGACAGAAAGAGAGAAAATATTTATAAGATAAAATGTGAAAACGTGTGACTAAACTGATATGATTATGAGCAATAATTTAAGCTCGAAACGTCATCCAGTTGTTAATACTGCATCACTGTGTGATTATCAAAAATAAACTTATCTAATATGGAATTACATTCTACTACAGTGCCCAAGTTCTACACTTACAAATAATTGAATAACTTAAAAATTCATTACAAACTAAGAATTGAGCATAATTTTCAAATGACATAGTCACTATACTTTTTTATTCCTTCACGTTCCCAGTGGAACATAGGGCTTCAAGCTAGAGGCTTGAAGTTTCGGTAGCAATTATCTGTTATTTTAACGGGATGGAGTTGCTAGTCTCATGCCCAACCTTCCCTCTTTACCAGTCTTATTACTGGCTTACCGAGGTAAAGGAGTGCGTTGGGCGGGGCTCGAGCCCCAAACCATATGCGTAGTCGGCGAGCATTCTACCGCTGTGCCACCGATGCACCACTATACTTTAGGAAGGCTACGCAATATACCTTAAGCACTAACTGCTTGTATAATTGCGCTGTACAACGCTTGTGGAGATTTTACTCATAAGCATTCTGTACTTTCATCATGAGTTGACATCGGTTAGAGAACCATTGAAAAACCTCGGAGTACTGGACAGACGTTTCGTCCTAGTTTGGGACTCTTCATCAGTACGCACCCACCGCCAGGGGTTGAACCCAGGACCTTCTGGTTACAAGGCTAGCGAGCTCGTAGACCATTGAGCCACTGGGACCCGACTCAATGGTCCTAAACTAGGACGAAATAGCTGTCCAGTACTCCGAGGTTTTTCAATGGTTCTCTAACCAATGTCAGCTCATGATGAAATCCTGTAACCAATCAATCAAAATCCCTACAAACCAATACTTGAATATTCTTTACTTTGTTTAGGATGTGAAACCGATTATATGATTCTCATCCTCAGACAGATGTTATAACATTATTACGTGTATTACATGCGTATATTAGACGTGTCTCTTACCTCTGAGATGTTGAACACCAATGTACTTGAGTTTTACAAAGAATAGTGTTTATCCAAGTTTTATCAAAACATTGGAAATCCTATAAAAGATATTTCAACTTGCGATCATCTTTCTTTGTTCTTTTGATCTAGAAATAGGGTTGGGCAAGACTGTTAAATAGGGTACACAGTGTTTCAGTATGGCTTTTTTAGTTTTTATGCTTATAGGACCACAAATGTTGGCACTTCTGTGTTAGATCAATGTATTATCTATTTGTTTGTGTGCTAAAGCTACCATGTTAGTCATTTCGAAGTCCTGGTTGTATTTTTGTCCTGTTAGAAATCATGATATAACATTTATCTCAATTATTTGGACATATACTTTATTTTTTCTAGGTAATTGATGCTGATATGAAAATTTTATGCCAACTAGGAAATAAAATAAATAAATATAGCTCAATAACCGAATGCATGAAAATGCACATAGTCTTGAATGACGTTTATTGTGTAAAGGCTAATGGTAACACCTTTGTTCCATTTGGTTGCATTCCGACTCGAACATAGGACCCCTAACTTTTAAGTTTCAGTAGCTGTGGTGTTTTTGTACGGGTGGGTGGAAGAAGAATTGAGAGCCTGACTCCCAACCTTCTTTTCCCGAGCATTCTACTATTGGACTACCGAAGCACAAATGATAAAGCCTAGATCCTTAAATATCTAGATGGAACAGGGATGATAAAAGTCAAATATCAACTACCCTGAATCAATAAT
The DNA here is from genome assembly GCA_944472155.2 of Trichobilharzia szidati. Lineage (NCBI taxonomy): Eukaryota > Metazoa > Platyhelminthes > Trematoda > Strigeidida > Schistosomatidae > Trichobilharzia > Trichobilharzia szidati. Next base: position 57,240,767 of record OX235272.1, read on the forward strand.
CCATGACTCTATTCCAAAACTATCTGGAAGAAATAAAAGTGGAATTTGCTTATGGTTCACCCAAAAAAGGAGATGGTTGTATTATCGTTATTGTCCAGGAGTTACCCGACTCAATAGTGAACTGTACATACTACTACTAGTAATAATAGTGATAACATCCTATAACTGAGCTGAATGTTACACACCCGATGATCCCATCACATACCACGATAGGAAAACCATGTCAACAAAGTGCATTCCTCTAGCATACACTTAGCACTCAGAAAGAAAGCGAATTGTTAGTAGCTCAAAATGCATCGTTTATTAATACATGCTTTTACATTCGTGTGTGTGTGTGTGACAGGTACTATGCTTGTAGGTAAACTTTTCAGTTTCTTCAACTGCCTTATTTCCCATAACCAAACTGGGCATTGATTTTTTGATGAATGAAAAACTTATTATTTAATTTAATTATGACAACAGACAGTATATAATAATTATTCACTGTTTAAAAACTCAATTACATGCTTTTTCATAGACATATTTTTCTACATTTTAATTCTATTTTATGTTTTTCAGGTAAACATGAACATTGGTTTATTGCAACTAAATCAAGTCTCATATGATAAAAAATATTTCAGTGTGTATATATTGTATATTAGTAAACTTGTACAGCAAATGACTTTGTACTGCATTTTTATTTTCTATTGACTGAAGAATATATGATAGTCTCCACGTACCCTTACTTTTGGAAGACATTTTGGTGGATTCGTGTTCTGAGTAGAAATTCTAGCACAGCGTTTTTGCTTGGTCTTATATGCTGACTTGCATTTCCCGTTGATTGATTATTTTAGACCGAAATGTTCGATCTCTGTTGACATATCCTGTCTTAGTGAGACGATGGATGGAGGGTTCGAACGTCACTGAGAACATAATCTCTGAATGCAGAGATATGGGCATATCTAGCCAATGAGTTCCAAATAGGACAAAGTGCTCATCCTGGACTTCACTGCTGGTCACAATCAACCAAAAATAAACCTTCTGTGTCAGAGAATGCTAGTTTTAATCCCTTTGCTACCAAAATTTTCACTCTAACTTCAGTTTTCATTCGATCACCCGCCAAAAACTAAGTTTGTCTCACATATTCTATCATTTAAAATTTTTGTGTAGCGCAGAATTTGTGCAAGTGAAATCCATTCACAATCTTTATAATTCTAATGGTTATATGTCAGAGTTGAATTCATTTATCGCTGTATATGTAAATAAATGGGCAGATTTTCTAAGAATTATGAAAAATTGCTGTAGAGTTTATGAGTAATCACAATATTTGGTGGTCGCGCTAAATCACGAATTGGTAGAAGTTAGAATTCATGGACTGGCCATTGAATCGGGTCCCGGTGGCTGAATGGTATACGAGCTTGCCTTGTAACTAGTAGGTCCTGGGTTCGAACCCGAGTGGATGAGTACTGCCGATGATCCCCAAACTAGGATGAAACAGCTGTCCAGTACTCTCTGGTTTTCAATGGTTCTCTAACTGATATCAATCCGTGATCAAATTCGTAAAAACAAATCTAATCCTTACAAACCAATTCTTCACAATATTTAATAATAAAAATATTATTGCTTGCAATTATGACATCAAGCGTAGTAGATCTTTGCACATTTCGTTAGATTGTCTAATCCTCTAAGATTTTGAAGATATATTGATTTTTCTCCCACAGAGATCCTTCTAACTCACAGCTTTATTTGTTCTTTTACAATAAAATTTGTCGACCAACAGTTAATACTGATTGTTCACTGAAGTTTTGATGTATTGTACATAATAGGCGAATAAATCAATGAAAAAGCTGGACGATTTGGATATCCACGATTTTGATTGATCTATTAATTTACTAGGTAATTGGAGATATGTCGCAGTTTGTTAAAAATCGAACCTCGTGGTGACTTTTGGGCAGTAACCACTGCAGTAGTTATGATGGCTTCGATGATAAGAAACAAAGACAATGCGATTTTCATGCGTAAGAAGTGATGTGCATAGTTTTAACAATTTGAAGCCGATTGGGGATAAAATGAAAAAAGTATAAAAAGAAATATTGATGAAACTAGTAGTCACAACAAAGCTAAGAGGGAATTTAAGACTTTCACAACGTTGTTGTATCAAGATTGCACGTTTTAGACGCTACATAGGGTTCTTAATAGAGTGGGAACTATGATGTCATCCATATCTACAAACTCTGCGGGCTAGATGATCTTAATGACCCAATTAGACGGAATATTTTACAATGGCTGTGGGGTCAACTATGTAAGTCAATTCAGTAGATCGGAGTCAGTTGGATTGTCGGAACATGGGAACTAAGCTAAGTGTAGAGTGGTTGGCCCCAAAAATGACTAACTTAGAAAAAGCTCAGCTATCGCAATGACTGCACTAGCACACAAAAGGATAGGACAAAGTTACAGTTCTAAAAGGTGAAGGGAGTGATTAATAACTGAGTCTTTGTTCATGGAATGCACACCGGAAAAGGGCTATAGGAATTGCGTAACACCATTACTGAAAATATTATCACCAATAAAATCAAAGCATGAGAAATCACAGAACTATATAAACGAGATTTGAAAGCTATGTGAATACCTGCCTTAAATATTAGTAAGTAAATAACACTGCATCACTGTGTGTTGTATCAAATAACATTATTCCTACTATGGAACGGTGAAGCTATTCATATATTTAAAACAATTAATTAGAGCAAACATTTCGTCAACCGTTTAGCATTAAAGTAATCCAACCTCTGATTTCTAAGCTCAGTCTAACACTAGGTTGCCCCTTTAGAAGAACGATTTCAGTTTGCTACAAGTGTACTGTAAAACTAAGCATTTTTTCCTATTTCTAAATGAAGTAGAGAGTAGTTAAGGAATCAAATACATTAAATATGTCGAGAGGTGTTCTTCAACACATTTTCTGAATCATTGTTACTTTTAACTGTGTTACTAAGGTGGAACCAAATAAGGTCTTATTACGGATACCTTTTACTGGCATACATGAAATAACATTACTAATTTAATATTAAAAAGACCAAAAGAAAACTGAAGAAGTCTTTTTCCAAGTTGATCGATATTTTTTTTAATGATAAAAATACCATAGTCTATTCAAACTGTGCATTAAATGATGATTGATAATTGCAAGAATATTAATATATTAATTTACAATAACATTCCTAGTAGTACAATCCCTATTAAATCTCTATTACAATAATCAGTAAAAGGATCATAAATAGAATGTAGCGATAAATATTTTTGAATGAATTATAGATACAATGGACAATTGTGTAAAGAATAGTAAGCGTTAAACATCTAGATTCATTAAGAGTGCAGTACTTCTCTTCGTCCAATGTTCTGGTGGTTTTTCACCGGTTTTCAGTTCAACTCCAATCATAAATGAAGGTTTATCTGCTGTACCAGCTCGGTTCGGATAATAGTAACACGGAGCCACGTATATGTCTGAAAAAGTATAAAATGTTTTATTATGTGAACAGTAGCTGATATTAACTTAACTTTTGTAAATACATACGTACTACTGTTACAAAATGTCTTAAGAAGTATTCGCAATCATTCACCATCCAGTTGTCTAGTGATTTTTCTAAATCAAAAGGAAATTCTAAGTCATACATCAAACATTCAACGTTATTTCATATACTTGTTCCTCTTTGTGAATTTGAATGAAGCAAAAACAAGTGTCTGTGCAGAATAAGATGGTACCATCATTTATTTCGTCGGCTCCCCATCATCTGAGTACAACCTGAAGGATTAATGAAGTTTATGTGCAGAGAAATCTTAACGTACCTGATAAGGTGACGTAATGTCAGTTAGCAAGGGACCCCAAAATTAATTACATATAGACAGAAGCTTTAACTTTAAACAAATTAAGTGTTTAATTGGTGGATGGTGACTAGCATAGGAATCCATCAGGATGCGCATTTCGTCCTATTTGGGACTCGTCACTGAATGTACTTGCATTCCTCAGTGAGTGATGATGTTCCCACCGAGGCTCGAACCTAGTTCCCATAGTTTCAAACGCCAAAGCGTTATCCACTTAGGCCACGAGAGCCACCTCTTGTGCAACGGGTCATATTAATTATTTAATTCAATTTTCCTGTCGATTGATTGAAGTTATTGCAGAAGTTATATAGGTGTAACTTTTGAACACTGTGTATTGATTCTAGAGTCTTCTGTTAAATGATGTCATGTCACCTTTGCAAGTACGTTAAAAAATCTCTCTGAACAGAAGCTTAATAATTTTTTTGGACTGTATGCAGTTGATGAGAAGCCGACGAAATAAATCATAGTACTATTTTATTCTTTACAGGTAGTTACTTTTGATTTACTCAAATTCAATATTCTGGTATGAAATTTTGTTGCCCTGAAGCAACTAAGAAAGGTTATTATCTTTCGGTTTGTAGGTGATTATAATTTAAGTTACCTATAGTTGGTAAATAATAGAAGTAGAATAACTGAATATAAGTCAAAACGCAAAGATTTTATTGCTGTTATATCTGCTACTCGGGGTAATTGATGACAAATTATGTTTCAAAGCGTCCCCAGGTTATTATATCACAAGTTTTAAATAAGTATTTGTTCAGACATTTATAAAGCACAAAATAATTGAGCAAAGAATATTCTCCTTTCGATAATTTCCTCTTCTGGCTCTACAATGATTTGTATATGTTTATATACATAGAATATCCTAGATTAGTAGTCAATAACAATATTAGTGTTTTTTTAAATAATATCGATTTGTACAGTAAAATCACAATGGAATTACAGTTCATTAAAGATGCTTAAATTATAATAATAAAGATATAATAGCAAATAGAATATCAACTAGAATTAGGAAAATTCCACAAAGATTCAGGATTATTCAAACCTAGATGACCAAGGTAAGGATAATGTCTGAACTGGCTTCTTTCGGACGCACAAAATAGGCTTCTGAATGTGGATCCCAACAGCCTCAGCCATATTTAGTAATCGAACTCTTAAGGCGAAATTAAGATTTGTTGGTATGCGGCAAATGACCCTGAAAGCCTGGTTAACATCACTCTTGTGTTCTGTATCCACAAGATGAGATAGAATAGCGCTACGAATAGATTTTGTTTGTCCTTTACTTAACCACGCAGGGTGATGTTAGGAAATATGAGGAGAAACACGCCTAATTGTACGGTCTATGGAACTGGCTCCACAAGAGCAGTTAAATTGGTAGATACACCTTTATGAGGCACAGTTAGGCAGTTTGTGTTTTACTCCCGAACGCAAAAGAGGAGGGGTTTTGAAGACACAGTATAATTCGGCAGCAGGGAATGCTCTTTTTACCGCATTTCTAAGGCTCTGTGTTAGTATCTCGCTGATGTTGTCCAAGGAACTGCATTTGTAAGAATAAGGCCTTTTTAGGAACTGTTGGTACCTTGGGCTGCTTTGATTTTAGATTCATATTCTTATCATTAAACTTTTCTGGATAACCATTTTCACTCAGCAACCGTTTAGTATTATTAAGTTGCTCATCAAGACATTCATCCGAGGAGATTGCTCTGTGAACCAAGCACTTTATCAGATTGTGTTTGTATTTCAAGGGCACGAAGCTGAAAAAAATGAGTATACTGACCAGTTGATGTAGGTTTTCTATATACATAGTAGAGTATTGATCATAGACATTCGGAATCTAGAATATTCTATGTATATTTATATATATATATATATATTCTATGTATATATATATATACATATATATATATATAATTGTAGAGCCAGAAGAGGAAATTATCGAAAAGAATATTCTTTGCTCAATTATTTTGTGTTTCATAAGTATTTGTCGTCACTACCAAGTATATATTACGTCCATTTTGTTCTTAAATGTAGGAAAAGTGTTTTAAGCGGATATAATCTTGAACTCCCAAAATAGTTTCATTTTTAGGAAGGAAAACTTCAGATCAATTTGAAGAAGCAATTGAATTATTTGTATTTTATGAAGGCAGATATGAAGTTTTCTCCTTAATGTCTCGTCTCGTTGTCGTCTTCTTCAACCAGTGAAATAAAACACAGCTACACAAAAGACTTAATAATCGTATTATGCCTTACGTGTTACAGCTCAAGTAAGGCAAACGAATTTCTGTTTTTTTTCATTCGGTTGTGTTTCTTGAGCTGTTTGATTTAATTGTAAAGCTTTTGTCGTCCCTCTAGACAACATCTTCAACGCAAGCTTTAATATGAAGTAAACCTATTTGAATTCTCTATGAGTGTTATAATTATATCTCCTGACAATCTTTGTCGCGATTGGTTATTGTCTAGAAGGATGTCGAAAGCTTCGCAATTAAATCAACCAGCTCAGTGAACACAACCAAATAGAATTAATCCACGTGAGCTAAAAATTTTCTCTATTACTTCGGATTTCCGTGTATTTTTATATTTAAGTAGGTGTGAACATATCAGTTGGATCTGCTTCTTGTAACTCATGAAGTGAAAAATGAAAGCTTACTTTGATTGGACACTAGATATTAAGTGACAAATGTGTCGCGTCTAGTCCTTTGTTTGCTGCAGAATGAATTCTATCAGCCACCACAATAGGTGACACACTACTATGGTGCACTTTAAAATGTTGTTTTTATTAGGTGGTTGGAGGCAATCGGCTGGGAGCCTTGCCTTACCTAGGTTTCGTGCTTGTTGACACTTGTCAGCAAGGTGTATCTACAGTCTTGAAGGAATTCATGTCCTCTCTGATATTCTCCCCCGTGTCAGATAGTTTTGCAGTCCGAGATGTTACCACTGAGCTATTCGCGCTCGTGTCTGTCCTCCTGCACGACTGTACTGAATACTTTGATTGGACACTAGGTAATAAGTAGTTCGTGGCATGCTTCTAATTCCTTGTTTGGTGCAGACTGAATTCTGTCAGTTAAGTTTGCCCACGTTCACATACACTGTAACTGTTTAACGCGAAAATTCCCAATCACGAAAGATATAATTTTCATGAAAGAACAAGTTTTGGTGACTCTAAACTACAGCAACCCAAAAGGAAATAACCTAATGGACGGATTAATGACCTTGACGAATTTATGTACAGAAATTGGTTTAACCTGACTATAGGGACTCCTGTGAGAAACTGGGAGGTTTTCTTGGAACATATGCACGAATATTATCCTATATAACCACTTTTAACATTGCATTACTTGTATATATAGACGTTTATTTCAAATTACGCACTTTTACTTCTGACGCATCTGATTAGTCGCTAGAGGTTTTTTTCTAGATAGCTTCAATTTGGGATGCTATAGTTTAGAGTCACCCAAGTTTTTAAACAGTTTCGTATAAATTATGTAATACACGAAAAGTTAGCGTATTCATTTTGCTTTTTTCTCATTCATCAGAAGAAAAAAGTATAACCTGTCATTGCCAGACTCTAGGGAATATTAAAATGTTTTTTTTGATGTGGTTGTGTTCTCTGAGCTGGATAGTTAATTTGCGAAGCTTTCATCACCCTACTAGGTGACATCTTCAGTGCATACTTCAATTTGAAGTGAGCTTTTAGATTTCTCCACGAGTTTATTAATCATCTCTCCTGGTGACCTTGGACGACAACCAATCACATCCAAGGTCACCAGGAGAGATGATTAATAAACCCGTGGAGAAAACTAAAAGCTCACTTCAAATTGAAGTATGCACTGAAGATGTCGCCTAGTAGGGTGATGAAAGCTTCGCAAATTAACTATCCAGCTCAGAGAACACAACCACATCAAAATCATCCACCTGGGCTACAAATCTTCTCCAACATATAAAATGTTTATAAGATTTAGGATTCAAGTTTAGGATCTGTGACGTTAATACACGGAATAAATCTTGACTCATAAAGTTAAGTATGAAAACACCTTATCTTACATCATTCCAATGTATTAGTTATGTTTATTTAGGTAATCAATGATGCAATTTCACGTAGTCAACATCACACATGGTCATGTATACTTTGATTGGACACTAGTAGCTAGTGCGATGTGTCTAGTCCTTTCTTCGGTGCAGACTGAATTCTATCAGTCAGGTTTGTAATATGGCCGCTAGACACATCGCACTAGTTACTAGTGTCCAATCAAAGTATCCACTACAGTCCTACAGGAGGTCAATCGTGAGCCCGGAATAGCTCAGTGGTAACGTCTCTGAGTGAAGGCGGCACTGGGTGACGCGGGTTCGAATCTCACAAGGGACTTCAAGGTTGCAGATACGCCTTGCTGACTGGGGAGTGCCAACTAGCAGGAAACCTAGGTCGGCCTGGCTTCCTGCCGATTGCCTCCAACCATCTAATATGGTCATGTATAAAACAACTAATCCTACGCCTATCAGTAAGTTAAAATTTAGTTATTCTCTTTAAATAATAAAAGAACTATCAATCATAATAAATAATTTTTGAATTACTTTTAGGTGATTTCTTTTTATTTTCAACTGGTTTAAAGTGTACACCAGGCATTGGACAAACTAATTGCATTGGTGCAGCTTCAATTAGGCAATAATTTTTTCTATCCCATCCAGCACCTTGTAGATATAAATTACTAATATAAACACCGTCTTTTGGTGCAACTAATACATTTGCATCACTTGTTGCTAGTACAGTAAATTCCCAGCTTAAACTATCTACAGAAACATTATTCTTTCTTGCTGCTGTTTGTAGAACAGCTGTAAGAAAACCTGTTGGAAAAGTGAATGCACCAATCCAGAATAATTTTGGTTGATGTGCTGTACGCGCCCATTTAGCGAATAATTCCACTCGAGCGGCTAAATCTCTAGACCATGAACCTAATGGTTTCATTGAAGAATATGTCTAAAATGTTAAAAAAAAATATAAAAGTTATATAAATATACAAGTTTAAATAAAGCGAATATGAAAATTTTCACTAATAGACAGACTTTAAAGATTTAAATTAAAAAGACAATTGCAGCGAAGAAAATTTTATTTTCGACGAAGTGAAGCGCCGACTTGAAAAACGCGCTCGCGAACACTACCCAGCCTGGCTAGTAAAAGGAGACCAAAAACGTGTATACAGCTCAGTGACAGAACATCTGGTCAACTCAGGACATTCAGCGCCTTTCGAAAAACCTCAAAGTAATATACAAGATTCAATCAAACCTATCAAAGGGAGTGAAATCAAGACATCTGGGCATAGCTGAGGCGTAGCTATCCAAAAACTCAAACCCACCCTTTGTATCCAAAAGAAATACGTCCAACCGCTTCTCTGCCATGGCCATCATAAACGGGTAAATTTTTTTAGCAATGACCATCCCATCGCCTTTCTTGTCTAAACTTCCCGTTTATTCATGTTATTTTAAGTTTTTCTTAATCCCTGTCTACACTACCATATTTTCATATCCACTCTTCCTGTTTATTTTGTCATTTTACTATTTCTACATATTTAATCCCTGATTGCATGAACAATTATTTATCACATTAGTTTTTTTATCCAAACATCCTATCTATTTTGTTATTTCTACATTCCTAACCCCCAATTGCACAATGTCAATCGTCTCAGTCCCCCTGTTTATCATGGCATTCTAATTCCTAATTGTAATTTTTAATAATTTGACCCTTAACCGGAAATTATTCTAGAACTTTCCCATCCATTTGATATAAATACACGAATGTACAGCCTAGATGATGACTTCGTCGAAAAGAAAATTTTCTTCGCTGCAATTATTTTTTAATAACTCCTATGACCCAATGTGTATATTCCGAGATTTAAATTAGTTTTCTATACTAACTAACATCATTGGAAAGCCAACGAACACGAGGCTTGATTTTCATGACTGTTGGGATATATGTTGTCATTCAGCCGGCAAAACTGCAGAATCTAAAGCTTTCGAACTCAAGCCGATTAACACGTACACTCAATCTTTGTTTGATCGCACCTCACAATTATTAATAAAATAGTCAGTTGATTAAATTTCCAACCAAAGAGCGATTAGGTAGGCGATAGGAGATCTTGAATACCACGAATTTCTTCTTAACTTAACAAAGAATATTATAAATCTGCAAGTTTTTTTTATTCCTTCACGTTCCCAGTGGAACATAGGGCTTCAAGCTAGTGGCTTGGAGTTTCTGTAGCAGTGTTTATTTTTACAGATAGGGTTGCTAGCCTCATGCCCAACCTTTCCTCTTCACCAGCTTTATTTCTGGCTTAGTGAGGTAAAGGAGTGCGATGGCCGGGGATCGAACCCCGGACCATATGCATGGTCGGCGAGCGTCCTAACCGCTATGCCACCGATGCAACAGTTTAACTTGACTGAACTGACTAGAGTAATAAAGAAAATGATAACTAGAGGTTACTTGCTCACTAGGAGGTTACATTCGAGATTCGGAAAACCATCTCTGTTAGTACTTACCTCCTAGCAGTTGAATGAAAGGTATGCTTGATTTGTTGATTTAACAATACGGATGAGGCTATTCATATTGCTACATTATTCATCCTCTTAACAGCATTCTGGAAAAACAGCAGCTTAGCATGTAGTTCATCTTAACACATTATCACAAATGATGCGTGCACGCATTCATTAGATCTGACTATAAGTAGCAGCAGCGCATCTGTATATCTGCTATTTCTCCCTCTTCAAATGTATGATGATACTACAGGACTGACTTGTAGAAGCAGCGAAGTTGTAAAAAACGTTAACTACTTAACTTATTACAGGATTTTCATCATGAGCCAACATTAGTTAGAGAACCATTGGAAAACCTGCTGGGAGTACTGGACAGCTGTTTCGTCCTAGTTTGGGACTCTTCATCAGTACGCACCCACCACCAGGGGTCGAACCCAGGACCTTCTGGTTACAAGGCGAGCTCGTAGACCATTAAGCCACTGGGACCCGATCCAATGGCCAGCCCATGAATTCCAACTTCTGCCAATTTACGACATAGCGCGACCCCTAGCCAATGTCTTCGGCGAGTATTTGTCCTCACACCCGACCTGCTGCACCCTACTGGTCACTTAACTTATTATTTATAAAGTTGCTTCACTCCCAACTGACTAGTTGAAAAACGGAATCTAAGCACTGATAAAAACTTGCTTCATCAAAGTAATTAAGGGACCTATCAAATAACACATATAGTCAGCCTCATTCCACTCTCTCCTTCTTGACAGCTATAAGAAAATGGAGGCCAAGTATATGAAGAGATTATACGCTTTTGGCAATTTCTTGCATGTGATAAAACCAAATGGTAATCTTAGAATTAGATGTAAGCGAACCAGTCTATTTAGTTGTAAATATTCACTTTAGTCCTGCAGAGCCACCAGCTCCCCTAACTGGTAGTACTGAGTGATATTCACGAGTGTTGCAGTGAAAATGTTATATTTCTAAGTTGAGTATATAGGGAAGTCAATGATTGCTTGAAGTGAGTCCTCTACATGTTAAAAATCTATGGAGACTTAGTCAAATGGTGCATTTTAAGAACTACCTCACTATAAATGACTTTTCATTATGTTTTTTTTCAAATTACCAGTTCAGTAATGAGCTGAGTAAGTTTTTCTAGAAATTAGGTAATGTTGTCAAGACATCTAAATGCCGACTTGAGGACAATTAAACATTGATAATACACCATAAGATTATGAAAAAAGTGTAATATTGTATTACCTTACTCCATTGTTCTGGAACATGTCCATCAAAAATTGAAGTGAATATCTGCTCCAATTCTGAGGACATAACAACCAAGCCTTGAATACCTTTGTTTAAATCTGACAGTTGACTACGTATTAAACCAAGAAGACGGTTGTAACGTTGTATTTCTTGTAGTAGAACAACTACCAGTGGTGAATGATCTGTTGCAAATATTTTCACAGTGCCTTCATAATCAATATCTTCAGGTAATTGCTTTTGAAGGTTATCAATTAATTCAAGTACTTTTTCTTCACGTGAAACACCAGTACCTTGTGATGTCTAAAATAATAGTAATTATATAACATGGTATACTGATATATTTTTAAAAAATATTATGGCATTGTAAAAAGAACCTAACAGACAGGCAGAAAATTACGACTAGAGAACTGTGATTTTGATTTCTTCCTAACTGTAAGACTTTAGTATTAATATTTTTTAATATTATTTCTTTTTGCTTGAGTCCTGTGCTCTCTGAGTGGAACACAAAGCTTCAAGCTTGAGTTTTGAAGTTCTAGTAGCAGTGGTGTTTTTTTACAAGCTGGGGTTGCTAGACTCACGCCCAACCTTTCCTCTTCACCGGTCTTATTACCAGCTAGGCAACGTTTTCGAGTGCGTCGACCGGGGATCGAACCCCGGAACAAATGCGTGGTTGGCGAGTATTCTACCGCTGAATCACCGACGCACATTTTTTTCAAAATTAAAAACTTTATAAACTGTAATTCGTTTTAACTGGAGCTACTTCGTACTAATGTGTAATCTTTCTTCCAGTGTTTTTTTATCATTGTGATTATGATTATCCTACTTACAAATGAGCTTCTTGGTTTAGAACCTTACCACTTGTTTTCAGTTTGCTGATGTTCTGATAAACATCCGTGCAACATCCAAGACCATTCACTGAAGTGTTCATATGACTTCAAGCAAACTGTTTATACCTACCACTTCATCCGAATCATATGAATGACTAAACCGATTAATAATGACAACAAAACATCGACTTTAGTACAGCATAAATGCAATCAATGGTTATAGATTCACACGAACATAATTCAAAATCGTTCATGATGGCACAGATCTATTCAAGCTTTATCATCTTCGAAATTCTAATGAGATCACTACTCCTCAATAGACTATTCCCTCCCTCCTTTATCTATTGTAATGTTATCACATTTTTGTTGTCTTCTTTTATGTATGCCTTTTTGAAATGTAGCCGATTGAATCGATGTTCATCTGCACAAATTTTTATGTTGATACTCGTCAGTCAGTCACTAAGAGAATAAATTTAACCTTCATAAATGGATTACATCTTTAACATTCTAAAGTGTTCACTAATGTAATCAACACGATCGTCTAAGAAAAATTCATTCTACTTCTACGAGCTCCTAAGTCATAGAGTGATGCTTTCGTATAAGTTTTAAAAATATATTGCCAAAACTCGTTAAACTTGTCCAGAGAAATGACGAAAGAGACAGAAGACAGTATAGTGTAAACCTGAGATATTATTTATATGATATTTCATTAGTCACTAATATTCCTATGTATTTTATTTTTACTAGTCTCATTCCTTATCTGATAATATATAGTAGTTTGTTACGAAAGGAGTTTGAATGAAGTGACCCTTAAGCTCAAAGAGAAAGTTTATGGACATGTGTATTCATGTATCTGATAGGCAGGTTATATATTGAATGATGCACCCTCCTGATAATCGTATTCCATCTAGCCTGTAAATCTGATCAGTTAACAAGTAGATTTGATAACAGATACTTCTTGTTTTCATGACAGTTGTATGGTGTGTGTGTGTGTGGGGGGGTAACATAAAACACCCATTTAGCAAAGTGTTTCCGAAATAAAAGACTGTCATCATTATGTTATTATCATGGGAACTACGACCTCGTAGACTATGAGTGAATACTAACTTAATGCGCTGGCTGATCTGTCCTAATCGCACGTCAATAACAACAATGACAATAACACGGCACGCGCGCAAAGACAGAAGAGAAGACCGGACGTTGGAAAGAGAGCTTTAACTGTCTCAAAACAACAGTCAAAAAGGACCAACAGAGCATGTGTGTATATATATGGTTAAAATGACCTTGAGAAGCACTAATACCATTAATGAATTAGACAGTGGACAACCAATAGGATTCCAAAAGTCATAAATAGGGTGAGAGGAATTCAGGTCATAAATCAATAGGTGGGGCGAAAGGAGACAAACATACACGTAAAAATGACATGTAGGAAATTAAGTCTGTATATATCAAAAAGTATTGCATATAACTAAATGAATAGTGAAATAGGCTCACCTGTGGTTGCAATGAAAGCAGTGTATCTAACAGCATTCTTGTCTCTTGAATTTGTGAAGTAATATCTGCATTTGGATGTTGACCAAATGCTTCAGGATGATCAATTTGTGGTAGTAAAGAGACAAATTCTCTGTAAGCATTCAGCGTACCATCTCTTGGTATATAATAATGTGGTAATGATGATAGCTTGTAGAATGGTTCTTTCAACACTTCTTCTTTGAAATAATCACCTATATAGGTATTTAATAATCGACGATCCCAATCATCTGTTACATGACCACCATAATTAATATCTGCTATTAAATAACGCAGTGCATCCCATGCTGTTTCATCGTATTGTTCTAAATAATTTGTTAACAAATGTTCAGATACTTCAAAATCAGAATCATTAAATTCATATGGGATATTCCAGCCAAGCATTAAAAATTTTCTACGCTCTAGTAGAATAGAATGAAAATAGCATAATGCAAAGAGAAGTTTTTTATATTTCTCTGGTTTTTGACATGAAGAAAATTGATCCTCCTGTAAGATAAAAGAATAAAAACAAATTGATCACTTGTTATCTATTTAAATATAATACATATATCGAGATAGAGAGATTATTTTAATTCGTGGATAATTCCTGAAGAGTCTGTTTACAATGAATTTATCATCAAGCTGTGCAATCGTATATGAATATCACTTTTTTAAACAATAATGTGAATTGTGACAAAATAGTTAGTTATGTACTTCATAATATAGTTCATGAAATGTACATTAATCTCAAAGGGATGTAGAAATAATGGGACTAGTAAGCGATTAAAATATTGACTGACTGGTTTCAATGTAGAACTTTGCACAGATGTGCAGTAGTTCGAGTTGCCACACCCCATGTAGCACACATAGCAAGAGAAGAGAGATAATAAAGAGATATGGGGCAAAAAGAATAGTAAAATGGAAGAACAATATAATTTTATTTGGTATTATAAATTATAAAGAGTGAATGCATCTGCGCCATTGAGAACGATTTTGAGCCATATCATCTTACATTTGGCAGGAGCGAACCGCATGCCGAACATTCGAAGATTGCTGCTCAAGATGTTCAAAAGACTCTGCATTTACTCAGCGTCTTCACCTAGAAGGACTGTATCATCTGCATATTCTAAGTCAACGAGATTATTCCCCGGTAACAAGTCAATCCCTGAGTCGCTGAAGTCAGTTAGGGTTAAGTCAATTTGTACTTCTATGATGAAATTAAGTAGAAATGGGGATAGTGGACATCCCTGACAGACACCATTGGTTGTCACCACTTCAGATGACAACTCTCCGTAATCTCTCACCTGGCTGACTGCATGAGTTCGAGTAGAGTGCCTTGATCAGTGCAATGTATTTCCTCGACATTTCCGTCACAGACAAACATCACCGGAGTATCTCTCGGTCGACGGAATTGAATGCCGCCTTAAGGTCAAGAAATATGACGATTGTTGGACGCCAGTAAGTATGTCTATATTCCAGAATCTGTCGAAAGGTAAAGATATGATCAATACACCCTCTTCCTGGTCTAAAGCCTGCCCGGTTCTCTCGTGTTTGTTCCGCCCGAGAATCGCTTAGTTTATGCAAGATTATTGAGCCTAGAACTTTAGATACCATATTGGTTAAGCTAAGTCCCCTGTGATTATCACAGGAAGACTTGTCTTCCTTCTTGTATATCGGGATAATCAATGACTTTCACCAGCCCGACTATAAGAGAACAATGCAAAAATTATATTGAATTATATAAATGAGATAATGCCGGAAATTATTCGAAGGGGAATTGGTAATAACAATCGACATAATAAGGGAAAGATATGCAAATTGAATAAACAGAAAGAAAAATAAGTTGGGCCAAAGTATGAGTCGGGATTATCACACTTTAGTCTAGAACGGATTAAGACCATGTGAGTTGGAGGAGTTGAACAATCTTTTTCTGTATACGGACATCTAGATTTTCTGTTTCGATGGCCAAAGCTTCAGCAATACAGTTGCGTGGGATTTGGGCAAGTTATTTTTCGCCTTGTAGATAACCTTAAATGAAGAGACTGTAGAGATAAGGTGATCAGTGTCGACCAGATATTCAATTATTGCGCTTCTTATAGCCCAACTTCCACCTCTTCATAACCACACAGGATAGTGTTCTTGCATCCTCTTGGGCGAAATCCTAGTCTAAAGACTGACATACCCAGCTCCACAAGAGCAGATGAATTGGTAAACGCACATAGAGTAGGTCAACTGCGGGATCTTGTCCTTCAGGTTATAGGACAGTAGTGGTCGACTAGAAGATGCTGTCCTCAATACTACTGTGAAATCTTTCATTTATGGTTGTCGGTAGCCAAGTCGCCTCTGAATTCTAAGTTCATGTACAGCATTTCCTCGGTTACTTACGTTCATTCACATTTCACAAATTCTAAATGCATGTTCTTGTCTATAAAACATGTCAGAAATCCATTTACCATTAGGATTTGTTTCATAAGATGTAACTCTCCCTCCACAGCATCAGGACAACCTATGAGCCAGATGCGAGAGGTAAGTTTTTTTGTTGTCTTAAGTCGACATACTCATTGATTGATTGAACCAAAACATTCGGCTTCTGTTGACATACCGGCTCGTAGTACGGATGCTTCGACGATGTCCGAGGATTATTATTAATGTTGTTGGTGACTAACCGTGGAATCCAGGATACACATTTCGTACTATTTGGGATGTACCTGCAATCCCCAGTGGGTGATGATGTTCCCTATGGGATTCGAACTCATTACCCTTCGTTTCAGACTCTAAAGTGTTCTCCACTAGACCACTTAGTCCATGAGGTTGAATTCATTAAACAAAATAACCACAATATTTCAATGCTACAATGTGAAGATATACCCCTTTATGATTAAATTAAATATTCATCTAATAGACAAAATCCAATGAAAAGCTTCTTTCAGTTAAATATAATGATGACGTGGCTGAAATTTGAAATTCTTATACGTGATAATTATCAATGTGGAGAAAAAGTTGAATCAATGGCACTACTGAGTAAATAGGAGGATTTACCAAGTAGTAATTCAGAGGTCGCTGGTTCACATCCTGCAGCAACCGGGATTTTCATTTCACCATCCATCACATCAGTAACTGTCTGTCAACTCAACACTATCCCAGGTAATCTGTCTCTGTCAGTTGTCAAATTCTTACATACCAAAAGAAATATGCTTTCTTTAGAAGGACTAACAATGAGTTACAGGCAAGTTCTAGATCAAAGCAGTTTTTTACAACTACAGTCAATGTTGAAATTATGGTGAGTTACTTAGTTATTGAATCAGCTATAGTGAATAATTTTCACGACTAAATGTTAACAATAATGTCTAGTTAGTGATATAGGACTATACCATCCTGAGAAGGATGTTGAAGGTAGTTAGTAGGACTAGTGGTGTAAAACTCAGTCAGCTCGTCACTACATTAGTTGATAGGCATCTGAATACATACGAAAAATGGTCTAAAACCATACTCTCCGACCCCCAACACCCCCTCTATTCCCAACTCTCGCCTTGTATCTCATCAGGTAGAACCAGAAATCAGTATAAAATAATCTATGCTCGTACAACCAAGTACAGGAACTCAACGATACCATACTTGGCCCGTGATTTAAGTGACAGAGACAATGTTAAGCGTGAAATCTATGACTTGCTTTGTTATTAACAACATAATTTTAGGCTCTTTTATTTCTCTCTTATTTTGTATTCTATAGTGAACTCCTTCCCAAACATACTTAGCTACCTAAAATATTAATATTGGCTTACTTTTTTGTTCTTTACTGTATTCCTTCTTTTGTGTATCCAATGGTTCCGACTATATTAGCTGTATGAGTATTACAAAATTGTCCTATCATTAACCATCATATAATTATTAATTTTTGTGGTTGTTTTTTCTTATTTTTTATTTTTGTCGGCAATATTAAACTGACAATCATTGGTTGTGAACGCCATTGTCACCACCTTAAAAATTTTGTATTATGCAGGATTACTCACACTACTGCTACAAACACCGCATTCGACCTGGTAAAAAAACAACCCTGAAATGTTATTTTATGATTGTTTAGAGTTGTTTCAACCAAATTAACTGATCAACTTGGCGATAAACTTTCTTAAATATCATTTCATGACTTCTTGTATGACTATAGCTTTACTGTCACCATGCATAATCATATCATTGCTTCCACTACCCAATACTGAGATATTATTATATGCTGTTTATTTTCCTTTCTACTTCTTGATATTTTTTCGCATTTTTTAAAAATTATTTTGTGTTTGTTTTTTTTTTTTTTGCTGTTGTCGTCTTTATATTGATTTTTTTGTTAAAATACTCCTTTTAAACGTTGGATAAAATTAGATGCAAATATTGTAGATATGTGCTGAAAATTCCACACTGTACCACTAGTACTGTTTCTGGAATAAAGCAAATTATTATTATTATATAAAGAATAATTAGCTCTGATACACTTTATGAACATCGACTAGTATTTTCTGTAAACATTTTCACTCCTAAACAGTATGCCACACACTTTTCATTGAGCAGATGAACACTTAGAATTGTAATATAGTTTAAATTTGGTGGATGGTGATTAGCTGACTGGGGGGACTGCAGGTACATCCAGATGACGAGTTCCAAGTAGGACGAAATGCCTGTCCTGGATTCCACTACTAGTCATCACCATCTACCAAATTAATTCAAGTTAATCCTCAGACATCATAGAAGCGTCCGTACTCGCAGCCGATATGTCAACAGTGACTAGTCCAATCAGTCAACGAGAAAATCGAAATTGAATTTTAAAAAATTTGTAAAATGGGTTTTTTGTAGTATTTTTTGTATGAGATATTGTTATAAGTGTGCTCTTAGTACAGATAAAGGAAAACTTAGTCCAAAGATGTACCCGGACCGGCAATCTGTAGCCTAGGAACTGAGTATTGTATCATTCCAAGTAACTAAAAGTCATAATCATTATTAAACAAAATTAAATTGACTAGTAACCTCTAATGAAAGTAAAAAGCTTACCTTTACAAGATGATACAATCGTTTCATGTTTGCACGTAATCCTTTCGGTGGTTCAGTAGTCATCTTTATTCCAACTTGTAGAATAGAAATAGGAAATGCTGGACTTGGACTTGATGAAAGCCATAAACGAAAATCAGAATGTGGTTCTTCTATAGCTAATTGTTCAACAATCTTATCTAATGCAGGCATCCATGATAATGATAGATGACAATTAGCCAAAAATACCCAATTGCCTTCTTTGATACCTTCTTTAATTAATCTTGTTGCTATTGGTGATTGACCTTGACCCAAGGATAAAGCATGAAATTTCTTAACCATTCCACAATTATCAGCTAATTGTAAAAGTCCAGCCGTAGGATCTACACCCGGTGACAGGACAAATATTAGCGGTGTTCTTGTAGAACTATCATCAACTACTTGTTTCATATCTAATACTGGTGGTTCAACAAATCGACTGCCTAAATTATTCACAATAAAACTTGTTGCACAAAATGATAAACGATCTGGTCTCAGTGAACGTACAATAAGCATACGTTGAAATTCATTCAAGGTATTATCCCATTCTCCTGGTAATGGACTATTCTCTGGTTCAGCTGCTGTATACCATAAATTCCAATCTCTTGAATATTGTTCAAATGATGTAACAATACCATGGAAACTAGCTAATTTATCTAATTCTGTAATATTATCCCAACATTGTTCAGTTAACCATGATGTACAGGGATTATCAAATTGATTTTCACGATCTAATACAACCCCACCACGTAAAAAGAAATTATACTCATCTTGATTCACTTTACCAGCTGCTTCTAATATTTGTAAACAAATATGAAATGAAAATAATAATTTATGCCGTTCAAATAAACCACGACAAGTATAACGATATACAGCATAAGTGTGATAATCATTCAAGTGTAATATACGATCATCTAATTTTGCTGATTTAGGACTTTTATCAATACTTAAAGTGAATAAATCAATATAAGCTTCTAAGGAAAATTGATACATCGGGTCTATACGACTCATATCATTTAATACAAAGAATAAGATTGATGAACGTTCAGCACAAGGACGATAACCTTCACGAGCTTTATCAATTTGTACTTCTGTTTTTTCAGCTATGCGTAATTGTTCAGTTACTTCCTGATGAAAAAACAAAACAAAGTATTAGAAATGAAATATTAGAAACTTAAAGTGGTAAAGAAAATAAACAAAACCACTACCGTCAATTTTAACTACTTGACGTGATGCAGTTTGATAAGAAGCGTCCAAAAATGAAATTGACATTTTAATTCAATGGCTGCGGAGGTAAAAGTGTGTTTATTCCTCAAATCTGGATCTAGTTTCCGTAGGGGGCATGAAATAACCTCACTGGACAACTTGTTTAACCTTGAGCTAGTCATTAACCAATCAGGAAAATGTATTCTCCCCTGACCTAGCCGAACTTTAATGTGTCTGAGAATGTATAATGATGTGTTTTTCCTTGATAAAGGTCCGTTACCAAGTCGCTTATCTGCTCCCGTTACAAATATTTCCAGATGGATTTCCTCACGAACTAATATGAAATAGAGAACCATTGGAAAACAAGAAGCACTGAATAACTGTCGCATTCCAGTTTGGAGCTCTTCAGTAGCTTGGAAACATGTCTCCTAGTAAAATTCTCATATCTCTGAATACATAGGATTATGTTACTCTTTTAAGATTATAAGACAATATAAAATATTTGTAACTCAGAAAAACGATCTTGTTGTTGTCGCTTTCTTCTATCTGGATGCCTTAATCCTGCAGCTTTCGTTGTCTTGCTAACTTTTTGAGAAAACAGTAACAAGCATTAAAAACTATTACCAATTTTCAATAGTAATAAAAACTTTTTCAGCTTGAAATTTCCATAAGAATTGTATAGTTGCAAACGGAAATGAAAGCTGGCAGTTAATGAATACTAAGAAAGTTAATAGATCTACAGGCTTAACCAACACAAATATTCTTTTTCAAGTATTGGTTTTGTAAGGATTTAGTTTGACTGGATGGAGGATTTCATCATGAGCTGACATCAGTTAGAGAACCATTGGAAAACCTGCAGGGAGTACTGGACAGTTGTTTCGTCCTATTTTGGGACTCTTCAACAGTACGCACCCACCGGGGTTCGAACCCAGGACCTTCTGGTTACAAGGCGAGCTCGTAGACCATTGAGCCACTGGGACCCGATTCAATGGCCTGCAGCTTCTTGAATTACTCACCTGAAGTTGAATTACCATTATTTTCTAATCTCAATTTGTCACACAATATCACTGTCTTATGTTCCCATGCTTATCGAACTGGTGAGTAGTACAAACCATGGGATTTAACCACTTATCTTCAATGTATAAATTTACTGAAAGATGAAAATTTACTCAGCTGATGATAACGCATAACTGAACGATCTGAAAATTAAATTTCATCAAAAACTGATAATTGACTGTCCATTCATAATGGATGAAACAATAGTAAGTGGTTTTATCGACGTATCCTATCAATTCAAATTATGGGATTTGTGGGGATTTCAGCTGTTAGACTTCGTCATGAATCAACATCAGTTAGAGAGATCACTGAAAACCAAGGAGTATTGGATAGTTGTTTCGTCTTAGCTTGGGACTGTACAGCTGTACTCACCCACAACCCCAATAGAGATCGGATCTGAGACGACCCGTCCCAACTCCTTTTATTCAATTATTCTTAACTAGTTGTCGTGAGAATCTACAACTGAAACTAAATATTCAATAAATGTTTATTAGACTGCTTTAAAGTATATATGTATAACTTACAGATGAAGTAGTTTTTGATGTTTGCAGTGTATTAACAAGTTGTTCATCGTCTAACAATGAACCTTGAGCTTCATTTAATAATCGTAGAATTTCATCCTCTAATTCTGTGAGTTTACGTTTACCTGCAGCAATTCCCATAACTAAATTATCTTTTTGTTCTTCTAATTCAGGACGTTCTTTACGTACTACAATACCGAGTAGTTGAGCTTCTAATCCTTGTTGTTTTACAGCAAAATTTACAATTAAAGCTTTTGAACAGATTTCTGGTGTATAATGTGGATTGGGCAATTTCGTGGTAATATAAAACCTGGAATCGGAAAATTAAAAAAAATTTAGTTGTTAATTTATGGTCAGTGGGAGAATATTAAATAGTTAAAATTCAAAACAGAGTGACAAAGGTTTTTAAAAAGATTTTCAAGTATTGGTTTTGTAGGGATTGTTTTTTGATTGGTTGGAGGACTTCATCATGAGCTGACATCAGTTAGAGAACCACCGGAAAATCTGGGAGTACTGGATAGCTGTTTCGTCAGCCTAGTTTGGGACTCTTCATCGGTACTCACCCACAACAAGGGCTCGAACTCAGGACCTTCTGGTTACAAGGCCAGGGAGCTCGTAGACCATTGAGCCACTGGGACCCGATCCAATGGCTAGCCCATGAATTCTAACTTCTGCCAATTCACGACATAGCGCAACCACTTCGCAATGTCTTCTTCGATGAGTTACTGCCTCACCTTCAACCTGATGCACCCTACTGGTCACGGCTTCATACCAGAACCCCAGGTTAACTGCCTGAACAGGGTCAGTAGCTAATGAGCATCAGATTAATTTCCAAGTACTGGTTTTGTAGGGAATTTTGTTTGATTGGTTGGAGGATTTCATCATGAGCTGACATCAGTTAGAGGACCATTGGAAAATCCCCCTGGGAGTACTGGACAGTTGCTTCGTCCTAGTTTGAGACTCTTCATCAGTACACGCCCACCGGGGCTCGAACCTGTGGCCTTTTGGTTACAAGGTTTTTAAGAAGAATTTGTTGATTTGATCGATATCATCCACTTAGGAGAGAAATGTTGGTGAAATATAAAGGAAGACTGAGTTTTATTTTCAATTATGTATTACTTGTGACTTAAACCTGATGTTCCCGTGTTTGTTTGTTTGCTTGTTTTACTATGTATTTGGTCACGAATGTTTTTATACTGTTCTAAACTCTTATCAATAAAAGAATTCTGTCAGTTTTGAATCCTCTGTTTTTCTGCATCTAATAAGACAAATATAATCCCATTATGTTGTTTTCTGTGCCTTACAAGCAGTATATCAAGTCTCCAATAACACCCAGAGTAAATCAGAAGCAATGTAGTTTCTCACTCCTCTATCTGTAATCTAATATTAGATAAATATGTCTTCCTAATAAGATTATTTTTAATGTAAGAGTAAAATGTAGACGCTGTGATGGGGTATAATCCCATTTCAGATTTACAGTAATACAGCATCAATAGCTGGATGACGTTCCGAGAGCAATCTCTTGCTCATAACTTGTTTTGTATAGCCTTACTCCCACTTGTTTTTATTACACTTTTCCAACATAATATCCGGGTTGCGTCATTTCGATTGCAAGTGTTTGGTATTGATTACGTAAATAAAGATTCGGTGATTAACCTCTCAAATATAATATAACATATATATATATATATATATACATTCGGGTCAAGACTTAAGTAAATTGATTATACAGAAAAAAAGATAAAGATTTCAAATGTTTTAGTTTCTTTTCATTTTTGTTGTTCTGTTTTGAAGTGTTGCAATGATATATAGACCTAACTTTCTTATACATGTCATTTTTACACGTCTGTAAGTATTTCTCCCACCCCACTTATTGATTTATGACCTGATTTTCTCTCACCCTGCTTACGACCATTGAAATCCTATTGGTTGTTCGCCGTCTTAATTTGTCAGTGACATTAGTGCTCCTGAAGGTCATTTTAAACATATATATGCTAGCGCTGTTGTTTTGAGACAGTAAAAGCTCTCTTTCCAACGTCCGGTCTTCTCTTCTGTCTTTGCGTGAGTGCCGTGTTATTGTCATTGCAGTTATTGACGTGCGATTAGGATAGATCAGCCAGCGCATTAAGTTAGTATTCGCTCATAGTCTACTAGGTCGTAGTTCCGATCATTACATGCAATTTGAAGTAATGTCCACCTGCATGATTTTCCTACGTTGATTCTTCAGTTAGTCAAGAAGTTGACCGACAGAAAATCTTTTTTTAAGTGATCCAGTTTTCAAAACTGTACACTCATATGTAGTTCTGATATTTTCACTATATGTGAAAGGCAGTTTTAATACGAGTTGGAATCAAATCAACACAGTTAACGTGCTTATTCACATGACTGTTTACCACTTTGGGTAGCTGATGATAGGAGATATTTTACGAAGCCACTTAAGCACATAATATTTTCTGTGAACTAGTATTTCGACATATTTATTCCCTGTTCATCATGTCTTATACCTTAGTCTTACGATCCACTACCGAATAGTTTACATTATTAAATTACATTGCATCCATATAATCGATTTTGCGTTTGCAACTCATCATCGCAGTAACATCCTTTCTCCCTCTCCTTCACGCACATCCACACGCAAAATGATTCTATAATCTAGCAGAAATTATTTTGTTTCCTTTAGTTCCTAGAGGAACATAGGGCTTCAGCCGCACGTCTCTGTTGCTTTCAGTTCTACACCAAGGTTTTCACCTGGCTCCACGTCTGTCCACATGCTTTCGTCTCCTCTTCACATAAACTTCTACTCACCGCTTCCCATTCGTCTTCCACTCGAGCGATGGCCTGGCGTGTGATTTCACTCACTTGATGGTTTGTTTTCTCAAAGTATGGCGGCAAATCCACCTCCATTTCTTCCTGCATATTTCTTGCACAATTGGTTCCTGGTCGGTTTTCTCCCAGAGATTCCTGTCGCTGATCTTTTCTGGCTGGCCATCTGATCTTGAGTAGTGAGCGAAGACAACTGATGATGAAGGTTTGTAGTTTGTTTGAGGTGCTCTTCATGATGCGCCAAGTCTCTGATTGGAGTTGGAAATCCGGATCTTATTTTTCATGCTGAGGAGTGATGTTGATCTCCATACAGACTGGAGAGTAGTGAAAGCTTGTCTTGCTTTCCCGATCCTCACTTTGATATTCTCATCAGTTACACCCACCTGTAGTTGAAACGATGCTTCCCAGGTGGGTAGATAGGTGAAAGAGGTTGCTTCTTTCAGATTTCTCCCATTTATGCTGATTGTTGTTGCTGTTGGCCAGGAATCTTCATCACCCACCTCTGTTTTCTCTATGTTCACCTGAAGTCCTATCTTCGATGCTTCTCCTGCCAACTTGTTGCTTTTCACTTGGATATCTTCCAGTTTGTAGGCATCTAAAATGAACTTGTTGAAAACGAGAATCCTTTATAAATTGTCATCTTGATGATTCGTTTATGTTGTGATCAAGTAAAAAAAAATGCTTAAATGCTTTATTTCATTGTCATTTCCTTAATGTGTATGCAATAACATTCATTCTTAACCTAAAAGTGAATGGATTCACGAGTGAATATTCTTTTTGAAAAGTGAAATAAAAAGAAAAGCTAGGACTAACCTAAATTTATCATTATATTCAATTTCTTTATCTCCTAATTTCATAATCAATGTACCACCAACTTTAATCAAAGATTTTGTCAATATAGGATCAAGAGCTTGATCTAATTGTTCATGAACATTTTGAAGTACTACTGGTTGACCATATAATACTGCAAGTTCTAGTGTACGCATATAATCTGGTGTTTGTAAATCGATAACTTTCAAGTCTTTTCCTTCCATTGATTTGATCCATTTCAATGCTTGATTCTGTGGATCGACCATCAATGGCCATCTGCTACCACGGGTTACAATGACACCATTTTCAACTGAGAAATTATCACGTGGTAAACCTTGTATATTCCATTCTCTGACCTTTAGAAAGTGAAGAATAGAATATGACTTGAGAAATATGCTTGAGAACTGATTAAACAAATAGAAATAACCCTTTTCACGGTTGTAGTCTTTTTTGATAAAGTCTGAAAGGTCGAGGTGACTTTTTCCTTATAGATTGATACTACAATCATTTGCTACGAAATAAACATTTTAATAGTGCTATTGATATAAGTATAAAACTTGGGCACTGTGGTAGAGTGTAACTCCATAATGGATAAGATTTTATTTTCATAAATCACACAGGGTTACACAGTAGTATTAAATGATGATGTTTCGAGCACAAATTACTGCTCATAATCATATCAAGTTACTCACACAACTTTTTCCTTCATTTATATATATGTGTGGAATTGACTAGATATTTGAATAAAAATCAATATGGTTGTTATTGGTCAAATACAATTAGATGGGAAATAACACGAATGTTCTTATAGTTATAATAAGTAATTTGTTGGAATGTTGTGATTTGCTTGAATTGAAATAGAACTTTGAGATTATTTATTATCCTCTTCTGATTTGACTGGTGGTAATAATATCTTCCATATCTCTGGTATTTGCATCGAGTCATTTCTGTTGCATGTGTTGGGTGTAGATTCAATGAACCAGGATTCAGTAATCAATCTCTCTCTCCACCTACATAGATTACTTCTTAGAATCTTAACCCTCTCCCACCCTATTGTGTGGTTGTGTGTTATTGCATGTAGTGCAATTGCTGAGCTAAAGGACCCGGTAGACCCAATTAAACAAAGTAATATAATTTACAAAATACCTTGTAATGACTGTGAGGTCAACTATATAGGTCAAACTAGTAGATCGGGGATAATCAGATTGTCGGAACATAAGAATTTAGCCAAGGTAAGAATGGTTGACCCCGAGAAGATAAGTAATTTAGAAAAAAGCTCAGCAATTGCACTACATGCAATAACACACAACCACACAATAGGGTGGGAGAGGGTTAAGATTCTAAGAAGTAATCTATGTAGTGCAATTGCTGAGCTTTTTTCTAAATTACTTATCTTCTCGGGGTCAATCATTCTTACCTTGGCTAAATTCTTATGTTCCGACAATCTGATTACCCCGATCTACTAGTTTGACCCATATAATGCAGTTCAAAAGACTAGTTTTTCTTTTATTTCTGAGAAAAATGAATTCATACAAAATAAGTCCATCCTAGATAATTTTGTGTGATTTTAAAGTATTAATAATTGATTGACGTTTCGAGAACAGTTGTTAGGACAGAAGAATTTCCCTGTTAGCTGTGAAGTCATAATTTATGCATGTAATGTCATGATAGGCTGATTGGACAGTTTTTTATTTGCTTATTTATGGCTTCACTTTCTGAGAATCACGATGGATCAGATTGGTTTATTTATGGCTTGAATTCGTAAGGGTTTTTTTTAATTATATATACCATGTATTTCGACTAACAAAAGTTTATACGAATTTGACCACGGATTGATATCAGTTAGAGAACCATTGAAAACCAGCAACAGTACTGGACAGCTGTTTCATCCTAGTTTGGGAATCATCGGCAGTACGCACCCACTGGGGTTCGAACCCAGAACCTTCCGGTTACATGGCAAGCTCGTAGACCATTCAGCCACTGGGACCCGATTCAATGGCCCATGAATTCTAACTTCTACCAATTCGTGATTTAGCGCGACCACCATGGGCCATTGAATCAGGTCCCAGTGGCTGAATGGTACACGAGCTTGCCTTGTAACCGGAAGGTCCTGGGTTTGACTCCAGTGGATGCGTACTGCCGATGATTCCCAAACTAGGATGAAACAACTGTCCAGTACTCCCTGGCTTTCAATGTTTCTCTAACTGATATCAATCCGTGGTCAAACTCGTAAAAACAAATCTAATCCTTACAAACCAAACTCTTGAAAATAACAAAAGTTTGTTGTCACAGTTGAATATGACTTTTGTATCTATCTCATTTTTTTGACAGTGCCAATCACCATCAACGGGAGGGATTTGAAAGAGGTTACTTCATTCACTTATCTAGGGAGCATTGTCTCAACTACAGGAGGAACGGACGAGGATGTCAAATCGAGAATCGGGAAGGCGAGAAACACATTCATCAACCTAAAACCAATCTGGAAATCTTCGTCACTCAGCATCAACAACAAAATTCGGATTTTCAATACAAACGTCAAGTCAGTTTTGCTGTACGGATCAGAAACTTGGCGGGTCACAAAGAATATTTCCAACAGCTGTTGCAGACCTTTATCAACAACTGTCTTCGCTCTATACTGAAGATCAGATGGCCGGAAAGAATCACCAACAAGAAACTATGGGAACAAACAAAACAAGAACCAATCGACCAACAAATATGCAGGAGGAAGTGGAGATGGATTGGACACTCGCTGAGGAGGCCGTTGAGTGACATCGCGCGTCAGGCCAGTTCTCGAGTGGAACCCGAAAGGGAAGCAGCGAGTGGGACGTCCAAGGGTGACATGGAGGAGATCGTGTGATGAGGAACTGAAACAGTATGGAATAACATGGACGCAAGTGAAAAGAACAGCAGAAGACCGAAGCAAGTGGAGACGTGCAGTTGAAGCCCTATGTTCCACTAGGAACCCAAGGGAACAATAATAATAATAATTTATCTCATTGTGGTGATCAGGTGGTTGCAACGTCGTGTCTGGATGTGCATTGGGGTCAATTTAGACGACCACCATAAATTAGTAACACTCCGTCATAACATATTTTGGCGACGGTGATCATTAAAGTCATTGCCGTCATAAAAAAATGCATTGCTCATAATCATATCAATGTAATTCACGCAGCTCGATAACCACAGTGCCCAAATTCTAACCTTACATTATTCATACAAAGTAGTCATCGAATAATAATCAGTGACATAATGTCGTCAAAAATTCATTCATGTAGTACATTGCAGCATATAAGTAATAAGTTGTATGACTAATTATTTATTATTTTATTATTTCTATTTTTTTAAATTTTTATTACAGCTTGATTCCACACCGTATTTTCAATACAAGTATGGAATTTTCAGCATGGATATCGGTAGCCCAAATTTTGCAGGCCGACCATAGATATCGGGTGTGCGTCGGGAGGGGATCGAACCCCGGACCATGTGCATGGTCGGCGAGAGTCCTAACCACTGTGCCACCGACGCACACTGTCTGTTGCATAACACAGTGACAGGTTAATAGGCTTAATAACAACATAGTATTGAAATTAGTCTTCGAACCTTAGTTGATGACAGAGAGAAGATATGGAATTAATAGCCCTATAGTGGCAAAGACGCTACATAAATCAGTCTGTGCAAGTAAGCACTGATAACTGTCTTACTTTCTGGGGTTATATAAACTTTGCAACGATTTTTAAGATTGTATATGCTGCATTTTCTCTACAGAAATCGCCTGGTCAATGAAAGAAGTTAAGAATGCTTGTGACCATTTCGGTCAAATCTTGATCTCAATTCATATAAATCAAACCGTCTAATTATTAGACTGAGAAACTAATTTGGAATGAGTTTATTTTTCGTTGTTTTGTCTGTGCTTTGTTATTTCTGTAGCCATTGGACTGACTTTCCGGGGTAGGGTCGACAGTACCAAGCCCCAACCTTCCCTCTTTTTCCGAGCTTAGGACCAGCCAATAAACTAGGCGAACCAACCAAGAACCTATTGTCCGAAAAACATGCCGAATAAGATGGAGGTGGATGGGACAGCGTTGAGTGACATTATGCTCCAGGCCCTCGAGCGGAATCCGAATGGGAAACAACGAGTTGGGCATGGATCCAAGAGTGAAATGGAGGAGATCGTGTGTGGGGGGAATGAAGGCCTATGGGCAATCGTGGAGGCAACTGAAAAGACTACTAGTAACAATAAAACTAATTAGCTAAATAGGATAATGATCATTTGCTTGATAAGCTGCTTTCCTTCCTTTCTGTAGGAACAAGACAATAAATGAGTCAATTTTTATTCACAAGGGTAAATACGAAAATAGAAACAACACTAACTAACAATTTACTTACTTGAGTTGGATCAGCTAAAAAGTCTGTGAAAATGAATCGATCTGTAACGGGTACATTTTCACTTCTAATTAATCCTAACCAATTTTTCACTAATTTCTCACGATATTCACTTAAAAATGGACCCATATAAGATAAGAAAGCTGCAGACAATAAACAATCCCCAGGTAGTAATTCAATACGTTGTAACAGGTCAGCAACACTTTCTTCCCATCTTATCTTTTCACCAGCTAACCCACTGACTAATTTACTTGCTCTGTCTAACATTTTCTCTGTATGCTCAGCTTTTCTGCGTAGTTCTTCTTTTTGTTCCATCTATATAAATGAAATATGTTGGGGCAAAAAAATATTAAAAGATACTTTATGCAACACTTAAAGAAATCATCTCTATTTTATAATTCAGTGAAATGAGACAAGATATTTTCGCTAAGGTATCATGATTTATCTGACTAAGAAATAATCGTGTAACAGAAATTGTTCTTCAACGACTTCAGAGATAAACTATCGCATTTGACCACTTCTATGTGTATCTACCAATTTACTTGCTCATATGGAGCGAGATATATATGGGTCATTCGATGCGTGTTTTGTCCAAAAAAAGTCAAAGAACATTATCCCGCTTGCTTACGAAAAGGTAACAGTGGATCAATAAAGAGTGAACATATAGTCAACACTATTCACTCAATACAGACGGAGAATTCATTCAAATTCATCTACAAAGTCAAAAGAAGCCTCCCGAAAATGGTGAGCTTCCGTATACTTTGCATTGCCGAGGGCCTTAGCAATCCGGATAGAAAACTATGATTTATGCACACAGAAGAAACTTCTCCACCCCCTCCTTCTACCTTGGGTATAATTCCAAGTTCCACAACTTTGTTAATAATGATTTTTTTTGGTTTTCTGAATTTTTGTATTACATCTTAGTGACATCTTCTTAACCAACCCTTTATATACTCTTTCTACTCATTACGTAATTTACTCTTTGGATACGTGTCTCCATTAACATCCTATTTCATATTACGCAACCCCTGTCAATACTTACCAATCTTTACCCCCTTAGTTACAATTTTGATTATTCAACACATTTTAGAAACATTTTGATGACGTAAACAGTAACCCTAACTAATTTTTAATTTTTATTTCTTATTTTATTATTCAGGTAGGTAGTTACCTGGGTTCTAGTGGGGAGTCGTGACCAGTAGGGTGCAGCAGGTCGGGTGTGAGGACAAATAATCGCCGAAGACATTGGCTAGGGGTCACGCTATGTCGTGAATTGGCAGAAGTTATAATTCATCGGCTGTCCATTGGATCGGGTCCCAGTGGCTTAACTGTATACAAGCTCGCCTTGTAACCAAAAGGTCCTGGGTTCGAACCCCGGTGGGTGCGTGCTTATGAAGAGTCCCAAACTAGGACGAAACAGCTGTCCAGTACTCCCAGGTTTTCCGATGGTTCTCTAACTGATGTCAGCTCATGATGAAAATCCTGTAACCAATCAAATCCCTACAAACCAACACTTGAAAAGTATCCTATGATGGAACATAAATTCAACTTAGATATTTGAGCACACTGAGCAGGATAAAACGACGTCATTTTATTTTTTGTTGGATCCTGTCATCTGCCTACAACCATGAACAATTTTCTGATAATAATAATAATCATAGTAATAGCTCTATTCTGGTCAAAATGTTGACACAATGTTCACAATTCTCGACGGAATTTGCTGCATAATATTTCCTCTTTATCAAGGATCTTCACGTAAAATAACAATCCATAGTATGTCATGTGATGCAGCACTTTTCGATCTAAAGCACAGAATAACCCCTTATGGTATTTTTCTTTCGTCTTCGAGAAATGCGCAGCAGTAGTTTGAAAGGAAATTAAAAATGTGCGCAAGTATATTTTGTGACTCAAGGACATAAATGAATGGTTAGAACAATAAGAATTAGAGAAAATATGATGCAGTGTGTTGGGTGGAAACTTAGGTAATTCACTGATTCAAGCAGGCCTCCTTCATCAACTTGGTTTAACATTATTAACAATGTGTTTTCGGGTGTCACTGAATGTCTAAAAAACGTGTGTGAGAGTTTCAGTATCAATATATTCTTTCAAGAAACCGTACAGGGTATGAAGTAATTCTTGAATAGACATTAAGTCAACCATTGGAGTACCTACAGGTTTTCTCAACACAGTCAGAGAACTATATGTTAAACTGCGGTGAGAGCTGTCTGCTAGCCAAAATTGGTAGACAGCAATTTACGTCAATGTTTACGTTCCATATCTTGGTCGTGAGAA
Source organism: Trichobilharzia szidati (assembly GCA_944472155.2). Lineage (NCBI taxonomy): Eukaryota > Metazoa > Platyhelminthes > Trematoda > Strigeidida > Schistosomatidae > Trichobilharzia > Trichobilharzia szidati. The sequence continues at coordinate 57,272,871 of OX235272.1, forward strand.
AAAAAAAACAAGAACAAAGATTAACTCAACAAACAATCACAGCAGACTTTGAGTGGGCGGGTACAATTCGCAGATATATGGTCTGACCTTCAAAGAAACGGCCACAAAGAGATGACAGAATAAATTCCAGCGAGAAAACAACCAATCAGAAGACGTTGCTTCTCTGCTAATAATAACGAATAATAATGTACATAAAATATATAAATATCTCTTGATTTCCTCAATAAATGATCTGTTGCCTGGCCTTTGTCTTCTGTCGTTACAAAATATCTGCGAGTATCTTAATCAGAGACACCAAAAGCTATTTGATGTTCTTTTCATTCTAGAAAATGAGCAGACATGTGTTTGAGAGCATCATAAACCTTTGTTGGGCGATTTTGAGCTAAAAGCCTTACATATAGCGCATAAACATAAAACAAGGATACTAATGTAACTACAATCAGTTTTAATCACGTGCGAATTTAATGTTTCGCGTAGAATATCACTGTACATCGGTGGTTCACCGGTAGAATACTCTTCAACCACGCGTATGGTTCGAGGTTCAAATCCCGGCTGACTCACTCCTAAACCTCACTAAACTAGTAAGAAGGTCGGCAAATAGAGAAGGTTGGGCGTGAGGCTAGAAACCCCATCCCATAAAACTGAAACCACTGCTACCTAAACTTCAAAGCACATCCTTGAAGACCTATGTTCCACTAGGAAAGTAAGGGATAAAATAATGTAGGATATCACATAAATGATGAGAATACAATTCAGTTTTCTTCTCTGACAAAAGCATTTATAATTACGAGAAGTATTAGTCAAATTGATTGAATCAACATACCTTTTCATTATACTCTTGCTGTAGTCGACGCATTTCAGCATTGACTTCATCAAGTTTAGCCTGGGCAGCTGCTAATTGTGCTTGTTTCTCACGTAATACTTCTTCAGCCTGTTGAAGTCTTTGACGTTTTGGTTCAACAATCCTGTATACCCGACCATAGACATCCATTGCTCTTACCCACATACATAGCGATTTAGCTGCACTAGAGACCTGCGTAAATTTACAAAATAACCAATATGTATTATATAACCAGTCAATAATTTACCAAAATTCAGAAACACATTAATTACCGAATGGAATGGGATTTATCAAATAAATAAATAAAATAAATTTTAGAGTAGGTTTTGTAGGTCGCAAAATAATTTCAACCATTTCTTAAGTTTTTATTCGTTAAACTCTAGAATTTAGCAATAAAATAAACTTATTTATTTTTCAGCTAAAGAAGTAGCTCTCTGATGTTAAACAAGAAATACCAAATGATAGAGTGTAGAATAACCTCTGAGTAGAATTACAGAATAGTGAAAATTGCATTCATAGAATTCAGTGAACTATAATTCATGCCAAGTAATCCACAACGGGAAACTCACGGAATCCTTCGAAGTGAAGACGGGAGTAAGACAAGGCTGGCTGCCTACTATCTCCAATGATTTTCCTGATTGCGGTAGACTGGATAATGCGACAGACAGCGGGCAGCGAGGAAACAGGCATAAAATGGACCCACACAAAAAACTTGGAGGATCTGGACTTCGCCGATGATATGTCTGATTTCCCACAAACTGGAAGATATCCAAGTGAAAAGCAACAAGTTGGCAGAAGAAGCATCGAAGATAAGGCTTCATTTCAGGTGAACACAGAGAAAACAGAGTTGATGAAGATTCCTG